>JAVIAB010000092.1:176814769-177404648 GCA_032433765.1 Megaustenia siamemsis
TCGTTTGTTTTCTTTTCCTTCCATCCAATTCTACCTAATCTTCTATATATCCACATTTCAAAGGCTTCAATTCTCTGTTCTGTTTTCTTGTCTTGTTCTGTTTTCTTGTCTAATGTCCATGTTTCTGCGCCATATAGGAATATTGAGAAGATGTAATATTTTGCCATTCTTAGTTTTAGCCCTGGTGTTCTTCATGACATTAAAATTACTTTTTGCCATTCCTATTCTTTTGTTTATTTCAGTTGCACATTTTCCACCACTGGTTATAGTACGTCCAAGGTAGTTGTAGTTCTGAACTGTCTCCAGGTCTGTTCCTTCAATTTTGATATCCACTTGTGGGTTTTGAGTATTTTCTTTGTTCATGATCATAATTTTAGTCTTTTTGTTATTCATATTAGTCCATATTTTTTGCTTGTCATGTTTATTTCATTAAGTAATTGTTGTAGATCTTTAGGATTTTCTGCTAGTAGTGCAGTATCGTCAGCATATCTTAGATTATTGATTGTCTTTCCATTAATTTGTAGGCCTGGCATCTCTATGATGTTTTCAAAGATTTGCTCAGTGTATAGATTGAACAAGCTTGGTGATAGGATGCTTCCCTATCTTACTCATCTTTTTTATATCAATAGGTGTAGAGTTCTATTTTTTATATCTTATTATTACTGTTTGCTCCCAGTATAGATTACATAATAGTCGTATGTCCATGTCATCTAGATGTATATCTTTTAGGCATTCTATAAGTTGCATGTAGTGTTCTCTATTCAAGGAGAATTAAAATGCGATAAAATGTGAAATGAAACGAAATCATCATCATCATCATTGAGTGCCCTCTCCGCATCGAAGGTTGGCTACCATGGAGCGCCATTCCACTCTGTCTCTTGCTTTGATGGTGCAGATTGCCATAGGCTGACTTGTCCATCTTTTGATGTTACTCGTCCATGTTAGTCTTGGTCTGCCTCTGCCTCTTTTACCTTGTATTTTCCCTTCTAATATTACTTCTTATTAGACTGTTGTGTCTTTTAACATGACCAAAAAATTTCATTTGTCTTGCTCTAATTGTGTTTAGTAGTTCTTTTTTTCATTTTTAGTTGTTTTAAAACTTCTTCGTTTGTTTTCTTTTCTTTCCATCCAATGAAAAACGAAATGAAATGGCCAAACTAATAAACGAAATTGTAATGGGTTTTCATTTTAAACACCCGCCCCTCCAAAGTAGACAAGCACATATTCCAGCTTTTTTGTGTGAACTCACATGTACTGCACACTAACACATGTCCCAGTTACCTTGTGTGAACTCACACATACTGCACACTAACACATGTCCCAGCTATCCTGTGTGAACTCACACGTACGGTACACTAACACATGTCCCAGTTACCTTGTGTGAACTCACACATACTGCACACTAACACATGTCCCAGCTACCTTGTGTGAACTCACACGCACTGTACACTAACACATGTCCCAGCTATCCTGTGTGAACTCACACGCACTGTACACTAACACATGTCCCAGCTATTCTGTGTGAATCAACACATACTGCACACTAACACATGTCCCAGCTACCTTGTGTGAACTCACACGCACTGTACACTAACACATGTCCCAGCTATTCTGTGTGAATCAACACATACTGTACACTAACACTCAACGAACAAGAATCGTACTGTGTAGGCACCCCCAGCCAAAACAAGAGAGACCAGCAGAGAGGCACGTCAGGCAGACTGTGCTACTCAGTGTCACAACAATCAAGCGCAAACACACAGACTACAGACACATTTCTAGTAAATGTTTTCTCATTTAACGAACTCTTGTTCAAATTTCGTTACGATATCTTCATTAGTGTTAAAACTATTGAGGAAACGTTGAGTTTTGTAGCAAGTGAGATTCGCAGTATACGGAACAGAGATGAGAACGAAGACAGAAAGTAGCACAATCGCTTTCCGCACCGTGCAGGGAATATGGCGTTAGAACTCTGTTTTGCTATCGACACATTTTGTGGGTAATGTGGTTAGTATTAATTCAGTGGGGTCTTTCTTTCTTAGGAAACTATGGTACCCATTTAAGATTAGATGAACCTAGAAACTGCCAACCGAGATAAAACGCGGCCTCGTGTCTCCAATAGACCAGTTCACTATCCATTGTTCTGCTGCCACTCCCCAAACAGAAAGAACAACACTGAGCAAAGACTAAGATAAATGAATGCTAATTATCGCTGCCAAATGGAAAAAAGTACTCCCATGCAGTTATCAATTTGTAAACATACTACGATCGACCAGGTAACTTGATCTGATACCATCGATTTGAATATTGCAGACAACCGGCCATTAAGTCTGTCGTGGCCGGTAAAGAATTCTACGTCCCAGTGGGCATGGAGCTGCTAACTTTTGAAGACAAATCCAGCTGTCAATCTCTAGTGGAGACTTACACAATTTTCTTAATTTAAAAAAAAACAAAAAACTAATAATAACAAACGAGACTTTATTTTTAGCAAAGTAATGAAACTTTAAGATAATTTACATGAATAAGAATGGCCTGGAAAGCAAAGCATTATAGCGAAAGTGAGCGCATTCTCCATGATAATGTTTACAGTTACCTGTCAGTGAAGGTGTTAGACACGGACCAGGAATATTTATTTTTTGCGCATTTACATTGAACACATTGGCAGGGGAGTAAGAATAAAAGCTGGCATGTCTTTCGTTTCGCTCATGATGATTGGATATCCATAATGAAGGTGACAGACAGTCAAAGAATGTTTGCTGTTTCTTTTTCGTGCATTTACATTGAACAGTTTGAGAGGGGAGTAAGAATAAAAGCTGGGATGTCGGTTTCGTTTAGTTCATGATGATTGGGTTGAGTTATTGAGTTATTTGCGGGTCATTATCATTGCACTCCGAACATGTCCATAGGTGCTCAGATCCCCCTCTTCAACAATTCCCGAAGTGCCCAGCGACTGACGACTCCAGTTCTATGTTGGTTGATACGTTTTCTTACACGGCCACTAAGTTTCTTATTTCTGGCTGTGCCCATCTTAACTCCCATTTCCATCATCCGAAGAAGTGACATGGATCTGTGTTTGTCGAAGTCCTGTGCTCTTCCCACATCTCGGAGGGCATGGATATCCACAGCAAGTGGTCATCACTGAAGTCATTCAGGAGGGATATAGCGACATTTAGGCACACCTCAGCTTATCTTCAACATACCGAAATGAAACAATTTTCATTGTGTTACCAATCTGGTATCATACTATAATAAACTACTTCTGTTAAATGTTGAAAGTATAGAAATGGTCGGGCATGCTGTTGAACATCTTTCAAGACTAAGATGATAGTGTAAGCACAATTTCGTACATGAGGTTATTGGACATAGTGGAGAAATGACCCCTCACCTCAAACATTGTATATATTTGTCTACAGCGTAGCAGACATCAAGGGTATCTGTATCAAAAGAGGAATGTAGTGGGTTGTAAGCCGAGAGCAAACATCACGAGTGCTAATATCACACAACGAAAGACGTGCACTACACGATCAGTAAATATATTTGATCTTGTGCACACATCGTTTACGATTAGGGTCGATAGCAAACATCAATGAGTTTTACGAGAGAAAAAATACATTGGAAAAAAAAAATATTTATTTTAAAACACGTTGATAATCACTACATTTAATACGATATATTAAGAAATGAAGTGCCGAGTTTGGTTCTCGTCCCACGGTACCACGGTACAATAGTACAGTATAGTACCTTTGATCTTCCTTTGCAAAGATGGTGGATGTAAGTCACATTCTCTCATCCGCTGCAGAAAGTGCATACGGGGTCTGATTAATTTCGGTTCTCCATTGCACTTTTCTGCGTTAAAGTCAAAATGATGATCTACTTATTACATCTGTGCCGCTAAAGCCAAGTCGTTCGCCGGCAATAGTCCTTTTTTGACAAATCAAGTCTTGTGAATGCGACCTTCCACCGTCTAGACTTGATCTGCGCTTTACGTCACATTGGTACTGTTCATGACCGTTGTTGGAATTCCTTGAAGCAAGTTTTTTGCATGTTACTCATTAATGCAAACTACTTCGTCAGCCGTAGTTTTATCTCTTTAGGGAATTTGCACCGTGTTTTTTTCGCCGTAGGCTGCTTTCACTAGAGTAATCAGGAATCTGAAGGAAGCGAAATTGTTGTATACGACATTGTTGTGTGCTACGTCAGCGTAATGGCTCATCGTACATCCCTAGACCGGCCGTACGCTAATCTTACGGTCTTTTGTTTGATGTGCGACGGTGATAGTCTGACTACTAACTGTGTGTCTATATGTTTGGAATTGGAGTCAACAACGATGGCCTAACATCATCAAGCGTTATACATAAAAAAAAAATTACGACCATCATCATTTTCAAGAGGACGAGAACTTCCGGTATATGGTGGATAGGCGGCGGGAACAATTGAAGGCTATGCATGAAAAGTGTTCCTTGTTGCAGTTTCCTCATATTCCAAGTCCGGCTTGTTGCAGGAGCTACCGAGTTAAGTGCTCTGTGCACACCGTGAGCTGTGTGCCGTTTTGATCATGTTTCGATATTCCAATTGTTTACGATGAATGATGATATCGTATGACAGGGGACAGCTGGTATGTTTGATCCACCTTTTAGCATACCATGAAGTTCGATTTCAGTTGCGGATGAGATTAGATATTCAAAAACCGTGATATTATACAAGAATAAATGCGTCAAGAGCGGCTGCAACAATCACAAGAACATACATTCTCCAAGTAAAAACTGGCAAGATATTGTGAGAGATGCTCTAAATGTCTATACAATCTCATGCAATATGTATCCTTAATTGGTACCGTTCGATTTTACAATTGGAACAGTTACCGACATGAACATGTCTTGTACATTCTAGTAAGTAAAGTACCCCCGTCACGCCAAGTGGCGTATAGGGAAATATGGTGTTAGTGACCCTATATTTTACAGACCTTCAGCACATGATTTTTGAGGTAATGTGGTCGGTATTACGCCCGTGCTGCTTTACTTTCCCAGGAAAAAATCCTGTACCCATTTAAGGCTGGGTGAACCTGGAAGCCGTCGGGAGGGATCAAACCCTACCCCTTGTCCGTTGTAGTCCAGTTCACTAACCACTGAGCTATCGCGGCTCCCCTTGTAAATTCTACTGTCATTAAAATGTTGGTACAGTCAGCCATGAGAGAATATGCTAGGCAGCATGTGATAGTTACTAATAAAGATAGACAACATCATGTTTTCTGGCGGTGGAGGACAATGCATAAAAGAAATGAAGTGAAACGCTGACGTAGTGATAAAGTGAACGTGGGTTCAACCCCAGTCGGAATAATCCTTCCCCATTCACTTTCAAGTCTCCTCGTTTGAGAAAACAAGAACCCGTTCATTAGTTTTAGAAACGAACAGGGGCGGGGGCGGGGAGGGGCAACATGTCTGCTTGTTTTAATTTAAAAGTGACATTTTAATTATAGTCCAAGAAATGCTGTTACATTTATGGGTAGGGGTTAGCAGAGTTGAGTACATCCCACTTTTCATTCCAAGTGATATTCTATAGGTATGGTTCAGGTTTGATACATAATAAATAATTAATGTAATAATTTATTGTTAATGCTAGTTTTGTTTTAGCAGATTATATCACACACGAAGAAACGTTTCAGGTTTGACAAATGTGACAGTTTAACATTTTTTAATATCACATATACATATCACATGACGTGACACATTTTTTTTTAACCACGAACGTTATTAAAAGCTTCAGGTAAAAGCGTTTCTATACATCTTAAACGTAAATCATATAGGGTTATATTTTCTGAAGTGAATAAATAGACAAAAAAACTAAAATAGCAGTGACACAAGAGAGAAAGCACAGCCTCTCCTACCTCACATTTTGTTGCAATTACAGATAATGAAAATGCACCTTTCAACTGCATTACAATTTTGTAACGACAATTTGGCTTAATGTATTCAAGAAATCAATGTCAACGTTTGAGGCTGAACTAGCCGTCCCCATCAAGAAGAAAGCAAAAAGGCCAATCCAACCAGCGCTCTCTGCTCACCTGCAAATGCTCTATCCTAATTCGTGACCTGCACTATGAAACTTAAATATTATTTGCTATTTACATAATTTACTTCAAATAATGAAGCACACAGGAGATCAGGGGTACTTACACTTTTAAAAATGGGATTTTCCAAATACATTACTACCTAATGCATTTCACAAGATGAATTATTAGATTCTTATATCAGGTACAATCAATCTATTTCTGCTATCCTTCCAAAGATTATTAGATTCTTGGATCAATAATAATTACCTTCCAAGTTTTTTTATTTGAAAAATCACCAGTAATATTAACAAAATAATTTGATTTTCCGTTGAAGCAGGCGTTGAGTCAATGTTTTCACTCACAATCTGCTTTCTAACATTTCTCTTCAACATATTTTTCCTTCTATATCTAGTCCAGAATTTGTTCTCAAACTTTTCTTCTTTAGCGTACTTTACTTCATATTCTCGTTCAGAATCTGCTCTCTAACTTTTTTCTTTAGCACACTGTACTTTCTATATCTAGCACATAATCTGCCATCAAACACTTCTCTTTAGTGCACTGTACTTTCTATATCTAGCACATAATCTGCCATCAAACACTTCTCTTTAGTGCACTGTACTTTCTATATCTAGCACATAATCTGCCATCAAACACTTCTCTTTAGTGCACTGTACTTTCTATATCTAGCACATAATCTGCCATCAAACACTTCTCTTTAGTGCACTGTACTTTCTATATCTAGCACATAATCTGCCATCAAACACTACTCTTTAGTGCACTGTACTTTCTATATCTAGCACATAATCTGCCATCAAACACTTCTCTTTAGCGCACTGTACTTTCTATATCTAGCACATAATCTGCCATCAAACACTTCTCTTTAGCGCACTGTACTTTATATATCTAGCACATAATCTGCCATCAAACACTTCTCTTTAGCGCACTGTACTTTCTATATCTAGCACATAATCTGCCATCAAACACTTCTCTTTAGCACACTGTACTTTCTATATCTAGCACATAATCTGCCATCAAACACTTCTCTTTAGCGCACTGTACTTTCTATATCTAGCACATAATCTGCCATCAAACACTTTTCTTTAGCGCACTGTACTTTCTATATCTAGCACATAATCTGCCATCAAACACTTCTCTTTAGCGCACTGTACTTTCTATATCTAGCACATAATCTGTCATCAAACACTTCTCTTTAGTGCACTGTACTTTATATATCTAGCACATAATCTGCCAACAAACACTTCTCTTTAGTGCACTGTACTTTCTATATCTAGCACATAATCTGTCATCAAACACTTCTCTTTAGTGCACTGTACTTTATATATCTAGCACATAATCTGCCAACAAACACTTCTCTTTAGTGCACTGTACTTTCTATATCTAGCACATAATCTGCCATCAAACACTTCTCTTTAGTGCACTGTGCTTTCTATATCTAGCACATAATCTGCCATCAAACACTTCTCTTTAGTGCACTGTGCTTTCTATCTCTCACCCAGAACGCTTAAACTCCACAACTAGAATTCAATCACAAAAAATGCACCCTCTGTTTTTGACCAACAATCTACATACCGAAGCAATTAAAGAAAAGAATAAACTATGTAAAGGTTGAGTGAGAAGAAGAAACAAGTAAAATATGTCTTAGTCCGGAAAAGATGTTAAGATTTTCGCCAAAGAAGCTAAGCAAAACACTTGATAGAATCCGGACAAAAGGTGAGTAGGGACTTCAAGATAGCCATAAGTGACGCAAAACAGTAAAAGCAACAAGAGCGAGAAATGAGAACCACGATCCAACTGAACTCGTAAATGACAAAGACGGACAGCCAATATCAAATAACCAACATGTGCAACAGAGATGGAAAGAAGAATATTTCGAAGATTTATTGAACGTGACACTAACAATCAATAACACAACAAAATCCACACAATACTGCACAAACACTGAACCCAACATCATGAAAGAGGAAAGCGAAGAAGTAATCAAATATGCACCAAGAAATAAAGTATCAGGATGGACAAAATGCCAGTAGAAATAATAGCAGCAGGAGAAACAGGAGTTACATGGCTGCATAGAATATTAAATACAGCATGGCACCAACAGAAAGCCACAGATGACCGGCAACGGACAATCAATGCATCAATATGTAAAAGGAAAGGCAACAAGAGAGACTGCAATCGATATAAAGGTATCTCCTTTCTTAACCACGTGGGAAAGTTATACGCCAAAATTATGGAAACAAGGTTCAGGGCCAATAATAGAACTATACTTGAGCGATTCTCAAAGGGATTCCGAAAACACAGAAGATGTACTGACACCTATTCACCATAAAACAGTTAGGATAAAAAAAACAACAGAACACAATAAAAATCAGTACATAGTTTTCATTGACCAAGAAAAAGAATTCGACCAATTACACAATGAACAACTAAGGGGAATACTAACATAATTACGGAGTAAGCCAACATCTAACACACTTAATTAAAAATCTCTACAACAATAGCAGCTGCACAGTCAGAACACCAGCAGGCTACACAGACAACTTTGAAGTCAGATCAGGAGTAAGTACTATCCCATCTATTGTTTATTACATACATGAACTACACATGTAAGTTAGCCAACTCATCAAGGACAAAGCAGATCAACGAGCTTCTATTTTCAGACGATCAGGCACGAATACACGCAAAAATGGAAGACCCGTAGGAACACTTAAATAGAATTTACGGCACAGACACTCAATGCAGCATGAAAATAAACATCAATAAAACAGAACACATGAATATTGCAAAACAGGAACAGAACAGCAACATAACGATGGAGGGCAGGCAATTAAAACTAGTAGAGTAATTTCAATACCTAGGAAATCTAGTGACAAACGACAACTCACAAACATCAGAAATAGACTGAAGATGCAACAAAGCTTGTCAGATCATCAGACAGCTATCATCACTTGTCCAGCAAGGTAACAACTCAAAAGGCAAAACGGGCACTCTACAATACAATCTTCATCCCATGCCAATGTTTTGCTACCAATGCCAGACAGAAACCCTAGAAGCAAGAACAATAAACAAAAATAATAACCACTACCGAGATGAAATGTGTTAGACAAATGACAAGATTTAGCCCAGGAGTAATTGCCGGCATAGAGTACATACACAAACAAAAGATGAAAAAGGTTTGGCCACGTGATAAGGCAGAAAGATCAAAGTACAACACAACGAGCCTTCAATAGACATTGCGAGACTATCAAACCCAAAGGCCAACCACGAAAAAGATGAATTGACGGAATATTAGAAACATTAGGCAACATAAAGAGCAAAATATCGCAAATTATATCTCCCCTCGACGCTGAAATGCAAATTAGGAAGGAAAGAAGAAAGAAGAAGATGCACACACTATTGCTGCGGCTAGAATCATACACTGATTTTCTTCCTTTCCTTGGTCATCCTCTTGCCTGATGGCTAAAAGTCGCATCCATGTACGTAGTTAGCTACGTGAAACAATCTGCAGGCGTCTAGGTCTGTATGACGTGTCATTATATGTTTGAAACAATTTTGTGATCTTTCCTAGGGACATATTTTTTTTTTCATTTGGAATTCTACTGATCGAGATTTATAAACTTCCAGACTTTAATATCATTAAACCTCTCGATTAAATTATTTTCTGCTTTTTCTCAATTTCATTTGATAAATGTAGAATAAATATAGAATAAATACAGACATTGTTTAATAAATGCAGTATAGATATAGTCATAGTTTGATAAATGTAATATAGATATAGTTATAGTTTGATAAATGTAATATAGATATAGTTTGATAAATGTAATATAGATATAGTCATAGTTTGATAAATGTAATATAGATATAGTCATATTTGATAAATGTAATATAGATATAGTCATAGTTTGATAAATGTAATATAAATATAGTCATATTTTGATAAATGTAGAATAGATATAGTCATATTTTTATAAATGTAATATAAATATGGTCATAGTTTGATAAATGTAATATAAATATAGTCATAGATTGATAAATGTAATATAGATATAGTCATAGTTTGATAAATGTAATGTAAATATAGTCATAGATTGATAAATGTAATATAGATATAGTCATAGTTTGATAAATGTAATGTAAGTATAGTCACAGTTTGATAAATGTAGTAGAAATATAGTCACAGTTTGATTAAAAAAATAGTATCCATTGTAATGTAGGTACACACGATCTTTAAAGGTCTGATATTTGACGATGTTTTATTTGTTTTATAAAACAATTGTCATTCATCTATCTTCCTGTTGGGCCGAAGAGGCACATAGGGTAGAAGAGGCACATAGGGCAGAAGAGGCACATAGGGCAGAAGAGGTACATAGGGCAGAAGAGGTACATAGGGCAGAAGAGGTACATAGGGCAGAAGAGGTACATAGGGCAGAAGAGGTACATAGGGCAGAAGAGGCACATAGGGCAGAAGAGGCACATAGGGCAGAAGAGGTACATAGGGCAGAAGAGGCACATAGGGCAGAAGAGGTACATAGGGCAGAAGAGGTACATAGGACAGAAGAGGTACATAGGGCAGAAGTCATTGTTCTCTACGACTGACGATTTGCTGCTAGTTCTTGTATTTTTTTTGTTTTATTCTTAGTCCCATGGTTGAGCTTTCCCTAGTATTTGTTCTCCGTGACGATTCGCTTGGTCTGCCTTGTTTTCTGTACAATAATAGAGTATCCGGAAAATTGTCTTTCAGACAAAAGTACGCCTCTCTCTCTTCCCCCCCCCCCCCCCCCCAAGAGGATACGTTTGATGAGTGAAGGCTTTTCTTGTAACATGATCTACGTCATCATGTGTTTACATCGTCATGAACCTTACACAGCAAGACGAGCAGACATTTCGGTGACTGCTTCCAGAAGTATTTTTGAAGTCTCTTCGAATGTAGAGACTCCAATAGTCTTCCATTTGACTCCAATAGTCTTCCTTTCGACTCCAATAGTCTTTCATTTGACTCCAATAGTCTTCCTTTCGACTCCAATAGTCTTCCATTTGACTCCAATAGTTTTCCATTTGACTCCAATAGTCTTCCTTTCTACTCCAATAGTCTTCCATTTGACTCCAATAATCTTCCATCTGACTCCAATAGTCTTCCATCTGACTCCAATAATCTTCCATCTGACTCCAATAGTCTTCCATCTGACTCCAATAATCTTCCATTTGACTCCAATAGTCTTCCATTTGAAAATGTACGATCACATGGCTTATGCCACACTCACTTCACAAAGTACTTTCTTACACCTCAATCGATAATAATCGATTACTCACCTTTATGAACAAAATGAGAGCCCGCATGAGGGTATTTGGTTCCCGTTGGTATCAATACATCGCATTAAAACCATCATCATCTTGTTTTTCTAACGACTGTACTTGACTGGCCAGCTTTATGAACACATTGACAGCACGCAAAACATAATTTCTCATTCATTTCTAAATCTTTCACTCTTTGTAAAAATAATATTTTACGTTTGCATTGATTGTCTTCGTAAAATATAGCCTTGGTCGTAACACAGCTTTTGTAACTTGTCATGTCTTTTCATACCACGTGGTAATAGTAACTGTCTTGTATTATTGGTTTCCTGTTATTTCTTATTGAATTTATGACACCTGAATAAAATATGGGCCGGTTTTTGTACAAGCTGGGAAACGTGTGCTCAAGACAACGGGGACCACTTGCAATTAAATGTTCCCCTCAGACATCGTTCCTGTTTTCCTGAGCAGCTTACAGTCCAGATAATAAACTTGATGATATGATCAACTCTTGAAATCAAACCACAATTAAACATCAACCATTAAAAGATACAGCGAGTAATAAACGGAAATATGAATACTGATATTCGACAATTAAATTCCGGTCACATTGTGGAAGAGTCCGCGTCAGTAGACGCTTATTGGTTTGTGTTTTAGAACGTACAATTAGGATGAAGGAATTCTAGCAGAAGTGAGTTGCAAATATTTTTATTATAGAACGGTACCTCGTGGTTCGCAGAGATGTGACATAGAGCTTTTAGACATAGAGTGCTTTTAGACATAGAGTGCTTTTAGACATAGAGCGCTTTTAGACATAGAGCGCTTTTAGACATAGAGCGCTTTTAGACATAGAGTGCTTTTAGACATAGAGTGCTTTTACACATAGAGTGCTTTTAGACATAGAGTGATTTTAGACATAGAGCTTTTAGACATAGAGTGCTTTTAGACATAGAGCACTTTTAGACATAGAGCGCTTTTAGACATAGAGTGCTTTTAGACATAGAGTGCTTTAGGACATAGAGCTTTTAGACATAGAGCGCTTTTAGACAGAGTGCTTTTAGACATAGAGCTTTTAGACATAGAGCTTTTAGACATAGAGTGCTTTTAGACATAGAGCGCTTTTAGACATAGAGTGCTTTTAGACATAGAGTGCTTTTAGACATAGAGCGCTTTTAGACATAGAGCTTTTAGACATAGAGTGCTTTTAGACATAGAGCGCTTTTAGACATAGAGTGCTTTTAGACATAGAGCGCTTTTAGACATAGAGCGCTTTTAGACATAGAGCGCTTTCAGACATAGAGTGCTTTTAGACATAGAGTGCTTTTAGACATAGAGTGCTTTTAGACATAGAGTGCTTTTAGACATAGAGCGCTTTTAGACATAGAGCGCTTTTAGACATAGAGAGCTTTTAGACATAGAGTGCTTTTAGACATAGAGTGCTTTAAGACATAGAGTGCTTTTAGACATAGAGAGCTTTTAGACATTGAGTGCTTTTAGACATAGAGTGCTTTTAGACATAGAGTGCTTTTAGACATAGAGTGCTTTTAGACATAGAGTGCTTTTAGACATAGAGCGCTTTTAGACATAGAGTGCTTTTAGACATAGAGCTTTTAGACATAGAGCGCTTTTAGACATAGAGTGCTTTAAGACATAGAGTGCTTTTAGACATAGAGAGCTTTTAGACATTGAGTGCTTTTAGACATAGAGTGCTTTTAGACATAGAGTGCTTTTAGACATAGAGTGCTTTTAGACATAGAGTGCTTTTAGACATAGAGCGCTTTTAGACATAGAGTGCTTTTAGACATAGAGCTTTTAGACATAGAGTGCTTTTAGACATAGAGTGCTTTTAGACATAGAGCGCTTTTAGACATAGAGCGCTTTTAGACATAGAGCGCTTTTAGACATAGAGCGCTTTTAGACATAGAGCGCTTTTAGACATAGAGTGCTTTTAGACATAGAGTGCTTTTAGACATAGAGCGCTTTTAGACATAGAGTGCTTTTAGACATAGAGCTTTTAGACATAGAGCTTTTAGACATAGAGTGCTTTTAGACATAGAGTGCTTTTAGACATAGAGCGCTTTTAGACATAGAGTGCTTTTAGACATAGAGCGCTTTTAGACATAGAGCGCTTTTAGACATAGAGCGCTTTTCGACATAGAGCGCTTTTAGACATAGAGTGCTTTTAGACATAGAGCGCTTTTAGACATAGAGCGCTTTTAGACATAGAGCTTTTAGACATAGAGCGCTTTTAGACATAGAGCGCTTTTAGACATAAAGCGCTTTTAGACATAGAGCGCTTTTAGACATAGAGCGCTTTTAGACATAGAGCGCTTTTAGACATAAAGCGCTTTTAGACATAGAGCGCTTTTAGAATTACCTGCTAATAAAAAAT
The DNA here is from genome assembly GCA_032433765.1 of Megaustenia siamemsis. Classification (NCBI taxonomy): domain Eukaryota; kingdom Metazoa; phylum Mollusca; class Gastropoda; order Stylommatophora; family Ariophantidae; genus Megaustenia; species Megaustenia siamemsis. The sequence goes on from JAVIAB010000092.1 coordinate 176,828,521, forward strand.
GTCTACTCAAATAAAGACTCGACCACATGCAAAATAGCGTCCATTGGCTAAATTGTTCAGAGGAGACATTGTATAGGGTTCTAGATCTTTGATTTATAGATTTAACATTGAAGAATTCGAAGCAAAATGATTTGCGCTTAACTAGATATGAGTTTACATTCAAACACGAGCTAAAATATTATATTTGTATGCATTTCTAATAGATAAGAGACTAGTTGCCGAGCAGCATATCAGACCATTATTATTTTATTGGAGATTGTCATTTATTCCTCAATATTATTCTCGATTACAGTGTGCGTGATTTTATTAAACCTGCGTCATAGTTTTCTTTTCGATAGAAATGACGTAACCATAAAAGACCGTCACACTCTCTAATCCTACAAATGCGCAACTTCATTTTCTAAATATCCCGGATTTTAGAAATCTGTATTTGTATTCTCGCAGACAATCTTAATTTCAAAATGGAAAATTTGAAAACATTGGATGGACGAAAAAGAAAACAAATACTGAAGTTCTGAAGCAGTTCTGAAAATTAATAGAACTAAAACAAGACAAGTAAGATTTTGTTGGCCACATGGAGAGACAAAACAATTGACTGAAAGTCATCTTGGAAAGGAGAGGTGGGGGGGGGGATTATATATTGGTAGAAATAATGACTAACGAAGATTGGTAGGATCAAGATATCGACAGAAGAACCTTTGCCATATTAAACAATCAATGCAAGGGACAATCAATGCAAGGGACAATCAATGCAAGGGACAATCAATGCAAGGGACAATCAATGCAAGGGACAATCAATGCATGGGACAATCAATGCAAGGGACAATCAATGCAAGGGACAATCAATGCATGGGACAATCAATGCAAGGGACAATCAATGCATGGGACACCAATCAATGCAAGGGACAATCAATGCAAGGGACAATCAATGCAAGGGACAATCAATGCAAGGGACAATCAATGCAAGGGACAATCAATACAAGGGACAATCAATGCAAGGGACAATCAATGCAAGGGACAATCAATGCAAGGGACAATCAATGCAAGGGACAATCAATGCAAGGGACAATCAATGCAAGGGACAATCAATGCAAGGGACAATCAATGCAAGGGACAATCAATGCAAGGGACAATCAATGCAAGGGACAATCAATGCAAGGGACAATCAATGCATGGGACAATCAATGCAAGGGACAATCAATGCATGGGACACCAATCAATGCAAGGGACAATCAATGCAAGGGACAATCAATGCAAGGGAAAATCAATGCAAGCGACAATCAATGCAAGGGACAATCAATACAAGGGACAATCAATGCATGGGACAATCAATGCAAAGGACAATCAATGGAAGGGACAATCAATGCAAGGGACAATCAATGCAAGGGACAATCAATGCAAGGGACAATCAATGCAAGGGACAATCAATGCAAGGGACAATCAATGCATGGGACAATCAATGCAAGGGACAATCAATGCATGGGACAATCAATGCAAGGGACAATCAATGGAAGGGACAATCAATGCAAGGGACAATCAATGCATGGGACAATCAATGCATGGGACAATCAATGCAAGGGACAATCAATGCAAGGGACAATCAATGCAAGGGAAAGTCAATGCACGGGACAATCAATGCAAGGGACAATCAATGCAAGGGACAATCAATGCATGGGGCAATCAATGCAAAGGACAATCAATGCAAGGGACAATCAATGCAAGGGACAATCAATGCATGGGACAATCAATGCATGGGACAATCAATGCAAGGGACAATCAATGCAAGGGACAATCAAGACAAGGGACAATCAATGCATGGGACAATCGATGCAAAGGACAATCAATGCAAGGGACAATCAATGCAAGGGACAATCAATGCATGGGACAATCAATGCAAGGGACAATCAAGGCAAGGGACAATCAATACAAGGGACAATCAATGAATGGTGCATTACGACAGTCAGTCATCGATGCGAAGACGGCACACGATGATGGTGACGAAATAATTGAACCATTATTATACCATTGACTGAATGTGCTAAATAAACTGTTGTTATTCTTAGGGGATAATTTCCTATGATCTCATATTATAATAGTTATATACAGGAAATAGAAGGAAATATTTGTAATAAATCTAGAAACTAAATTAGTGTAAAGACGAGACAAAAAAAAAACGTTTCGACAATTTGTTTCTACTAATTTAACTGCTAGATACAATTTTATGTTTATTTTACATGTTCTCTGCAGCTCTACTCGCCCAGTAGTTAATATTTTACATGTTCTCTGCAGCTCTACTCGCCCAGTAGTTAATATTTTACATGTTCTCTGCAGCTCTACTCGCCCAGTAGTTAATATTTTACATGTTCTCTGCAGCTCTACTCGCCCAGTAGTTAATATTTTACATGTTCTCTGCAGCTCTACTCGCCCAGTAGTTAATATTTTACATGTTCTCTGCAGCTCTACTCGCCCAGTATTTAATATTTTACATGTTCTCTGTAGCTCTACTCGCCCAGTATTTAATATTTTACATGTTCTCTGCAGCTCTACTCGCCAAGTATTTAATATTTTACATGTTCTCTGCAGCTCTACTCGCCCAGTATTTAATATTTTACATGTTCTCTGCAGCTCTACTCGCCCAGTATTTAATATTTTACATGTTCTCCGCGGCTCTACTCGCCCAGTAGTTAATATTTTACATGTTCTCTGCAGATCTACTCGCCCAGTAGTTAATATTTTACATGTTCTCTGCAGCTCTACTCGCCCAGTAGTTAATATTTTACATGTTCTCTGCAGCTCTACTCGCCCGGTAGTTAATATTTTACATGTTCTCTGCAGCTCTACTCGCCCAGTAGTTAATATTTTACATGTTCTCTGCAGCTCTACTCGCCCAGTAGTTAATATTTTACATGTTCTCTGTAGCTCTACTCGCCCAGTAGTTAATATTTTACATGTCAGGGGCGGACAACCTTTCATTTTCTGAGGGCCAGATCTGAAAACTATGAAGACGTCAAGGGCCAGATACCATCACCTAATGAAGCCATTATATAAAAGTCCTAATTTGCATCTTTTCCGCCCTTTTTTTTAGATCTGTGTAGTTGTTCTTTCTGACTCGGAATTGTGTGTTTAATATTTGTAGTTTGTTATTCCTGCTAATGGCTTCTGTCAAAACGTAGTAATTTGTATTTTCTTTCTGTTAATTTAGCTGCTCAATACTAATTTGTGCTAACATTTTCTTTCTTAATTAATTTTCAAACACGAGCGATTGTAATGTAATATTCGCATTAGTGATAGAGAGTGGACGACAGAAAAGAAGGTGTGATGAACGGCAGAGGGTGAGATCAAAAAGAGATGGGGGCAGACAATTCAACTAAATAGAAAACTGACCGGTTAGGGTTTGAGCGTTTATGTGTTACTTTCTATTTATTTTCTTATTTATTTTTTTACTTCAGGGAATAGAGTGTATAGTATTTTTTTTAAATCAAGCACAAGGTCCGGTCAAAATAGCTTGGCGGACCGGTTCTGGCCCGCGGGTCGCAGGTTGCCCATCCCTGTTATATATTTTAGATTTATGTCTATTTCCTTTTTAGAGATAGAGTCTGAGCAGACCCAGGGTCAGCTGAAGGAACAATCTCAAGGAAGTGATTACATGGCATTTTCAGAGTCTGCCAGAAGAAAAAGAACTAAATCTTTGTATTTCCATTAACAACAAAGAGGCTATATGAAGAGTCTAGGAAAGAGGAGAAATTTTACATTCAACCAACTAAAGATGACCAAAATATTTCTTGATTAAGAACTCCTTCATAGTTCCAAGCCCATAACATTATATTGAACCACAAATTGTTAGCTTTATTCACTAGTGGTAGTACTTGATATTAATAAAACGTCCCCGCTCGTGTGGTATTCCTGCCTAGTTCAACCAGTACATGTTAAGTATTCAGGGAAAATCTCCCGTCTTTATTCACGGCTCTGTTTAGGGTTCCCTCAAGAAAGGGAGGATCCACGACTTGTTATGAACTCAATTCAGTCATGTGATGAATGATGTCCTGGCAGTCCAGCACTCCTCACGCTCGACAAGTCTTTATTCTGGACACAGCGTAGGAGACGCCAACTTTCTCATCAGCTTATTTTTTCCCGATTGATGTTTGGCCTGAGAAGATAATAAAAAGTGTGAGAGAAGAACTCCAAACCTCATTTCCCGTCTCTTTGGTATGCAAACAAGAATATCGACCCAGATGATATCTCCCCTAAACGCATTGAATCCGATGACATACCACGAAGATTTATCGCATCGAGTTCTCGATCTACCGGCGCATGGCCTCTCAGGGAGATTCAGCATTTAAAGGAAACTTCCTCTTCTCCAGCCTCTCTCTCTCTCCCCCGAAAACGGAATAAAAGACTTAACGGACCGAGCTATCAAACTCTGTCTTCTCCCTGCTTATTTCCTAGATGCTTCAAATTTCAACGCCCTCCCTGTGGACTAAACAATCGTAAAACTCGACGTCTCTTTTGTGTTTGTATTTCGAGAATAAATTTTAGTCTTTTGATAAAACTGACGGATATTATAAGAGCTTCAAATTGTTCAGCAATTTATCTTCTATATGCGTTTACACGCCTCTTTAAAGCTGAATCGAGAATCATTACGTTTATATATTCGTCGATGTGCTCTGTTCTGCTATTTATTTTCTTTTTCTGTTGTATTGCTTTGCATCGTATTATGTTGTTATGTTATGTTATGCTATGTACCTCTTATATTATATTACTTTAATTTATTTCATTTGCTTTTTTTATCTTCAAGAACAAATGTATAAAACATTATTATCCCTGAGACCATTACCATTCTAATGGAAACCATCACGTTAGATCAAATATATTCCCAACATCTTGTAGTAACTTATTTTGTGTAAGATCATAAAATACGCACGAAGGTTGCCACTATGTTTTATGACTAGGAGATCTTAGATTCTTTTTTGTGGGTGACAAACAACTCGATTTAGCTTAGAAATTGACACCTGACTTGCTGAGTAATAAAATAAAATGATTTCAGAACGAGCACTGATCATCAAATTCGGCTATTTCTTTTTTTCTTTCTTCACTTCCTCTTGTGTCCGTTCCGTTTCGATGGAGAAAAAAAGTCCTGGTTCTATCCCGTTTGATGGCTTCAACCACTGCCAATTGATGTTGTTGCAGCGTTTCTTTGATGTTATCTGTTCATCATACTCTGGCCCTATCTCTTGTTCTTCTCTCTTATCCTCATTTAATATAAGGAATCACACGCCATTCATTCTAGATGGGCAAACCGTTTGTTATGTCTGTATGTGCCTTAGGATGGGCTCAATACCTAGTCTTTCTCTTAAAATGGGTGTCCGGTTAGCGCAATCGATAGGCGGTTGGCTTACCACGGCAACAGCCGGGGTTCGTAATCCTGGCGAGGACACCTGGGTTTTACTAATTCCCTAAAATTAGTAGGAGCCGCGATAGCTCAGTGGTTAGTGAACTGGACTACTACTGACAAGGGGTAGGGTTCGATCCAACCGACGGCTCCGGGTTCACCCAGCCTTAAATGGGTACCGGATTTTTTCTGGGAAAGTAAAAGCAGCACGGGCGTAATACCGACCACATTACCCCAAAAATCATGTGCTGAAGGTCTGTAAAATATAGGGTCACTAACACCATATTTCCCTATACGCCACTTGGCGTGACGGGGGGTACTTTACTTTACTTTACTTTTTACTCTCTTATAATATCATTTCTGTATATGTGCTTTCAGTTCACTCTAAAGAATGTTGACAATACCATGGGCAGCTAAGAAAAGTAATGAAAACGTTATGAAAGAGGCCTAAACAAAAAGAGAGCTAATTTCCAATAATAAGATGAAACAACCATCATTTTTAGGCTATGTAATGAAAATGGAACAGCTGGAATATATTATGACAACTGGGAAAATTGAGGGACGAAGAGATAGAGGAAAACAAAGAGAAAAAAATACCAGACAGTTTAAGAGAATGGCTTGGCAGAAGTTCAACAACAGAAATGATAAATAACTGTCGAGATCGAAAGTTGTGGAGAAACATGATCACCTGCACCAGCAGGCCCGGTACTTGATAATGATGGTGATGATGATTACTATCTAATATAAAAAAAAAAGACTGACCCTTCTAGAACCTTCGCCAGGAAATACCCAGATTATTTATCTATAACCAAGAAATTGTCCAAATAAAATTTGCCGCATTTTCAGTAAATTGAGAACTCCAGTCCCAGAACCTTCTTTTTAATAGCATCAAACCTTGTCTTTACTTAAACATCATACAATGCGATCGTCATGAAAGACAAAACAATAAGACAAAGCGGGCCTTCACTATACCGGGCGTTCAGTGTTACGCCCTTCTCCAAAACATTGCCATCATCTCCATACATTCGCTGTCGACAAGAAACAAAACATAAACAAACGATGCATCTTCTTCTAACATTTCACAACAGTTTGTAAATTCCCACTCCTCGTTTCTCACTTCCCACACGTCCGTGTGTGTGTGGCTGATACGAGACACACTCCAGGGGAATGGCTTATCATTATATTCGGGAGCTATCCAATACATGCTCAATTCAAAATAAACCTTTTATTCCAATCGTTTATTTTAAACGCTTTACACATTCAGCGCTTCAAGATCGTGAGTAATGTAAAGCGCATGCCTATATTTCCAATAAAATGTAGAGTGAGCATGGAAATAAATGCCAGCGAAAGAAGACACAGCAGATGCCGCTCGAGAAAGATGTTTATTGCTGCAAGCTCCTCAACAGCTTTTCTATAAAATTAATTACCTACTTTAATAACTACCTACCTATCATCCATAACATAATATAAATAATTTAAGGTATGCTGATGATACAAGATTCATCGCTAAGAGTGAAAACGAGTTACAAGAAATGATAGACATTACAGTGAAGGAAAGCAAAAAATAAAATACTCAGTCTTAATAGCAAAAAGATAGAAGTAATAGTAACAAAAAAAACGACATCTCCGCAATGCACAATAAAGACAAGTGGAACAATATTAAAACAGGTTAATGAATTTAAATATCTGGGAACATTGTTAACTTCAGTTGGTAGATGCGCAACAGAGGTAAGATGTAGAATGGCTCAGGGAAAAGCAACTTTCCAAAAAGTGAGGAAGATACTGTGCAATACATTTTTGACAATGGAAACAAGAAAATAGGTTCTCAAATGTTATGTAGAGCCAGTCATAAAATTTGGATGTGAATCATGTCAATAGTATAACAGACAAGAAAATCAATGGAGGCTGTAGAAATGTTGTTTTACAGAAGAATATTGAGAATACAATGGACAGTTAAGAAGAGTAATGAAAACGTTCTGAAAAGAGGCTAAAGCAAAAGAGATCCAATAAAAGGAAGAAGTAATCATTATTTTGTAAATAATATTTTGAGTTGACGTCATGGGACGCACCAAAATGGCAGCTTATTTTTATTCAAGCCATGGACTAAGCAATGTTTACTTTGAACATCACGATATCTGTTATTGCAGCGAGTTGGCAGATTTTTGAAAATGTATTCAAGGGTTTGAACATAAATGTTTGTTCACAGTTCGTTAACCTTCGCTGTAGATAAAGTCTTTAATTTGATGGCTTCGTATGTGACCTTGGTAGCTAAGGACCTAACTTGTGCAAACGGATGGCATTGGCAAGGATCATTTTGAATCTTTGAAGTGGGCTCATTTTGTGTTTAACTCAAAAGCATATGTGCTCTTTAACCAAAGATTTTTTTTTGGGGGGGGGGGGAACTCAACGAAGATATCCCCAATGGAAGAATAAATTGTATTATTAGTCCCATAAATGATTCGCTTCCAGAGGTTTATGATGTAAACAAAGCAGTTTTGTCATTGCAAGTGAATAATGTCCACACCTATAATTGGTCAGGATTGTGTAGCAGCAGCAGCTTTATAGCGAACACAGAAAACATCATAGGATTGTGCTGTTCTGAAACAGCTATGCCATGCTACCCTAGAATTGCCTTTAATGGGATTACTGTGACCACAAACCACTCTCCATGTGTGTGCCACATATTTACACCCTAGAAAGAAATACTGAATATAACAACATCATATGCCGTCTGTAATATTAATTACCACAAACCAGGAGCCTCCTGTATGATTGATACAACTGTTGCACCAAACACTTCATCAGCAGAGCCAGATCTATGGAATGTTAATCTGACATTGTTCTTGAATGATGTCCAAGTTAATGAGACATCAGAATCGTGTGGCAGCAGCTACAAGAAGGGAGCAGAGAACATCAAGTTCTGCTGCTATAAAGGAGACTTGCCTTGCTATCACAGAATTGCCTTAAATGGGATCACTGTAGTTGAAAACTTCTCCTCTTGTGTAAACTACACATTCACATCCAAGAGTGAACCAGTGAAGGTCACAAAATCATATTCTCTCTGTGGTTTTACTAACTACAGGTCAGGTGGCTTCTGTTGGATTGGAAATGATAACTTACCACCACTGTGTGTCTATGTGTTTGGAATTGGAGTCATCAGCGATGGCCTAACATCATCGAGTGCTACGACGATCATCGTTTTCGGGAGGACGTGAACTTCCATGGTATATGGTGGATAGGCGGAAACCATTGAAGGCTATGTCTGAAAAGTGTTCCTTGTTGCAGTTTCCTCATATTCCAAGTCCGGCTTGTTGCAGGAGCTACTGAGTTAAGTGCTCTGTGCACACCGTGAGATGTGTGTCTCATCCGTTTTGATCCTGTTTCGATATCCCGCTTGTTTACGATGAATGATGATATCGTACGACAGGGAACAGTTGGCTGTGTTCACTTTCTGCGCAGTTTCGCCTTATGTCTTTTGGCGTGTGCTGAGACTGCTGAGACGATGGGGAATACAGTTACCTTTCTTTGTTTGGGAGATGAGTTAGTAATTCGGATGATTCCACTGGCACGGGCGGTTGAACAATTATGGATTTTAATTCGTTTGCAGTGATGCCGAGGCTTTCCATAACCAATAACAATAACCAATCATTATTTTTGTTGGCCATGTAGGGAGAAGCTGGAATATATAGTGACAACTGGGTTAGTCGAGGGGCGAAGAGATAGAGGGAAGCAATGAGAAAATATACCAAACAGCTTCAGAGAATAGCTTGGAAGAAGGTTAAAAACAGAACAATCAAATAACTGTCGAGATGGAAAGTTGTGGAGAGACATGATCACCTACGTCAGCAGGCACGGTACTTGATGATGATGAGCTATGAGCCAGCATACCTACAGTACGATACCTACCTATCTATCAATCTACATACATACACTACTCTGCATATCTACCTATCTACCTATCTATCTACTATATTTACATACGTAGACCACCCTACCTAACTACTTATAAATCTACATACCTACACTACCTTACCTACCTATCAATATACATGTATACATTACTCTACTACCTAAACACCTATCAATCCAAATATTTACACTACAGTACCTATCGATTTCATACCTACATTACCATATATCCCTAACTATTTACCTATTTACCCATCTACCTAACAACCTGCACGCGACCAACGACTTGGCTACCTTCCTAACGATAAAATATTTGCTTGATAATCAGCTTATTTACCTACCTATTTAAATACCAACCTTTCTACTACCAGCTCACTCACATAACCTACTCTATCTATCTATCTATCTATCTATCTATCTATCTATCTATCTATCTATCTATCTATCTATCTATCTATCTATCTATCTATCTATCTATCTATCTATCTATCTATCTATCTATCTATCTATCTATCTATCTATCTATCTATCTATCTATCTATCTATCTATCTATCTATCTATCTATCTATCTATCTATCTATCTATCTGTATGTCTGTTTGTCCTGTCCGCTCGCCCGTCTGTCTATCTGTCTGTCCTGTCCTGTCCTGTCCGTCCGTTCGTCCACCCGTCTGTCTGTCTGTCTATCTATATATCTATATATATATATCTATCCTTCTGTCTCTCTCTCCGTCTGTCTATCTCTCTGTGTGTCTCTCCACCTCCGTCTGTATATCTAATTAACAACATACATATCTACATATTTACCATTGACGAGCAAGCAAGGATGTAAAACGAACAGTAAATTATGACAAGAAAAGAACCAAAAAGCTTCTTTTTTTTCAGGCGATCACTTCATAAGTCAAAGTTTGATCTCCTCAATGTCAGCAGCTCAACGCTGAACGCATTCACATTCATGTCAGCAAGGATGAGATGGAATGCGTGAATAGCGCGTAGAGCTAGCATGATGGCGTGATGATAAAGATGAGATGGAATGCGTGAATATCATAGAGCTAGCATGATGGCGTGACGATAAAGATGAGATGGAATGCGTGAATAGCGCGTAGAGCTAGCATGATGCGTGACGATAAAGATGAGATGGAATGCGTGAATATCATAGAGCTAGCATGATGGCGTGACGATAAAGATGAGATGGAATGCGTGAATAGCGTAGAGCTAGCATGATGGCGTGACGATAAAGATGAGATGGAATGCGTGAATAGCGTAGAGCTAGCATGATGGCGTGACGATAAAGATGAGATGGAATGCGTGAATAGCATAGAGCTAGCATGATGGCGTGACGATAAAGATGAGATGGAATGCGTGAATAGCGTATAGCTATTCTAAAAATACCACTGGCCACCTCACCCCCCAAAACCCGTGTCCCAGTATGTAGGGTAACATGTATTTGTTTACTCCTTTGTGGTATTTAAATATGTAATATAAAACTATTTCAGAATACAGAGATTCCACTTGAACTATGCCTGTAGACAATTTAATCTGAACGCTGTGGTAAAAATGGTTTAAGAGACGTTCTAATAATTATAAGAATCTAGAGTTCAGTAAATCCTCACAAATAACAGCGAGACATTCCTGAAGTGAAAACAATATACGTTCAATGACAAAGCAGAAATAGTTAACGTGAACGAAAACATAAAACAAGAACGTGTTTGAGTTTTGAAACCGATTCGAGACAGATGAGGTGTGCTTCATGTAATACTGATTTTAGTGAATAAAATAGAATAACGAAATGTGACAGAAGAAGAGTTATAAACAAATGACACGAAAACACAAGTACAAAAGGCCGACCACGAAAAAAAAATGGATTGATTTATTACTAGAGCACAGTTGTTTGTTTCTACCTAAAAGTGGAATTATAGTTATATGTTAGTATTACTTTGCTGCGTTTATGGAGAATAATTTTTGTCTTCATGGAATCAGTTTCACTGCAGTCTGGAATTCCCATATCCGCTCCATTTATGCCACAGCTCACTCCAAAACGTGTTGACAGTGGCAAATTCGGTTGACATGATCAACTACTATTCAGCCTTAATAGTCGGCACAGGCGATGAATAGAAGTACTTCCATCGAATAGATAGTGCACAGTCACTTTCTCACTCTAGTTTTTTTTAGACACACATTTAAAGCAAAAAGTGCAACCATCGGTTTTATGCGTTACAATAGTCTCTTCAAAAACAGGGCAACATACAGCCATTTTGCATTGTCGGTTGTGACGAGGTCGAATTCCACTGCGAGCAAAATGAACTGCGTGGCGACAATTCCAAACAACATCATCGCAAAAAAGAGTGCCCGCAGTCACTTCCAACTTCACTTACACTCGAATAAATCGAAAAGAAAAGAAAAACAACAAAAAACTCTCAAATATTGAAAAACTGTTTTAGTGCTGGTACTGTCTAAAAGGGAGCCGCGATAGCTCAGTGGTTAGTGAACTGGGGAGCCGCGATAGCTCAGTGGTTAGTGAACTGGGGAGCCGCGATAGCTCAGTGGTTAGTGAACTGGACTACAAAGGGCGAGAGATCGGGTTCACGCAGCCTTAAAAATGGGTACCTGAATTTTTCTGGGAAAGTAAATCGGCACGGGTGTAATACCGACATCATTACCTCAAAAATCATGTGCCGAAGGTCTATAATGATTACGGACGCTAGCACCATATTTCCTATACGCTGCATGGCGTGACGGGGCTCTTTACTTTTTTTTTTACTGTCTAAAAGAGTCTGCGAGCATGGTCGCCATCTTACCGGAAGTCCAGTTATGTATGAAGATGTCCTCAGTCTTGTACAATCCACTCACTGCTAAGATTTATGTTTTATGTGAGTGTGTCCGCTTTGTGACATCACATACACAACGCACAATGTATAGCTGAAGTAAATGTTTAAGTAACGACGATTATTAGTCACAAATGCTCGCTGTAAAAACAGAACAAAAATAGCAAACCCGGAAGCTTCAGCGGTGTAGCATTACATTTTTAACCACAAACGGTTTTTTTTTTCAAATTTAATTTTAAGGTACAGCTTCTTGTAATCTGTGTGATTTATAATCACCATCATCATCAAGTACGGGCCGTCTGGCGTAGGTGATCATGTCTCTCCACAACTTTCCATCTCGACAGTTATTTATCATTTCTGTTGTTGACCTTCCGCCAAGCCATTCTCTTAAGTAAAAGTAAAAGTAAAAGTAAAGTAAAGTACCCCGTCACGCCAAGTTGCGTATAGGGAATATGGTGTTAGTGACCATAAATTTTACAGACCTTCGACACATGATTTTTGGGTAATGTGGTCGGTATTACGCCCGTGCCGCTTTACTTTCCCAGAAAAAAATCCAGTACCCATTAAAGGCTGTGTAAACCGGGATGCCGTCGATTGGGATCGAACCCTACCTCTTGTCCTTTGTAGTTCAGTTCACTAACCACTGAGCTATCGCGGCTCCCCATTCTCTTTGCTTCCGTCTATCTCTTCGTACCTTTGATGTATAATAGATGAAGCATATGTATTTTATCTTCCTGGAAGTTCGCAAACGAGCAACTCAACTAAAGTATCAGTGACAAACAACAGTGAGATATATATTATGAAACATAGCATCAGGAGAGACCAAAAGGAGCAAAAGAACATAAACTCCAAAATTTCCCACAAGCGCTGAAATTCAAATGAGAAAAGACAGAAGAAGAAGTGAATGAATTTAATTTTGAGCGTGAGTGACTGTGAGTGAGTAGAATGATTATATTTGTCACTCAGACAAAATAGTTTTTAACACGTTGATTGTCTCCAGTGGATTTCACACTTAGAATATTTAAACCCACAAAATTAATGTTCAAGACTCTCTGAAAATCATAGCAGTCTGCCAGTCAACCCCTCAATATGTTACTTCATTTTCTCTACATAGCTCCTTACTAATGTCCATCGTTGTCAACATTTCTGAGAGACGCTGACACTCGCCTGACTCTAGATGCCCGCAAAACTTAATTTGACTTTCAAATGTCATTTCTTTCATTACCTCCCTGAGAACAGCGTCATCGAGACATGATAATTTAGCTGGTTTTCACCTCGACGCTGGCTGACCTTGTCTGGCTCAAGCTGTTGGCAACTGTAGATTGTGACCGATAAAAAGCCGATACAATCTATATCAATGCATTTTTATCTACCAAATTGTGGTTATTCTTCCATTAATTTTAGAATTTAGAATTAACAGTGCCGCAGATGTATTACTTGCCCGTATGAGACCTGCTATTGAGTGCACTTAAAACTGGAAAATTGACCTAAAACTAAGCACACTATTAGACGCTTGGAGCAAACATCCAAAACGAAAAATCTCAAGCCATATTTGTTCTCAATTATTTCGGTTTAAACGTAATTTAAAACATGTTCTATTTCACGTATACTCAGTATGGTAACAATATTAATATATAATATAAGTATCAAGTAATTGGATCAAAGTAACAACTGAAGTTAGAGTGTACTACAATAGGTAATCTCCAAGTAGAGTGTAGAGTGAACAAGGTCAATGAAATGAAATACAATACTCGATATAAGCGTTGATGAATAAATATGTCAGGCTTTGTAAAGTTACGAAATGTGAGTCGTTTTTACTTCTTGAACGGAAGTCATGAGTAATTAATTCGTTAATTAAGTTAACCAAGTTAATTCGTTTTATAATTCAGTAAATGACATATATATTACTGCCAATATTTAATTCATATATTTTAACAATTTATTCTATGAAAGATTTTTCCCTATAACTTTTGATGAGTAAAGTAGGACACAAGGTATGATTTCTGTTATTTTATTTTTTTGGGTCTGATCAAAGATCGTTGGTCAGTCACGTGGCAGCAATCGGTTTACAACTTTGCGCGATGTTTGGACTAAATGTCAATCAATCACAAAATTCTTATGATGGACTAAAGCAGAGAAAACTGTTTAAACAGTGCACTTTATAGCACGGACTGAATGTTTCAAGTACGTGTATCTACATCGATGAACAGTCACAGGCATTAACTCAATGAATCTACAGCTGTCCGATGAACCGTCACAGACATTATCTCAATGAATCTACAGCTGTCCGATGAACCGTCACAGACATTATCTCAATGAATCTACAGCTGCCCGATGAACCGTCACAGACATTAATTCAATGATCTACAGCTGCCCGATGAACCGTCACAGACATTAATTCAATGGATCTACAGCTGTCCGATGAACCGTCACAGACATTAATTCAATGGATCTACAGCTGTCCGATGAACCGTCACAGACATTAATTCAATGGATCTACAGCTGCCCGATGAACCGTCACAGACATGATCTCAATGAATCTACAGCTGTCCGATGAACCGTCACAGACATTATCTCAATGAATCTACAGCTGCCGATAAACCGTCACAGACATTAACTCAATGAATCTACAGCTGTCCGATGAACCGTCACAGACATTATTCAATGGATCTACAGCTGCCGATGAACCGTCACAGGCATTAACTCAATGAATCTACAGCTGCCCGATGAACCGTCCAGAAATTAATTCAATGAATCTACAGCTGCCCGATGAACCGTCACAGACATTAATTCATGGATCTACAGCTGCCCGATGAACCGTCACAGACATTAATTCAATGGATCTACAGCTGCCCGATGAACCGTCACAGACATTATCTCAATGAATCTACAGCTGCCCGATAAACCGTCACAGACATTAACTCAATGAATCTACAGCTGCAAATAGAAGAACGGCACGCTATCAACATACCTATCCAGTTTAACGGTGAGAGTGTGGAAAGACGGACATGATGCATATCACCACTACGGCTAAAGTTTAGCATGTGACCTGGGTCACTTACTTTATGCCGACGAATTATATATCTTAGTTAATTGACAGATAATCCTCACTGCACACTGGAGAACTCCATACGTCCCTGTATCCCCTAAGTATATATCTCAAAATGTAGTTATTAATAACACTAATTCTGTGTTGATTTATGCATTTTTGGTTCCTTGTACAGCGCTCTTTTGACGTGGTGTTCTTGCACCCTTTTCAGTTTTGTATATTCACATATATAAATCCTTCGGATGAAAGAGATGGGGGTTAGATTGGCTCAACCAGAAACGAGAAATTTAGCGTGTAAGAAGACTTATCAACCAACACAGAACTGGATTCGTCAGTCGCTGGACATGCGGGACTTGCTAAGGAGAGGATCTGAGCACCAATGGACATATTCGGAGTGCAAAGATCATGACCCACAAATAACTCAATAAACTCTCTCTCTCTCTCTCTCTCTCTCTCTCTCTCTCCCCCTATATATGTATATATATATATTGGTATTGAAAAACCATGTGGAACTACAAATAGGAAACACACACAATAATATAAGGAGAGGCTGGAGTTGGATAGTTCAAGTATTCAGGCAGGTAAGTATCGAAAGAATTGCAAGGCAGTGAACTCTGGAAGTGTGGCACAAGAGACGCAGACTTAAGATAAGTTAAATGAGAAATTTCGAAGCAAAGATACGCAGTGTGTGCCACATTTAGGACACTCTGTGAATGATGGATAATAAGAAAAATTGAGCGATTTTATTGCTGCAGTGCATGATGCTGTTGAATGTTTCCGATGACGTCATTGTTGTTGAGTTAACAAGAGCATGAAGAAGTCAAATGTATTCACTGTCGTTAAGTACACACATATTGGAATTATCCAGCAGAATAAGATATGTGAGATGAGATCAAGTTAGTACAGAAAACAATACACTTACATACAACACATTACTTCAAGACATAACAAAACGTAACAGAACACGTATCAACACATTTTCAGGCATAACTGCAGTTGCACATAACCTCACACAAAGCATAACTTTCTTTAACAAATAACTTAATACAACGCGCGCCCTTACACATTATGTGACCTTTTGTAGCAATGAACTCTAACCTTTATCAAATCCTGTACTCGTTTCTTTAATATTAAGAATCCCGGCACACCCACCTACTTCCAATTTATAAATGCGCAAAGAAAAAAGAAAAACCGCATAAGAAAGACAACGGCACAGATATTTTGGTTTGTACGCCCAAGATTGAGAACTCTTGAAGTGTGCACATATTTCGCGGATTAATGCAGACTTATTATTATAAAAAAAAAAAAAAGCCATTACGTAGTCTGTAGTGTATAGAAAATATGGTGGTGTTGGTGGCTATATGTGTTTTATTTCATAAACATCTTCAGTATTAAATAAGGTCCGAGGACTGACAGGATTCACCCAAAGTTTGTGATTTTTTTCAGCGTTGCAAGCAGAAGCTGTTTAGGGTAAAATGACATCATTTTTAGCTCGCATAGATGATGACGTCACAAACTTTGGGAGCTTCCGGGAACTCCCTCTCAGCCCACATGCTTCTGTAAAAACTAAGCTGTGGTTTGTGTAACTGTTAGGATGAGCACATTTTTGAGCAATGTAGTCAGCATGTCGGCGCCGGCTGAGTAACAAAATATAGGCGAAACATGAATGAACTATTTTAATTATTTATTTTAATTGCTCTGCTTTAGCTCGTACTAATCTTCTCAATAAAAAAAAATTAATTGGGTAGTTTCCATGTACCGGTTACTCAACACACGGCAATGTGAAAGTTGCTGGATTGAATGCAGGAGAAAAAAACAAGAAAACAAACGGTATGGTTAAGCTTCACATGACATGTAGATAACACAAACCAGAACGATGTTTCGGCTCAATAGCTGGAACAAACATACAACACATATACAAATATGTATTTAAAATTTAAAACTATAAATTATATAATTAATAATACATTTTAATTAACTTCACAATTTTAAGCATTCATGTGCATTTCTTTTCTTGAACCTACTAGATTGAATGCACCAGTTGTAGGAATATTGGAGCGTGACATGACAGAAATAGTGAAGCATTACTATGATCGATCATTGTGAGAGTGGTTTGATTGATAAAGGCATGAGAATTCGGGTATGGGATGTACGGTTGGCGCGACTAGATGGAGTTACGTTCGGCGCGACTAGATGGAGTTACGTTCGGCGCGACTAGATGGAGTTACGTTCGGCGCGACTAGATGGGACGAATAGAAGGTTGGACTAGAAATGTGTTTAACCAGAGCCCCACAGGAGTTGACATGGTTTGCGTCATATATTGGGATGATCTAAGGACAAGTAGGTCTGATCTAAAGACATGTAGGTCTGAACTAAGGACAAATAGGTCTCATCTATGGATATGTAGGACTGATCTAAGGACACATAGGTCTGATCTAAGGACATGTAAGTCAGATCTAAGGACACATAGGTCTGATCAAAGGACATGTAGGTCTGACAAATAGGTCTGATCAAAGGACAAGTAGGTGTGATCTAAGGACAAGTAGGTGTGATCTAAGGACAAGTAGGTCTGACAAACAGGTCTGATCAAAGGACAAGTAGATGTGATCTAAGTACATGTAGGTCCAATCTAATCAAGTAGGTCTGATCTAAAGCCAAGTAGGTCTGATCTAAGGACAAGTAGGTCTGATCTAAAGAGAAGTAGGTTTGATCTGAGTGAAAAGAGGTCAGTGTCATTAATTCTTAAAATCTGGATGACAGCTTCTGACGATTAACATGTTATGTCCAAATGTGATTATGTCCCTTTAACAGTATATTCATGTTATGCTCTCTCCGTAATTCATTTAAACATTGACACGTTTAATTAGCAAAGAAATGTATTCAGATATTTGAAGTTAATGATATTAAGTGGATCACAAATTCAAGACAGATTAATCTATCGCAGAAATCAAATATTTTTTCCCGCGCGAAAGGGTTAATGAATAATTGAATCTCAACGTAGCGATTTATCATAGTTACCGCGTACATTCAGATTTGTTTATGTAAACCTGGCGCACTCGTGTGATTAATGTAATTAGAAAAGGGTTTATTTTCGTTAATTGTGATGAGTGTTTTTCTTGCTGTGATAGTTCTCAATCAACAATATGCTCCATTGCTGCTATTTTTGTATATAATTCCGGAAACAAGAATAAATTAGCAGATGCGGTAAATAGAATCAGGACGCTCTAAGACGTATGTTGACGTCAGAGTCAATGAGTCAGAGCTGAATATCACTTTATCATCTGTAGGTGATGAAAAGAGGACAATTTACTAATTTATACATGAGGTCTACCATCTTCAGAAGCAACGTATGTCATTTGTAAATGTAAAGTATGACATCTTGCGGTGGAATCTTACATGTACGGTCTAACATATGGCATATGATGTCGTCTCTAAATGTGAGTTTTGTCATCTTTAGAGATCTCAAGCGCCGTTTATAAATATGAGGTTTGGCATCTTTAGAGATGACATGTTCCATCTATAAATACGAGATTTGGCATTTAGAGGTGACATATGCCATCTATAAATGAGAGGTTTGGCATCTATAGAGGTTTTAATCTAGTTTTACTCAAAACTTTCGGCCTGACCTCTTTAGGAAGTTACCAACTATATCTCCCAATGTGAGCTGCAATATTTGCAAACCGTTTAGCATGAAGGATGTGTCAAATAATAGAAAGTCCAACATTTTAGCCTTCATCTTTTTCGCTACCTCTCTGTTATTATTAACTCTGCCAGCCAGATATCTATGTTCAATTCAACGGGTTTGAACAAGGAGACAAATAATAATAAATGAATATTATAACAGAGGGAAACTTAAGAGCCGATAATCAGCGGAGGAGAAGGTAATTTTACAGCACTCGGAAAAATGACAATAATCAACAACAGACAAAAAGAGCAATATATGGCCTGAAGCAGGGTCGAACCCGTACTCCTTAAGCAGCGTCTTGCCACTAAAAACCAAAAGCTAGGGAGCATGGCCAATTCAGCCAACTAAAAATATTAACTATCAAATGGCGATGTTTTTCACGCAGGCGTTCTCATGACTATAGCGTAAGGTTACGATCACAACTCGGGAATGTGTTGTGTATCTGTATGTTTCTAATAAGATAAGTATCTCCCGGTAGGGCTGAATACTTGTGCTGCAGACAAATAGGTTTTAACAACCTCGTCAACCATGTTAACCGTAAATGTCAACCCCATCCCATAATGCTCGCCCTGTAGGTCTGATCTCCTAAACAATCCTGGTCTATGAAAACTACTCTCTACATTTGTTCTAACATTTATAAATACTGTAGACATATATTGATTCATAACTTTACCAGATTAATACATTATCAAGCACGTGATCTCATCACAAAACACGTGACCGTCCTGAATAGATAGTCTGAAGCACGTGATCTCACGATCAATCATCTTCTTAAAGTACTGGGCTCTCTTCTACATACAAAATAATAAACTACGTGATCACAACATACATAAAGCCCCATACAACACGTAGCCTCAGACGAACCTTACTCACATTACTCTGTTAATGCAAACACAAAAGTCATGAACATTCAACACACGGAAGACACATCCGTGTGATTGAGATACGTTTTTATGTTAAAAACGTTATTTTTTTTATAAAGAAAAAGCGGAAGTTTGATGGGTCTCAAACACAGCTATGTAAACTATGTGCACATGCAATATGTATTGGGTAGGGGAGAGAAAAAAGAAGAGAAAGAAAGACAGGAAAAGAATGATAAAAAGAGAGGAGAAGACGGTTATCGCTAAAGGCTAAAGTTGAAGAGAAGGAAACTCCACCCTTCCACCGACGCCTTAGCAATTATTGCAGTAAACAGGCAGGAAGATGGATGCTCGCTATTGGATTCCAGAAAACATCAATAACACGAAGAATTGTTCAAAGAACCAAGACTCCTGTGGGACCATCTGGCGCCCGGGTGCTATTTTACAATCCGTGAGACGTCGAACACAGCCGGCTCTAAATATACCCACAACATTGTAACCTTATATCCCGCTGGAATCTATTCTTCCTTCTACCCGACCTTTAAGTGTTTGTATCTCTATATAAGCCGTCAGAGTGATGACTGCAAGAAAATAACGTTAAAAAAGGAATTATAAGAGAGAGAGAGAGAGAGAGAGAGAGAGAGAGAAAGAGAGAGAGAGAGAGAGAGAGAGACAGAGAGAGTACATTTATTTTTCTCTTGTAAAATTTTCCGCACTAAAGTTTACAACGATTAAACGGTCAGTAGGCGATTGAGCATTTTCAGCAAATTAATAAATTTAACTGGTTCGAATCCTGGTAGCGTCTAAGATTTTTTTCTATCAGGGGTAAAATAATAACTCAGACCCAAACACATCGCGGCGACTGCACTGGACATACGGCCTTTATTCTCTAGTCGTTCAACAAAACCCCCGCAGACCCCAGAAGTGGGAAAATGCCGTAAAAAATTGCTTTTAATAAATTTATCAGAATTCAACAATTACGTTAGTTTTATATATATGAGATATATATTATATATCTATATATATATATGGTCATAGACATGGATGGTGACTTTAAATATTCAGCAAGCTATGCGCATTCAAAAAGGATGTGCCGGAACATAAAATGTCATAGTCGAGTGAAGTGTTAAACCACTCATTAGTATGACATAGGTAAATAAAATTAAATCACTCATTACTATGACATGGGAGAGTGGAGTTAAACCACTCATTACTATGTCATAGGAGATTAGAATTAAACTAGTTATTACTATGACATGGGAGAGTGGAGTGAAACCATTGATTACTATGACACTCGCGAGTAGAGTTAAACAACGCATTACTATGACACAGGCGAGTGGAGTTAAAACACTCATTACTATAACATAGGCGAGTGAAATATGAAACTACACATTACTATAACATAGGGGAGTGAAATATTAAAACACACATTATTATGACATAAAAAGTAAAGTAAAGTACCCCCATCACGCCAAGTGGCGTATAGGGAATACGGTGTTAGTGACCATATATTTTACAGACCTTCGGCACATAATTTTTGGGTAATGTGGTCGGTATTACGCCGTGCCGCTTCACTTTCCCTGAAAAAAAATCAGATACCCATTAAGGCTGGGTGAACCCGGAAGCCGTCGGTTGGGATCGAACCCTACCTCTTGTCCTTTGTAGTTCAGTTCACTAACCACTGAGCTATCGCGGCTCCCTTCTATGACATAGGCCAGTGAGATATTAAACCACACATTACTATGACATCATCATCATCATTGAGTGCCGTCTCCGCAACGAAGGTTGGCTACCATGGAGCGCCATTCTGCTCTATCTCTTGCTTTGATGGTGCAGGTTGTCATCGGTTGATTTGTCCATCTTTTGATGTTACTCGTCCATGTTAATCTTGGTCTGCCTCTGCCTCTTTTACCTTGTATTTTCCCCTCCAGGATTACTTTCAGTAGGCTGTTGTGTCTTTTAACATGGCCCAAGAATCGCATTTGTCTTGTTCTAATTGTGTTCAGAAGTTCTCTTTTCATTTTTAGTTGTTTTAAGACTTCATCGTTTGTTTTCTTTTCCTTCCATCCAATTCTACCTATTCTTCTATAAATCCACATTTCGAAGGCTTCAATTCTCTGTTCTGTTTTCTTGTCTAATGTCCCTATTTCAGCACCATATAGGAATATTGAGATGTAACATTTTGCTATTCTTAGTTTTAGCTTTGGTGTTATTTGTTTTGATGTTAGTATGTCCTTCATAACATTAAAATTACTTTTTGCCATTCCTATTCTTTTGTTTATTTCAGTTGTACATTTTCCATCACTGGTTATAGTATGTCCAAGGTAGTTATAGTTCTGAACTGTCTCAAGGTCTATTCCTTCAATTTTGATATCCACTTGTGGGTTTTGAGTATTTTCTTTGTTTATGATCATAGTTTTAGTCTTTTTGATGTTCATATCTAGTCCATATTTTTTGCTTGTCGTGTTTATTTCATTAAGTAATTGTTTTAGGTCTTTAGGATTTTCTGCTAGAAGTACAGTATCGTCAGCATATCTTAGGTTATTGATTATCTTTCCATTAATTTGTAGGCCTGGCATCTCTATGATGTTTTTAAAGATTTGCTCAGTGTATAGATTGAACAAGCTTGGTGATAGGATGCATCCTTGTCTTACTCCTCTTTTTATATCAATGGGTGTAGAGAACTCTTTGTTATAATTTATTATTGCTGTTTGCTCCCAGTATAGATTGCATATTAGTCGTATATCCATGTCATCTAGATGTATCTCTTTTAGGCATTCTATAAGTTGTTTGTGGTGTACTCTATCAAAAGCTTTGGTGTAGTCTATGAAGCAAGCATGGTTTGTTTACTTCTGTGTATTTTTCGATTAATGTTCTCATGCAAAATATGGCTTCTTTTGTCCCGCTATTTTTCCTAAATCCAAATTGCTGCTCATCTAATTCAGTATTGATTTTATTCTGAATCCTTCCTTGTATAACTTTTAGCAAGATTTTTGTAATATGGCTCATTAGGCTTATTGTTCTAAAGTCACTGCATTCAACTGCACCATTCTTTTTAGGCAATGCAATGAAAGTTGATGTTTTTAGTTCATTTGGTATGTATCCTGTGTGGTATATGTCGTTGCATATGTCTGTAATCACTTCAATGCCAAAATCTTCAAGTGCCTGTATCATCTCTATCTGTACGCTTTTAGGTCCTGCTGCTTTTCCCCTTTTCATTGTTTTTATAGCTTTTTCCACTTCAGATTTTAAGATTTTATAGCCTGATGTACATTTTATAACTGGTTTCTTGTCCCCTTGATCATGAAATAGTTCTGTTATATATTCCTGCCATCTATCTATGATATCCTTATTGTCTGTTAGCATTTTCCTTTTTTGTCTGCAATGCATCCACCTTCTGTGCCTTTTTTATTTTTATTAGTCATTCTCTTTATTTCTGTGTGCATTCCTCTTAGGTCTTGTTTGCTTTCCATAGTTTCTATTTCTATACATTTTTGGCTGAGCCAGTCTTCTTTTGCCTTTTTCCACATTTTGCGTATTTCATTATCTATTTTATTGTATTGGGCAGTGTTCTTCGCTTGTCTCCTTTCTTCCATTTTTTCTAAGATGGTGTTAGTTATCCATTTTTGTTTTTTTGTTATTTTCTCTTTTGGGTAAGGTGTCGCAGGCTTTTTGTATGCTTTTCTTTATGCATTGCCATTTGGTTGTTACTTTTTCATCAGGATTTTCTCTTCTGTATTGTTCAATTCCTTCCTCTAGCAGCTTCTGGTAAGTGTTCTTTACTTGTATTGTATAGGTATCTTTAATATCTTTTTGATTTAAAGCTGTTATATCGAGTGGATTTGTTGATGAATTAGATTTTTGCTTGTTTCTCTTTAGTTTGATTTTCATTTTAATCATTACAGGATTGTGATCAGAATTAATATCTGCTCCTGGGTAGGTTTTGGCTTTCTTTACGCTGTTACGGAACCTTTATTTTATCATTATGTAATCTAATTGATTCCTCTTCCTATCTCCAGGGCTTTTCCATGTGTATAGTTTCCTTTTCTCTTGCTCAAAGTAGGTGTTACATATTATCAGCCTGTTTTCTTCACAGAATTGTATTAATTTTTCTCCTCTGTCATTTCTTTTTCCTAACCCATGATTTCCTAAAATGGTCTTATATCTACCTTTTCCTACTTTAGCGTTCATGTCACCCATTACAATCAAGATGTCTGAAGATTTCACTTGCTTCATAACTTTATTTAGGTCTTCATAGTATGCCTCTATTTGTTCATCTGTGTAGTCTTGAGTAGGTGCATATATCGACTATGACATAGTCGATTGAAATATTAAACCGCTCATTACTATGACACAGGCGAATGAAAAATTAAACCACACATTACTATGACATAATCGAGTGAAAAATTAAACCACACATTACTATGACATAATCGAGTGAAAAATTAAACCACACATTACTATGACATAGCACTTCAAAGTGATGGGCCAGTTTTCTTTCTCATCAATACTAACTTTCCTCAGCTCAATCGAGCCAAGTATGCACAATTTTTCTCCAGTGGCTCTTTCTTCTATTTCTTAGCGTTCAACCATTAAGTGAGCTTAGATATCTTCTTGTGTTGTTAGTTTTAAGATCTTTCAGCCCGACACATCCGTTTTCGCTATCGATGTTTGCTTAAGAATGTTTGCCTGGGAAGCGGCCACATTTGGCCTACTCTTTTCTACATTTAACTGTCAAGAGTTATTTAACGTGCTGAAGTGGGCGATTGTTGAACTATTACAAAGCTGATAATCGTTTTGAAATGTTCTCAGCAAATTTGTAATTGAATGAGAGTCAGATAAGTGTTTAGATCACAAATTTTTTATCAGTAAAATTCAAGCAAGAGTTATAAGTCAATATTTAATATTTGTAAAATAATAGCAGATCTATAAGTCACAATTTGTAGAAATAAGTTAAAAATAAAGCTGAAATAATGTAATACGAGCAGCCACGTGGCGTGGGAGAAATAATAACAATACATACAATAAAAAGTTTAGTTTAGTTTTTAAGTCCTGAGTTTAGTTTAGTTTTATAGTTACTGAGCGTAAAAACGTGTATTTAACTGGGCGCTGGACTCATGATAAAATCAAATGGAGGAATCACGTTTACAACACATTAAAAGAAAAAAGTAAAGAGCCCCGTCACGCCAAGTGGCGAATAGGGAATATCGTGTTAGTGAACATAATTTTTTTGTATACCTTCGGCACATGATTTTTGGGGTAATGTGGTCGGTATTACGCCCGTGCCGCTTTACTTTCCAAGAAGAAAATCCGGTACCCATTTAAGGCTGGGTGAATCCAGAAGCCGTCGATCAGTATCGAACACGACCTCTCGTCCTTTGTGTTTACAAAACAGGAGCTTCTAAAACTGTGAAGAATTGGCGATATCAATATTTGTTCCACCTTTCAAAGCGTATATTTTGTATGAAATAATAATTAATTTCATTTGAAAATAATTAAAAAGTACTAATTGTTTTAGTCTCTCTGTAGTTTAGTGGAACAAAAACAATTTCACTATGAACATTTACGTTAATAAAACTAGTTGCTGCAAATCATCATCTTCATCATCATGTGCCATAACTATTGGCGTAGGCGATCATGTCCGTTCACAATCTTCTATCTACAGTGCATCGTATCAATTCTGTTGTTGACTGTTTTCCTTGCCATGACAACAAGCTAACCAGTATTTTCTCTATTTGTCGTCCGCGATCTCTCTTTCCTTTTACTTTGGCAGTTGTAACCAAGTATTCCAACTTTCCTCTTCTCATGATGTCACAGATAAATGTTGATTGTTTCTTTCTGATGTTTTTTTTAGAATCTCGCTTCTTGTGTTGGCCTCTTTGACAATTTCCTCATTGCTCTTTTTTTGTTGTTGCTGCAAGCAGCAGACAGAAAACAAAGAAACGCAGACATGTAGATAGGTAGATATGTAGGGACATAACTAATTAGAGAAACATATGGACTATGTCAAAGAAAACCGGTAGTTGAGGACAGGCAATGTGAGGCAATTAGATAATTCCATTGAAACACTAAAGTTGTTACTGCCTGGTCAGCAAATTACAAATTAAACTGATACCCCAAATATAACAGTAAATGTGTACCGTTCTTCAGTTTGAAAGAACAAATTAGCCATCATCATCATCATTCGAGTACCATCTCCGCAACGAAGGTTGGCTACCATGGATCGCCATTCCACTCTGTTTCTTGCTTTTATAGTGCAGGTTGTCATATATTATTGACTTGTCCATCTTTTGATGTTACTCGTCCATGTTAGTCTTGGTCTGCCTCTACCTCTTTTACCTTGTTATTTCCTTTCCAATGTTACTTTTAGTAGGCTGTTGTCTCTTTTAACATGTCCTAAAAATTCCATTTGAGCCCAAATCAGCCAGCCCACCTTATCATCTACGGTAGTCTCTACATTTATTTGGGCACCATCAGTTAATGACGACCTCGTGATACTTTTTTCGCAAGTTTTTAAGTTATCAGGTTCTAGACGTCTGGAGTGTATAGGTGGTAAATAGAGAGCCTATAGCATCCATTGGTGTCCTTAGAGATCACACCTATCTTTGTTTGATGGAGTGGGTGCTACAATGGCTGACTGCTCCGTTACCTGCCGTAAATGTTTCCTGCAATGAAGATTGCGTGTTAAAAAAACAAAAAACAAAATAAAGTGCCCCCGTCACGCCAAGTGGCGTATAGGAAATATGGTGTTAGTGACCATAAATTTTACAGACCTTCGGCACATGGTTTTTGGGGTAATGTGGTCGGTATTACGCCCGTGCCGCTTTACTTTCCCAGAAAAAAATCCAGTACCCATTAAAGTCTGTGTAAACCTGGAAGCCGTCGATTGGGATCGAACCCTACCTCTTGTCCTTTGTAGTTCAGTTCACTAACCACTGAGCTATCGCGGCTCCAGGATTGCGTGTTGGCTATTGATAAAGATAACGATGTGTATACATTTGACAAGAAGATTAATGGCAAGTGTTCACCAAGCCTTAAATGAGTACCGATATTTCCTTATAAAAATATAAGGCGGCCTGGCGTGATACTCCTACATATTGCTCATGTTTTAACAGTGATCCACATAGCATGGTGTTACATGTTTTAGCAGTGATCCACATAGCATGGTGTTGCATGATTTAGCAGTGATCCACATAGCATGGTGTTGCATGTTTTAGCAGTGATACACATAGCATGGTGTTGCATGTTTTAGCAGTGATCCACATAGCATGGTGTTGCATGTTTTAGCAGTGATCCACATAGCATGGTGTTGCATGTTTTAACAGTGATCCACATAGCATGGTGTTGCATGTCTTAGCAGTGATCCACATAGCATGGTGTTGCATGTTTTAGCAGTGATCCACATAGCATAGAATTGCATGTTTTCTGTGTCAAGCGTCCGATTGGCGCCTAGCAAGTTTGTGTCCGACATCTTGTCCTAGCCATCGACATGCAACGCATATTGATGTGGCTCAGTTCCCCCTACATCACAACAGTGACAGAAAATTGGAAGAGTTAATAAATTTTGTTTTCTCCTTCTTCTGTTGCGTTCGCTCAACGGTTATCCATCTTCATTCATTGTTCTTTAATGAATATTAATTTGGCATACTCGAACTGCGTTGTGATTTACGACTTTCTGCGATATCAGCGCTTCTCAGCCCAGAACATTCGACTTCATTCTGCCATTTTCGTGAACGGGGAGTGAAAATGAATCACCTCTAGGTCAGGGAAAGTGCGAAGATGAACAGCAGATGCTGAGATGGTGTGGTCCAACTTAGGGCACGTTGATGCCACGTGCAGAGTGGGTAAATTATCTTAGTGCAAGACGTCAGTATAGATTTTCTTTTTAAAATAGAAGCGTGAGCCACAGAGTGCTCTACCGTTGTGCTTACCAAACACTCGCCCGCGGGCACAATGACGATCTCGATTTATCTCCCTGGCGTACCTCCCTGGCATACCTCCCTGGCGTACCTCCCTGGCGTACCTCCCTGGCATACCTCCCTGGCGTACCTCCCTGGCGTACCTCCCTGGCATACCTCCCTGGCGTACCTCCCTGGCATACCTCCCTGGCGTACCTCCCTGGCATACCTCCCTGGCGTACCTCCCTGGCGAACACGACTTACTTTTCTGTCGCTAAATTTAACACAGCCCACTTTTAACGTTTGTTAGAATGTCCAAATTTACTAGTAAGTAAAGACATATTTTTAGGGCTAAATTGTCATCTTTTCATTCTAATTACGATAATATTACTACGAATACTACTATCACTACTACTACTTCTGCCACTACTATTACTACTACTACAGTAACTACTACTACTACCAGTACTACGACTACTACCACTACTACTTTTACCACCAATACTACTATCAATACTACTATTTCTACCACCACTACTACTACCAGTACTACGACTACTACCACTACTACTTTTACCACCAATACTACTAACAATACTACTATTTCTACCACCACTACTACTACCAGTACTACGACTACTACCACTACTACTTTTACCACCAATACTACTATCAATACTACTATTTCTACCACCACTACTACTACCAGTACTACGACTACTACCACTACTACTTTTACCACCAATACTACTATCAATACTACTATTTCTACTGTAACAGTGTATGCTAATGAGAGCAGATACTGAATTATTATTACCGCTTCTCAATAGACGATAGCAGTATCATATAGATAGCGACCAGCAGGTACTGAAGTATTAACTAGGGCAATTAACCACTTCTCAATAATAACAGGTTAGTCAGAGTGAGGAAGGAGAGAGGTAGAATAGAGGACGACACGATGAGAGTTAAGAGCCATGGAATTTTCCATGCAACAGAAGATAGCGCAGGGGTAGGGGTAGGACACCCACCAAACCAAGTTAGATGTCCATGCCAGTGTTCACAAGAGCAAAGTTGTTGGAAAGGACCAGGTTGACTAGTAACATGCAACGACCTCGTGGTGTTATTGTCAGATCTCCACGAGTGTCCATCATGTTCACAACAACTAGTAGTTGTTATTGTGATGAGCATGCGTTGACCCCATGACTTTGGCCCGGCTGATAAATAAGTGGTCATCCAACTTCCAGGAGAGGTCATTGTCATGAGGTAACATTATGTCACCAAGTAGGCGAAAACAGGATGCTTTGTCCAAATTTGGGAAAGTTCAGGTGTTAGTCACCGAATAAGCAAGTCATCGGACACGGGTACTGCAGGTGACCAGAGAGAGAGTCGCGAGTGGTCAGGTGCGACGATCTGATTGGTTACGGACGTTCAGACGTAGAGCGAGAGCTGGAGTACTTAAAGTCATGCACAACAGTTTAAAAAAAGAACAAGGAGTTAGGACAAAGAAGTTTAGCCAGAGATGTAGACTAAGTCAGTTAAAACGGCTTCGGCCGAACTGCTAAGGGCAATTAGCTAGTTAGAGTCAGAACAGTTAGAAGTCAGTAACAAGTTTTTATTGAGTTAGCAAAGAACAGTTAGAAAGTTAAGATTAGAAGTGAAGCCAGTAGTTCAGAAGTTAGAATCTCCAAGTGTAGTTCAAGTCAGTTTAGAAGTTATTCTCGATAGATAGTTGATCAAGAATATTATGACTTTGGTTGTGAAGTGATTGTGTTCCAATTTGAAGCATTTCAAGAATCTTACATGTCGTAAGTAGACAAGTTGAGTTGACTGATGAATAAGTTGTATGCCATTGATGCACTGGAATATTCTCATAGACACCGGCGACTGCCTCGGAGATATTCCACATTAAGTAATCCCTAATGTCTATAGTGCATTTGACATTAGCGATCATGATTGTAAGAAAGAATAAATCAATAAACTTGATTATCATTGTTTGTAACAAGAAAGACTCTGTCATGATCTTATCTGTTACCTCAATGTTGTGATGTGCTGTGACCATTAAAGAAGATAAAGTTATAACAAAGAACAAGACGACTCTATGACATCTACCACCACTATTACTACCAGTACTACCACTTTCACAATTATTATTTTGTCATTATTAGTGTTATGATTATTATTAGTTCAATAGTAATATGGCGTCCGCTTCTCCACGGCCGTCAGTCAGAGCGCCCAACATGTTGCTCTGTGCCGCTCTAACAATACGCCATTGATTTTCATTTCCCTTTTAACAAAGTACTCTTTCTGTAAACGGATAATGGAACGGTGCGCTTCTATGGTGCGTGCTACAAGTGGAGCCGTCATCTCCTTATTGTAAATACTGCGGCGTATTTGTTGCTTAACTACACTCATCTACCACATATAGGACATTCTTTTTTCAAATAGATGAAAGTACAGTAGTTAATTTACATAATTATAACGATGTCATGTTGTAATATCTATCGTCACTTAAGGTTTTTATTTGATTCACTTTTATACACGCCGTTAATAAACTGGTTGTGCAATGACTTCTCTCTATCTGCGATCAGGACTCAATCAGAGTAGGATTCCAGACTCTCACATGAAGTCAGCTGTCAGGTTAAGTGTGTTGATAGCCCCCACAGACAGAACATCACAATTAGAGTCTGCCAGATCCTCTCTGATTGAACACCCGTTAGAACGTTGCACTGTGTTCTGCGCCAGTGGCCCAGTGCATCCGATTTCAGCCAGCATTTTATTAAGGTTTGCTTTCCTTAGCCTTTGTCCCCAATCTTCCTGCAAGGCAGCAGATTGTCTTTTCTGTAGGGGATTCTGCCCTTAGATGGTCGGCCCTCCCAGGTTGATGAGCACCATCTGCCCAAGTCACTAGAGGTGACTAACACAGACATGCACACACAAAGATATGAGATGTGACTAACACAGACATGCACACAGCGATACGAGGCATGACTAACACTGACACACATCAATATATATGACACATGACTAACATAAACATGCACATAAAGATATGAGATATGACTGACATAGACATGCACACACAAAGATATGACACATGTGCAGTGACTTGAAAAATATTGAAAATTACCTCACAAATGGATGAAATTTACGTCATGATTTTCTGTGTCCACAACTCTGTCTTCAGCATAACACAACAATTTGTTGTTGTATTCACTGTTTCATCGCAGAAAGAAAATGGTGTTAAACATTGAAAACAGGGTGTTAAACATTGAAAACATGGTGTTAAACATTGAAAACATGGTGTTAAACATTGAAAACATGGTGTTAAACATTGGGAACATGGTGTTAAACATTGAAAACATGGTGTTAAACATTGGAAACATGGTGTTAAACATTGAAAACATGGTGCTAAACATTGAAAACATGGTGTTAAACATTAAAAACATGGTGTTAAACATTGAAAACATGGTGTTTTTGGTTGAAATTTGTCTTTCGTAATGATGGCAAATATACTGAAGAAGTAATTCGACAATTTGTGCTGACATTTCCGGACACACAAGTCCTCCACAGCAATGTGGTTTGAACACTTGTTGTAGACACAACTTCATCGTATGAACAACCACTTTACCCAACACAAGCCAGCCAACAGCAGTAGTGTCTAGATGAATACAACAAATTTACGTTACAATTTCCCGTAATTTCAAAAACATTTTCACCGCACATCGACTTTATAAACACCCCGAAGATATGATCTTTGATGTATTTTAAAGGGTCTAATAGACTAGTGCATAAACAGGACGGTGGTTTGTGTGTTTTAACAGCGGCTTGTTACATTTTCTCATGAACCCAACGATAAAGTTGTTTCTATAATGTTCTCTAGGTCCAGGAATTCTCATGCCACGTTCCGGGGACTTGCGAGAACGGATAAATCAGTTTACGAACTCACAAGGCACAAATTTAATTAAAGTCTAATTTGTTAGGAATGTTTTAAAGGGCAGCATTTTCACACGTCAAAGCACGGTTGATGAGATTCTTGACAAAATGAGTATCCAATTGTTTGTAACTCTTAAGCTACGCATGTTTTAGAATTTCTATTAAGTTCAGAGAAATTGTGTATTTCTTTTTAATGAAAGCTTCCAAATGTAATAAAGTTCAAATCTCAATAAATCCTTCTTCGTTATTTCTAATTTAAAACGTTTTATCAAGTTGCTGAAAGTTATTTCACTAAAACGTTAACATTGTTAGTATGAACTAAACAAAAGTTAACCTTGTTCGGTCTATGTTGCTTTTTATGAAATAGCCGACGAACTCGCTGGTGGCTCTGACACTGAGTGTGGCCTGGCTCTTGACAAAGTGGACATCTGCATTGACTGACGTGGCTAAAGGTGGAAGAGCTGTCTGCTAGAAGCGGAATGTTTAGTGGGAAAAGCAGATGTATCTACAATCAACACCTTATGTGAACAATCAGTCTGTATATACTTCGAGGAATGCTGGGACGGGAGGTGGAGCGGATATGGGAATACCTGGACTGCAATAAAACTTATTCATGAGCAGAGTAGAGTAGAATGTTGTTATTCAGTGTTGACGGAAAATGGAATGTTTGGTCAACGCTGGTGTAATGTGCCCCAAGCGTGTTGCTATTTCATTGATTCATTCTCTGTTGGCCCCACCTTTAACCGCTCTACCGTTATTCATTTCTTTTTGTTGTTGTTGTTCTTAATTCTCTCTTGCAAATATTATCTTGTGGTAGAAATGGCATATGTCCAAGTCACGTGATCCATTTTTTATTTACATCAAGGAATCGCAGTGGTTAGTGAACTGGTCTATTTAGGACAAGAGGTCAGGTGAGATTCCGACCGACGGCCTCTAGGTTCGCCCAGCCTACAGTGGGTATCTGTTTTTTTTTTTTTTTTTGCTTTATTTTTTTCCTGGGAAAAAAGACGTCAACAGCGTAGTTTTGATTACATTACCCAAAAATGTGCAGAAGATTAATACAAATTGGCGCTAAAAATACAATCCTTATACGCGTGGGCGTTATATTAGTCTTTCATCTGGTTCTTTTTTTCTTTTACTTCTTCATATTTGTCTTCTTTTCTTGTTCTACATCTTCTTTTTCATCTTACTCTTCTTTTTCTACTACTTTTTTACGTCTTTTTCTTCGCCTTCTTTTCCTCTTCTATTTTTTCAACTACTACTACTAATAATAATACAGCCACTACTACCATTACTACTACTACTACTATCATTACTACTACTACTGCCACTACTACTACTACTACTACTACTACTACTACTACTGCAACTACTACTACTACCACTACTACCAAAACTACCACTGTTAATATCAATACTACTACTTCTACCACTACTACTTTTACCACCAATATTACTATCAATACTACTACTTCTAACACCACTACTACTACCAGTACTACTACTTCTACCACCACTACTACCACCAGGTGAGTACTACCACTTCTACCACCATTACTACAACCAGTACTACTACTTCTACCACCACTACTACTACCAGTTGAGTACTACTCCCTCTACCACCACTACTACTACCAGTACTATTACTTCTACCACCACTACTACTACCAGATGAGTACTACTACTTCTACCACCACTACTACTACCAGTACTACTACTTCTACCACCACTACTACTACCAGTACTACTACTTCTACCACCACTACTACTACCAGTACTACTACTTCTACCACCACTACTACTACCAGATGAGTACTACTACTTCTACCACCACTACTACTACCAGTACTACTACTTAAACCACCACTACTACTACCAGTACTACTACTTCTACCACCACTACTACTACCAGTACTATTACTTAAACCACCACTACTACTACCAGTACTGCTACTTCTACCACCACTACTACTACCAGTACTACTACTTCTACCACCACTACTACTACCAGTACTGTTACTTCTACCACCACTACTACTACCAGTACTACTACTTCTACCACCACTACTACTACCTGATGAGTACTACTACTTCTACCACCACTACTACTACCAGTACTACTACTTCTACTACCACTACTACTACCAGTACTACTACTAGTTCTACCACCACTACTACTACCAGTTGAGTCCTACTACTTCTACCATCACTACTACTTCCAGTACTACTACTTCTACCACCACAACTACTACCAGTACTACTACTTCTTCCTCCCCCACACTACTACCAGTTCTACTACTTCTACCACCACTACTACTACCAGTACTAATACTTCTACCACCACTACTACTACCAGTACTAATACTTCTACCACCATTACTACAACCAGTACTAATACTTCTACCACCACTACTACTACCAGTTGAGTCCTACTACTTCTACCACCACTACTACTACCAGTTGAGTCCTACTACTTCTACCACCACTACTAATACCAGTACTACTACTTCTACCACCACCACTACTACTACCAGTACTACTACTTCTCCCTCCCCCCACTACTACTACCAGTACTACTACTCCCCCCCTACCCCACACTACTCTCTACCATTACTACAACTTCTACCATTAATACTAATAATGTCACTACTACTAACACTACTACAACAACAATTACTACTACTACTTACTTTTATTATGACTAATATTAATATGATCCAGCTCTGATGTAAAACTAGTCACCCTTCCTTGTGTCGTCATTTCTACTCCCATTCAAATTCACTATACTTTTCATGTAGAGCAGTTTGGGCTAATTTGGACAAAGCAAAATAAGTTGTAAATTTCCAAAAAAATATTTTCTGTGAAATTAACAATCCTATCTTTCATTTTCATGAATGAATATATATATATATATTTTAAACGGCGACTGGGCAGTTTATGAATAGGCAGTGTACACTACGACTGTGTGCTTGCTCCATATGAACATTGTAGTACGTAGTCAGAAAATCTTTAGGTCAAACGTTCTGTATGGATCAGAATTGTTGAGAGAACAAGTGAGAGATGGATCACAGTTGTTAACAGACAGTAAGTGAGAGATGGATCGGAGTTGTTAACGGACAGTACGTGAGAGATGGATCACAGTTGTTAACAGACAGTAAGTGAGAGATGGATCGGAGTTGTTAACAGACAGTAAGTGAGAGATGGATCGGAGTTGTTAACAGACAGGAAGTAAGAGATAGATAAGAGCTGTTAACAGGGAATGAGAGATGGATCATAAATGTTAGCAGACAGTAAGTAAGAGATGAATCAGAATTGTTAACCAACAGGGAATGAGAGATGGATCATAATTGTTAACTGACAGTAAGTGAGAGATAGATCAGAATTGTTAACAAACAGGGAATGAGAGATGGATCATAATTGTTAACTGACAGTAAGTGAGAGATAGATCAGAATTATTAACAAACAGGGAATGAGAGATGGATCATAATTGTTAACTGACAGTAAGTGAGAGATAGATCAGAATTGTTAACAAACAGGGAATGAGAGATGGATCATAATTGTTAACTGACAGTAAGTGAGAGATAGATCAGAATTATTAACAAACAGGGAATGAGAGATGGATCATAATTGTTAACGGACAGTAAGTGTGAGATGGATCAGGGTTGTTAACAAACAAGGAGTGAGAGTTTGGTCAGAAGTGTCAGCAGACAGGCGATGTAAAGATTACCAAACATTACTCAGAATAATCACCGACCAGTCATTGAGATCATGCGACATTCATTCAGTGATCACCACCGTACGGCCCGCTGGTCGTATCAGACATGTTGATAAAATCTGTCTGGCCCGACATTGTCTTCGACAGACAACATATGTGCTCTAGTTTGAAAACGTCGAGAATAAAACAATTAATGATTTTAAACGTTTGACCCAGACACCCCGGGGAACATCATTTTATGAGTTTTATCAAAACAACATGATACTAATATTGAAATGTAAAACTGTTTTGTACCGTGTGGTGGGAAAAGTCTGAAGTACGTGTATCATATTGCTGTGAAGAACCACAATTTTACAATTTTTAGCTAAGTAAATTATGAGGTAGTTTATGTAGCAATAAGTGCGTTCTTGATACAGAGTAACACATACGCTTAATAATGAATGGGAGCCGCAATAGCTCAGTGGTTAGTGAACTGGACTACAAAGGACAAGAGGTAGGGTTCAGTCCCAACGGACGGCTTCCAGGTTCATCCAGCCTTAAATGGGTCTTGGATTTTTTTTGGGAAAATAAAGTGGCACGGGCGTAATACCGACCACATTACCCCAAAAATCATGTACCGAAGGTCTGTGAAAATTATCGTTACTAACACCATATTCCCTATGTATTCCCTATGCGCCACTTGGCGTGACGGGGATCTGTACTTTACTTACTAAGTAATGAATGTTTATACAAATTGTTTCCTCTAAAAAGGTTTACATTATAATTTATAGCAGGTGATAAAATAAATAGAAATTCAATAATCGTATATGTAAATATATATCTGTAAATATACAAACAATATTGCTAATAGGTTAATCAAGGAAGGAGTTAGAATAAAATCAATATGGAATTAGAAGAACAACTATTTGTATTTAGGAAAAACAGTGGGACAAAGGCAGCCACATTGTGTATGTAGACATTAATCGAAAAGTACACAGAAGTAAACAAATCAATATATGCTTGCTTCATAGACTACACCAAAGCTTTTGATAGAATACACCATAAACAATTTATAGACTGCCTAAGAGATATACATGTAGATGACACAGACATACGATTAACATGTAATTTATACTGGGAGAAAACAGCAATAATAAAATACAACAGAGAGAACTCTACACCCATTGATATAAAAAGAGGTGTAAGGCAGGGATGCATCCAATAACCAAGATTGCTCAATCTATACACTGAGCAAATCTTTAAAAACATCACCGGGATGCCGGACCTTAACATTAATGAAAAGATAATCAATAATCTAAGATATGCTGATAATACTGTACTATTAGCAGAAAAATCCTAAAGATCTACAACAATTACTTAATGAAATAAACATGACAAGCAAAAAATATGGATCAGATAAATGATTAGGAAAATATAAAACTTAAACAAAGGAATATGAATACAAAAAGTAATATCAATGCCATGAAAAATATAACATAAAAACAAATAACACTAGGACTAAAACTAAGATTTGCAAAATGTTAAAATGTTGTATCTTCTCAATATTCCTATATGGTACAGAAAAAGGACATTAGACAAGAAACAGAACAAAAAAATTGAAATCTTTGAAAGTGGATTTATAGAAGAATAGGCAGAATTGAATAGAAAGAAAAGAAAACAAACGATAAAGTCT
The DNA here is from genome assembly GCA_032433765.1 of Megaustenia siamemsis. Taxonomy (NCBI): domain Eukaryota; kingdom Metazoa; phylum Mollusca; class Gastropoda; order Stylommatophora; family Ariophantidae; genus Megaustenia; species Megaustenia siamemsis. The sequence goes on from JAVIAB010000092.1 coordinate 176,865,455, forward strand.
TACAACAACTAAACACGAAAAGAGAACTTCTAAACACAATTGAAACAAGACAAATGAGATTTTTGGGCCATGTTAAAAGACACAGCAGCCTACTAAAAGTAATCTTGGAAGGGAAAATACAAGGTAAAAGAGGTAGAGGCAGACCAAGACTAACATGGGTGAGTAATATCATAAGATGGACTTGCCAGCCTATGGGAAACGCACCATCAAAGCAAGAGAAAGAGCGGAATGACTCTCCGTGGTAGGCAACCATCAATTCGAAGACGGTACTCAATGATAATAAAATATACTTCGTTAAAAAAGAAAATGAATTAAAATTAGTATTTAATGAACAAATAAAAGATTTGTCAGTTTTTAATGGATGCATGCTTTTTTTTTTTTTTTAGTTTAAGAAACGACAAAAATAAGTTTGCTCAAGGGTATGACACTAGAGTTAGAAAAGAACATTCTAGAAGTAGGTTTATCCAAGAAGTAACAAAGATTTTTATATTATCGTGGTCGGTCCAACGCGATCCCTTAGAAATATGTAAAGTTTCGGGATGCAATGCCTTTCTTGATACCCAGGTTCTGCTGGAGTAGTTAACTTACCCACCCTAGAGGTACTGCGATATTAGCCTTGCTATACTCGTAGACTTCATCACGGTTTCGAGTTCAGCGAGTACCACTTTGTAGACGCAGCTTTCAGGAAACCTGATGTGAAGTGAAATCAAGTTTTGATCAGCCCTACGTCGATGGTTCTAACCTACCGATAGCAGACCGCTGTTTGTCGTGCTCCTGTAAATGGGGGCAGAAGGAATAGAAATAAGCAAAGATGTAGAGAGCAATAAGCAACGATGTAGAGAGCAATAAGAAACGACATAGAGAGCAATAAGAAACGACATAGAGAGCAATAAGAAACGACATAGAGAGCAACACACAAAGACGTAGAGAGCAATAAGCAACGACGTAGAGAGCAATAAGAAACGACATAGAGAGCAACAAGCAAAGACGTAGAGTGCAATAAGCAACGATGTAGAGAGCAATAAGCAACGACGTAGAGAGCAATAAGAAACGACATAGAGAGCAACAAGCAAAGACGTAGAGAGCAATAAGCAACGACGTAGAGTGCAATAAGCAACGACGTAGAGAGCAATAAGCAACGACGTAGAGTGCAATAAGCAACGACGTAGAGAGCAATAAGCAACGATGTAGAGAGCAATAAGCAACGATGTAGAGAGCAATAAGCAACGACGTAGAGTGCAATAAGCAACGACGTAGAGAGCAATAAGCAACGATGTAGAGAGCAATAAGAAACGACGTAGAGAACAATAAGCAAAGACGTAGAGAGCAAAAAGAAACGACATAGAGAGCAATAAGCAAAGACGTAGAGAGCAATAAGAAACAACGTAGAGAACAATAAGCAAAGACGTAGAGAGCAATAAGCAAAGACGTAGAGAACAATAAGCAAAGACGTAGAGAACAATATGCAGAGATGTAGAGAGCAATAAACAAAGACGTAGAAAGCAATAAGCAAAGACGTAGAGAGCAATAAGCAAAGACGTAGAGAGCAATAAACAAAGACGTAGAAAGCAATAAGCAAAGACGTAGAGAGCAATAAGCAAAGACGTAGAGAGCAATAAACAAAGACGTAGAAAGCAATAAGCAAAGACGTAGAGAGCAATAAGCAAAGACGTAGAGAGCAATAAGCAAAGACGTAGAGAACAATAAGCAGAGATGTAGAGAGCAATAAACAAAGACGTAGAGAGCAATAAGCGACGACGTAGAGAGCAATAAACAAAGACGTAGAAAGCAATAAGCAACGACGTAGAGAGCAATAAACAAAGACGTAGAGAGCAATAAGCAACGATGTAGAGAGCAATAAACAAAGAAATAGAGAGCAATAAACAAAGACATAGAGAGCAATAAACAAAGACATAGAGAGCAATAACCAAAGACATAGAGAGCAATAGAACAACTAAGAGAATATATACAAACGTGGAATGGAAATGTACTGAAATCAATGTAAAGTTGCTGGTTTCAACATAAAAGATATGTAAAAGCTTAGAATGTAACATGAATAAAAGACAAAAGTCGAAGTAAAGCGGCATAAGCTGCACGTATGATGGTAGCCTAAAATATTTTCTTGTATTTCTGCTTTAAATAATTTAATTGCCTTTGACCCTGTATTATTTAAGCTTTCTATAATCGTATTTTTAACATTTTAATTCGCCAAAAGCTTTTCTTTGTCCACCTTCGAGTCATTGCTATCACTTAGATGTGAACAAGTTATCTTTATACGCACCAGAACAGGACACAATCGACTCCATAGTTACATGTATACAAAGTTCAAGATCGGCACCTCAACTACTTGTACATGTGGACAGGCGCCCCAGACTGCTGAACGCTTACATCAAGACTGCACTGAATATAGTAGACTGAGGTAAATCCATTGGCCCGTAGATACAACACCACATACAAAACTATATGGGCCACTGCAAGAATTACAAAAGACAGTAAAATGTATACAGGAAACGACATTGCAGATATAGACAATACTTCAAGCTATCAGAAAGATAGATAGATAGATTGCTATCACTTTGCACACACTTCATCTCTTTATATCTGTTAGTAATCTGTTATGTTTCTAAATTTAGGAATCTCTTCTGCTCAGAGTCGAATTTATAAAGAGAATGAAAATGAGAAGCAAATGAACGTCTGAACTTTGTAAATAGAGCAAGACTGGAGAACCCAAGTTTCGACATTCATTCAGAGTTGACGCTTCAGGTTTAATGAACTAAACATTCAGAGTTGGCACTTCAGGTTTAATGAACTAAACATTCAGAGTTGGCACTTCAGGTTTAATTAACTAAACATTCAGAGTTGACGCTTCAGGTTTAATTAACAAAACATTCAGAGTTGACGCTTCAGGTTTAATTAACTAAACATTCAGAGTTGGCACTTCAGGTTTAATTAACTAAACATTCAGTGTTGGCACTTCAGGTTTAATGAACTAAACATTCAGAGTTGGCACTTCAGGTTTAATGAACTAAACATTCAGTGTTGGCACTTCAGGTTTAATTAACTAAACATTCAGTGTTGGCACTTCAGGTTTAATGAACTAAACATTCAGTGTTGGCACTTCAGGTTTAATGAACTAAGCATTCAGAATTGACACTTCAGGTTTAATTAACTAAACATTCAGTGTTGGCACTTCAGGTTTAATTAACTAAACGTTCAGAATTGACACTTCAGGTTTAATGAACTAAACATTCAGTGTTGGCACTTCAGGTTTAATGAACTAAACATTCAGTGTTGGCACTTCAGGTTTAATGAACTAAACATTCAGTGTTGGCACTTCAGGTTTAATTAACTAAACATTCAGTGTTGGCACTTCAGGTTTAATGAACTAAACATTCAGTGTTGACGCTTCAGGTTTAATGAATTAAAACATTCAGTGTTGACGCTTCAGGTTTAATGAATTAAAACATTCAGAGTTGAAGTCACGCGCGCGCGCGCACACACATGCACACAAACACGCTTAGAAAGAGAAAACAGAGAAAGTGTGTGAAATGATAATTACAGGAAATGAGAGAGAGAGAGATAGAGAGAGAGAGAGAGAGAGAAAACAGAGAAAGTGTGTAGAATGAAAAATACAGGAGATGAGAGAGAGAAAAAAACAGAGAAAGTGTGTGGAATGATAATTACAGGAAATGAGAGAGAGAGAGAGAGAGAGAGAGAAAGAGAAAACAGAGAAAGTGTGTAGAATGATAATTACAGGAAATGAGAGAGAGAGAGAGAAAGAGAAAACAGAGAAAGTGTGTAGAATGATAATTATAGAAAATGAGAGAGAGAGAGTGAGGAAACAGAGAAAGTGTGTAGAATGGTGAATACCGGAAATGAGAGAGAGAGAGAGAGAGAGAGAGAGAGAGAGAGAGAGAGAACAGAGAAAGTGTGTAGAATGATGAATACTGGAAATGAGAGAGAGAGAGAGAGAACAGAGAAAGTGTGTGGAATGATAATTACAGATAATGAGAGAGGGAGAGAAAACAGAGAAAGTGTGTAGAATGATGAATACTGGAAATGAGAGAGAGAGAGAAAAAAAACAGAGAAAGTGTGTGGAATGATAATTACAGGAAATGAGAGAGAGAGAGAGAGAGAGAGAGAGAGAGAGAGAAAGGAGAAAGTGTGTACAATGATAAATACAGGAGATGAGAGAGAGAAAAAAAACAGAGAAAGTGTGTGAAATGATAATTACAGGAAATGAGAGAGAGAGAGAGAGAGAGAGAGAGAGAGAGAGAGAGAGAGAGAAAACAGAGTAAGTGTGTGGAATGATAATTACAGGAAATGAGAGAGAGAGAGAAAGAGAAAACAGAGAAAGTGTGTAGAATGATAATTATAGAAAATGAGAGAGAGAGAGAGAGAGAGAGTGAGAAAACAGAGAAAATGTGTGGAATGATAATCACAGGAAATGAGAGAGAGAGAGAGAGAGAAAACAGAGAAAGTGTGTAGAATGATGAATACTGGAAATGATAGAGAGAGAGAGAGAGAGAGAGAGAGAGAACAGAGAAGGTGTGTGGAATGATAATTACAGAAAATGAGAAAGAGAGAGAAAACAGAGAAAGTGTGTAGAATGATGAATACTGGAAATGAGAAAGAGAGAGAGAGAGAGAGAGAGAGAGAGAACAGAGAAGGTGTGTGGAATGATAATTACAGGAAATGAGAGAGAGAGAGAGAGAGAGAAAAAACAGAGAAAGTGTGTGGAATGATAATTACAGGAAATGAGAGAGAGAGAGAGAAAAAAAAAGCAGAGAAAGTGTGTAGAATGATGAGTACTGGAAATGAGAGAGAGAAAGAGAGAGAGAGAGAACAGAGAAGGTGTATGGAATGATAATTACAGAAAATGAGAGAGAGAGAGAAAACAGAGAAAGTGTGTGAAATGATAATTACAGGAAATGAGAGAGAGAGAGAGACAGAGAGAGAGAGAGGGAGAAAACAGAGAAAGTGTGTAGAATGATGAATACTGGAAATGATGCAGAGAAAACAGAGAAAGTGTGTGGAATGATAATTACAGGAAATGAGAGAGAGAGAGAGAGAGAAAACATAGAAAGTGTGTGGAATGATAATTACAGGAAATGAGAGAGAGAGAGAAAACAGAGAAAGTGTGTGCAATGATTATTACAGGAAATGAGAGAGAGAGAGAGAGAGAGAGAGAGAGAGAGAGAGAGAAAACAGAGAAAGTGTGTGGAATGATAATTACAGGAAGAGTAAGAAATATAGGTAGATGAAAGATAGAAAAAGAATAAGAAAAATAGGTAAATGAGAGAGAGAGAAAGAGTAAGTTAATATATGTAAATGAGAGAGAGAAATAGAAAAAAGAGTAAGAAATATATGTAAATGAGAGATAGAGAGAGAGAGAGAGAGAGAGAGAGAGAGAGAGAGAGAAAAAGAGTAAGAAATGTAGGTAAAAGAGAGAGAGAGAAAAAGATTAAGAAATATATGAAAATGAGAGAGAGAAAAAGAGTAAGAAATATAGGTAAATGAAGAGAGAAACACAAAAAGTATAACTAAAACACAAGCGTTCTTCCCTGGGAGTAACTGTCGTCTGACGTCTTCACAGAGGCAGAGATTTCTTTAAAAAAAGATGACTTCTCTCAGAAAATGAATTAATGGTGGCGAATATTACCCACAATTCCTACAAGGACATATGATTTATTCATACGCTGTATTTCCTTATAAATGAATGTCTTAGACTCTTTATTATCACCCATTCACATACATCTTCATTATTTTCTAGTTCACATAGTCTCAGCTATATTTATCTGACTTAACTCCGGTAGATATTTGAAACGTTTATTATATGTAACTTCAAATAATGTCTTACTTTTATTTAATTCATTGTTAGACAATAAAGACAAACAAGATACATTTCTTTTCATTTTTCTCTTGGAACGTGTTGTACCGGCAATGTCAAGTGAAATTGAAACCAAGTTAAAATAAGGCAATAATTCCACAGAGGTAATACAATACTTTAATAATTATTTGGATCTCAAGGATATCAGGCACGTATATAATAGAAGATTTAAAAAAAACATTAAATAATCATAGGGTTGTGATATTCATCAGACAAAACCTATTGTTTATAATTGTTGTTGAGATTGTCACGTGTTTTTTTTTAAATTTTTGCAGACACAAATATTAGCTTTACGTATGTTATGAGTTATTACAATCATTATATCATCATCATCATCATGATGAAGTACCGGGCCTACTGGCGTAGGTGATTATGTCTCTCCACAAATTTCGATCTCGACATCTATTTATCATTTCTGTTGTTGACCTTTTGCCAAGCCATTCTCTTAATCTATCTGGTATGTTTTTTCTTTGCTTCCCTCTATCTATTCGTCCCGCAATTTTTCCAGTTGTTACAATATGTAAGGAAATAATATATATAGAATAATAATATATAAAGAAAACCATGATCCTACTGAGCTGATAAATGACAAAGACGGACAGCCAATATCAAATAACCAATGTATGCAACAGAGATGGAAAGAATATTTTGAAGACCTGTTAAACATACCAACTACCAATAAGAGAACACAAACCACGCCAGAACCCACAAATACTGAACCCAACATCATGAAAGAGGAAATCGAAATCAAATATGCACCAAGAAATAAAGCAACTGGGATAGATAACATACCAATAGAAATAATAGCAGCAGCAGGAGAAACAGGAATGCAATGGCTGCATAGAATATTTAATGCAGCATGGCACCAACAACAAGCCCCAGAAGACTGGCAACTGGCAATCATCATATCAATATGGAAAATAAAGGTAGCAAAAGAGACTGCAATAAATATAGAAGTATATCTCTTCTCAGCCATGTAGGAAATCTATACGCCAAAATCTTGGAAAAAAGGCTGAGAACAATAATAGAACTACAGTTAAGCGATTCTCAAATGGGGTTCCGAAAAAAACAGAGGTTGTACCGACGCACTATTTACACTAAAACAGCTTGCAGAAAAAAAGACAGAACACAATCAAAACTTATACATAGCCTTCATTGACCAGGAAAAAGCACTCGACAGAGTAAACAGAGAACAACTGTGGGAGATACTAACGACATACGAAGTAAGCCAACATCTAACCGACCTTATTAAAAGACTCTACGTCAACAGCAGCTGCAGGGTCAAAACAGCAGCAGGCTACACAGACCACTTCGAAGTTAGATCAGGCGTAAGACAGGGGTGCTTACTATCCCCCCAAACTGTTTATTACATACATGGACCATATATGCAAGCTAGCCAACCCATCAGAGACAGAGGAGATCAACGAGTTTCTATTTGCAGACGATCAGGCACTAATACATGAAACAATAGAAGACCGACAAGAACACTTAAACAAAATCAACATCTCAGGCACAAAATACAACATGAAAATCAACATCAACAAAACATAAGTCATGAATGTCGCCACAAATATTCTGTAGTGTACACGACCTGGTAAAAGTGGACACTATCTGGTAAAAGTGGACACTATTTAGTAAAAGTGGACAATATCTGGTAAAAGTGGACACCATCTGGTGAAAGTGGACGCTATCTGGTGAAAGTGTACACGACCTGGTCAAAGTGTACACTATCTGGTAAAAGTGTACACGACCTGGTAAAAATGGACACTATCTGGTGAAAGTGTTCACTATCTGGTAAAAGTGTACACGACCTGGTAAAAGTGGACACTATCTTGTGAAAGTGGACACTGTCTGGTGAAAGTGGACACTATCTGCTAAAAGTGGACACTATCTGGTGAAATTGGATACTATCTGGTAAAAGTGGACACTATCTGGTGAAAGTGGACACTATCTGGTGAAAGTGGTTTTTTAGGTGAAAGTGGGCACTATCTGGTAAAAGTGTACACGACCTGGTAAAAGTGGACACTATCTGGTGAAAGTGTACACGATCTGATGAAAGTGGACACTATCTGGTAAAAGTGGACACTATCTTGTGAAAGTGGACACTATCTGGTGAAAGTGGACACTATCTGGTGAAAGTGGACACTATCTGGTAAAAGTGGACACTATCTGGTGAAAGTGGACACTATCTGGTAAAAGTATACACGACCTGGTAAAAGTGTACACTATCTGGTAAAAGTGTACACGACCTGGTAAAAGTGGCCACTATCTGGTGAAAGTATACACGACCTGGTAAAAGTGGACACTATCTGGTAAAAGTGTACACGACCTGGTAAAAGTGGACACTATCTGGTAAAAGTATACACGACCTGGTAAAAGTGTACACTATCTGGAAAAATAAAACAAGGCAGACCAAAGGAATTGCTACGCAGAAAAATAGTTTAAAAAGGCCCAACCATAAAACTAAGAAGAACCTAGACCTACAAAAACTTGCAGTAATCGTCAATTGTGGACAACTATGACGTCTGCTCTATGTGCCGTCTTCGACCCGAGAGGAAATTGAATGAACACGTGACTTTCCAATTGACGCACGCATTCAAGGAACATATCCAAAGATTTGAATACTTCATACATCTACAGAACTGAAATACTTCACACATCAACGGAACTGAAATACTTCACACATTTGTAGAACTAAAATACTTCACACATCTACAGAACTGAAATACTTCACACATTTATAGAACTGAAATACTTCACACATCTACAGAACTGAAATACTTCACACATTTATAGAACTGAAATGCTTCACACATCTATAGAACTGAAATACTTCACACATCTATAGAACTGAAATACTTCACACATCTATAGAACTGAAATACTTCACACATATATAGAACTGAAATACTTCACTTATCTACAGAACTGAAATACTTCACACATCTACAGAACTGAAATACTTCACACATCTACGTAACTGAAATACTTCACTTATCTACAGAATGAAATACTTCACACATCTACAGAACTTAAACACTTCACACATCTACAGAACTGAAATACTTCACACATCTACAGGACTGAAATACTTCACACATCTACGTAACTGAAATACTTCACTTATCTACAGAACTGAAATACTTCACACATCTACCGAACTGAAATACTTCACACATCTATAGAACTGAAATACTTCACACATCTACGGAACTGAAATACTTCACACATCTACGTAACTGAAATACTTCACACATCTACAGAACTGAAATACTTCACACATCTACAGAACTGAAATACTTCACACATCTACGTAACTGAAATACTTCACTTATCTACAGAATGAAATACTTCACACATCTACAGAACTTAAACACTTCACACATCTACAGAACTGAAATACTTCACACATCTACAGGACTGAAATACTTCACACATCTACGTAACTGAAATACTTCACTTATCTACAGAACTGAAATACTTCACACATCTACAGAACTGAAGTACTTCACACATCTACGTAACTGAAATACTTCACTTATCTACAGAATGAAATACTTCACACATCTACAGAACTTAAACACTTCACACATCTACAGAACTGAAATACTTCACACATCTACAGGACTGAAATACTTCACCAATCTACGTAACTGAAATACTTCACACATCTACAGAACTGAAATACTTCACACATCTACAGAACTGGAGTACTTAATTAATTTATCTACAGAACTGAAGTACTTAATTTATCTACAGAACTGGAGTACTTAATTTATCTACAGAACTGAAGTACTTAATTTATCTACAGAGCTGGAATACTTAATTTATATACAGAACTGGAATACTTAATTTATCTACAGAGCTGGAATACTTAATGTATCTACAGAACTGGAATATTTAATTTATCTACAAAACTGGAATACTTAATTTATCTACAGAGCTGAAATATTTAATGTATCTACAGAACTGGAATACTTAATTTATCTACAGAGCTGAAATATTTAATTTATCTACAGAGCTGGAATACTTAATGTATCTACAGAACTGGAATATTTAATTTATCTACAAAACTGGAATACTTAATTTATCTACAGAGCTGAAATATTTAATTTATCTACAGAACTGGAATACTTAATTTATCTACAGAGCTGAAATATTTAATTTATCTACAGAACTGGAATACTTAATTTATCTACAGCACAAACTTCACGTGTCTACAAGAAGTGAACAACTTTTAAACCTTAATTAAAGTATCCAACACTTTTGCTGTGACTGGTGGATGAGGTGCTCTGAGTATCCACACCTTTAGAGCACATATTTCTGGGTCCAACGCTCTCTCTCTGCCCACAGGTGTCAATTAACCAACCAGCAGGTATCCATTAAAATAAATACTTTGCAGCTCTGTGTTTTGCACGTTCAGCTAATTCCAAACAATACTGAGTGTCGACAATTCACAAAAAGCAGAGATTGACTCAAGATACAACAAAGCTTGTCAAATCATTGGACAGCTATCACCACTATTGTCCGAGGAAATAACTATAGAGGCAAAATGGGCACTGTACAATACAATCTCCATCCCAACGTTGTGCTATCAATACCAATGGACCCTAAATGCAAGAACGATAAGAAAAATAACCGCTGTTGAGATTAAATGTGTTAGACGAATGACGAGGAACAGCCAGAGAGACAAGATCAGAAATGAAGAACCGAGAAAACGCTAGAAATAGCTCCCACCATAGAATATATAAAGAAACAACAGATAAAATGGTTTAGCCGCATTACGAGAGTGCTCCAAACATAACACAACGAGCCCTTAATAAACTTGCAAGAATACCAGACCCAAGGGTCGACCACGAAAAAGATGGAATATTAGAAACACTAGGAAGCATATCAGCAGCAGAGGCGAACAGAAGAGCAAAAGACTGCAAATTATATCTTCACTCGACGCTGAAAGACAAAAGAAGAATTGAAGGAAAAATAAGAAGAAGACTGTTTATCCATTTTAGATACCCACATAATTGAAACACTTCATCTGAAATATATACAGAATTGAACTAGGCTGTTCTCCCTAATCCACAGATCTGTGAAATACTTCATTTGAAAATAAAGGATCTGATCTACACATTATTATTCACTCCACCATAGAATTGAAGCGCTTCATATGAAATATAAGAGTACTGACATCGGCCGTTCTTCACTCGTCTACATATCTCAGATCATCATCATCAAGTACCGGGCCTGCTGGTGTAGGTGATCATGTCTATCCACAACTATCGATCTCGACAGTTATTTATCATTTCTGCTGTTGACCTTCTGCAAAGCCATTCTCTAAAGGTGTCTGATGTCTTTTCTCTTTACTTCCCTCCATATCTTCGTTTCTCAGCTTTCCCAGTTGTAACAATATATTCCAGTTGTTCTCTTCTCATTACATGGCCAATAAATCATGATTATTTCTTCCTAATATTGTAAATTCGTTTACTCTTTGCTTTGTCCTTTTTCAGAAGGTTTTCATTACTCTTCTTAGCTGCCCATGACATTCTCAATATTCTCCTGTAAAACCATATTTCTACAGTCTCCAGTGATTTCCTTGTTTGTTATACTATTGTCCATGATTCACACCCATATGTTAAGACTGGTTCTACACAACATTTAAGAACTCTTTTTCTTGTTTCCATTGTCAAAAATGAATTCTTTTCTGCTTCTTCTACCTTTCAGCTTCCTGTGGAGCATGGGTCTTCAACAAACACTTTCCAAGTCGTTCTGTTTCTTGCCATTCTTTTAAGATCATTACATGTCTTCCCCATCATCTTCATTTCTGCTTCCATCTGTCTTCTCCACGAATTCCTTGGTCTTCCTCTTTGTCTTTTCCTTAGGGATTCCAAAAAAGGGCCTGTTGTGTAATACTCTCAGTTGGCTTCCGCAGTGTGTGTCCTATCTAGCGCTACCGTCTTCGCTTATCTGTATCTCTTTATCCACTGGTATTTGACTGGTACATTTCCATAATTCTATGTTAATGATTTTGTCCTACCATTTCCATCCTTTTATTCTGCGTAAGCATCCATTAATGAAAGTCTGTATCTTCATGATTGTCAATTTTTTTTTATTGCCAAAAATGGATTGCACAGTGTTTTTCTTATTTTTTTAAAAGCTGCATTTTTTCTGAGGCATTCTGCATCTCACCTCTGTTGTGCATCTACCATCTGAGGTTAACATTGTTCCAAGATATTTAAATTTATTTACCTGTTTTAAAATTGTTCCACTTGTCTTTATTGTGCATTGCGGTAATTGAGAAATAAAATATATAGAAAAAAATAATAAAAAACGGCATTGCTAAAGCGTTGCTAAATAAGTGGACGACACATTTTCACTCTTATCGATTAGAAGACTGTATCGTCAGCATACCTTAGATTATTTATATTATGACCTCTAATTGTTATTCCAGGCATGCCTCTTATGGATCTTAAAATAATCTCACTATACATATTAAACAAATCTGGTAACATCATACAACCTTGTCTTACACCCTGTTTTATTTGTTGAAACATTCCCAATTGATTTCCAATTCTTATGGCCGCTTTTTGTTGCCAGTACATGCTCTTTATCATTCTTAGATCTTTGCTGTCTACGTGTATGCCTTCTTCAATTTTGATTATTTCTTGGCACTTTACTTTGGCAAATGTAAAAAGTAAAAAGTACACGTCACACCAAGTGTCGTGTAGGGAATATGGTGTTAATGACCATACATTTTACAGACCTTCAGCACATGATTTTTGGGTAATGTGGTCGGTATTACGCCCGTGCCGCTTTACTTTTCCAGAAAAAATCCGGTACCCCTTTCTCTCTCTCTCAATCAGAGTAGGATTCCAGACCCTCACATGAAGGCAGCTGTCAGGCTAAGTGTGTTGATCGCCCCCACAGACAAAACATTATAATTAGAGTCTGTTAGATCCACTCTGATTGAACACCCGTTAAAACGTTGCACTGTGTTCTGCGCCAGTGGCCCAGTGCATCCGATTTCAGCCAGCATTTTATTCAGGTTAGCTTTTAAGTAACCCATTTAAGGCTGGGTGAACCCGGAAGCCGTCGGTAGGGATCGAACCCTACCTCTTGTCCTTTGTAGTCCAGTTCACTAAGCACTGAGCTATCGCGGCTCCCACTTTGTCAAATGCTTTGGTATAATCTATTAAACATAAATATCGGTCTGTTTTCACCTCTATGGCTCTTTCTACCAAAGATCTTATTTGGCATTGTTCGCATCTTACCTCCAACAAAACCACACTGCTCATGACAAATTTCAAATCTATAATACTTTACATAAAAAAAGAAACAGATCAAACAAACACTGTGCATTAGATACACTTTACGAACATACATATTTTAATTAATTCAAATGGAAACATATCTAAATACACTATAGTTCTACAAATATGAAACACCCTTTCATTCTATATTATCAATAACAATCAAACGAATGACTGCATTAGATGAAGATTTGTGTTTTCTCTTTCCGTTGCGGTCAACAATACACTGGCACATAAATTAACCGTCTGGACCACACAGGTAAACTAGTAGGCATAATCTATGGTTTCATCCCCAATCCCTACCGCACTGCCATTAAAGTAAATCAAACAGCCCCATCAACCTCGATATGTTAGCCGAAGCACATACAGTTACCATTATGTTACCTTATTTATTCTTATCCCCACAAGCATGCAATGCATTGAGGGCGATCTATGTTTAAAGTGTTTTAAAAAAAAAACATTTATACGAAAACAGTGAATTGTGTAAATGTTGTTTATCCATTCTATTCAGCAAACATTCGGAGAAACTACAGACAAAAAGGTAGAAGATAAACCACAGAAGAAGGTATAAAGTTTATGTACTATCTATAAACCCACGTAGGAAGAGAAATGTTAATCAAAATGATCATAAACACAAGGATGAGAAGAGCTAAAGCAACGCCTGAATAAGCCGTAGTGTTATCAAAGAAATTTGCTTAAAGCAGGACACCAATCCGAGCAGACATCGCTGGTGAGAGATCGATGCGTCGTGACGCCGTTACAAATGTACTTCATTTTATGTGCAGTCAGATAGCGACGACAAATGAATGAGATCAGAAGAAGCCAACAAAATGAACATTTGGTGTCTACGGTCTAAGACTTGATTTCTTTCACGGAATATTTACACACACAACACTATAACTACTACATTTCAGTTCCGGGAATATTTAAATAAACAATACTGTTTATTGTGAATACCAATCAGTAAATTTCGCAAACATTACTGATTTAACAAAAAAATAGCATACATTAATATTCCCTTTTTAAAAGGAGATATTTAGATATACACGCACTAAATTATTTTTATGAATAATTTATAACATTGCTCATTTCAGGGGGTGGGGCACAGGTTGGTCTTGAGGCAAGACGCCGGCACAGGTAAGAGAGGTTGTGGGTTCAAATCCCGGCTGCAGCAGTTGGGATTTTTATTTATGCTTTCTCTCTGCTGCAACCGTCCCTGGTCTCAGCAGCAAGGCCCGGCTTGAAACGTCAATTACTCATGGAAAGAAAAAATATGAGTACCTACAAAAACCGAGTTATCTGCCTATGCGGCGAGAGACCTCTGTGCACACGTCTATCAGGGAAAAACGGATTAACACGCAAAATTCAGTTCCTAGTCTCTAGGTTCTTCGTCAGAGGTAAAAGCTGGCGAACGAAGAAAACGTTTCAAGGGACATTTGGATATACAAGATTTTCATTTATGAATCACTTATAAAATTGTTTAATTCAGGGAATATTGGATATACAAGATTTTCATTTATGAATCACTTATAAAATTGTTTAATTCAGGGAATATTGGATATACAAGATTTTCATTTATGAATCACTTATAAAATTGTTTAATTCAGGGAATATTGGATATACAAGATTTTCATTTATGAATCACTTATAAAATTGTTTAATTCAGGGAATATTGGATATACAAGATTTTTATTTATGAAAAACATGTAACACAACTCTATCTGTGGAGTATCAGGTGCCTTGATTAATCTTATTAACGCAATGGTGGCATTGTTATCCCTAAACCATTATATCTCTAACACGGAAACACGGATGGTGCGAATGAGGGCTACGGTGTGGCCACGGGCAGGTTGATGACCAACCTAGGAGTAAATTGTGATCGCTCCTGTCAACCCAGACTAGTCTACAATTAGCAAATGTTAAATCCGACTGTCTATTTCAGAGACTTGTATGCAATTAGCAAATACCAAATTCGACTGTCTATTTCAGAGACTTGTATGCAATAAGCAAATACCAAATCCGACTGTCATTTTCAGAGACTTGTATGCAATTAGCAAATACCAAATTCGACTGTCTATTTCAGAGACTTGTATGCAATAAGCAAATACCAAATCCGACTGTCATTTTCAGAGACTAGTCGCCACGAAGATCATGGCAGCTGCCAACATTGAGCGAGCAGAATCTACTTAAATTGTTTGTTCCAGGGACTGGTCATCGCACCAGTTAAATATGCCCTAGCAATCCTTACTGTCAGTACTATGCAAATTGACAGACTAGAGAGAGTACAAAATGAAGTGATGCGGAATTGTCTTTGAGTGTACGAGAGGTAGTTCCCGTGTATAATGTAGCAATGAGGTATCTTCTTGATTTTCCAACCATGGATCACAGGATCAAGATCTGGAGGGGGCAAGCAAATACCTGAAGATAAGTGCAGATAATGAGCATCCATTGCACTAAAAGCTCAACTCAGGGAAAGATGACAGACTAAAAAAGAGGCAAATCATGGGTGGGCCGAGCAAAAGATTTCATCAAACAGGTCTGTGGGTTTACCAATATCAACGCTGGCGAGGAGTTGATTACGATGCCTGCATCTTGAATGACACATTCACGTGTATTGTCACACTCGACAGGAAATGCAGGAAGCAGAGTTCAGTTGTGGTAGATGTGGAGGCCAATGCTCTCATCTTGGACATCATCGACGAGGAAGATGCAGTCATCTATACAGACGGATCTGTAATACGACACTAAAGGAGTGCATGAACATTTACGTCATGCTCGGCAGGCAGATTAGTCAAGGACGACAGTCATGTATACGTTGTAACCACAAATAGCATGCCGATGGAGGTGATGGTAGTGACCAGGGCATTCATCTGGTTGGAGTCGCAATGCCGCACCCCACGCCTGTATATTAAATGATTCGATGAGGATGATAAGAGAATTGGAGATTAGCTATAAACGCCGGCAGTGGGTCTAGTTACTGTATAGGTCAAGGATACGCAGTCACCTTTGTCTACGTACCAGGGCATGCAGAAGTACGAGGCAATGAAAGAGCGGACAGGTTGGCTAGCTGTGCTATCGTTGAAGACACAAAGTCGTCAGTCGCTGGACGCTGCGGGGCCTGCTGAGTAGGGATCTGAGACCCTATAGAGATATTCTGAGTGTAATGATGGTGACCCACAATTAACTCAATAGTATGGGACTGTTCATTTCAAGGAATATTTAGATACAGAAAACGGTCTTTTGTCAATGTCGGTATTCTTATTTCAGAGACTAGTCTACAATTAGCAAATGTTAAATCCGACTGTCTATTTCAGAGACTTGTATGCAATTAGCAAATACCAAATTCGACTGTCTATTTCAGAGAATTGTATGCAATTAGCAAATACCAAATCCGACTGTCTATTTCAGAGACTTGTATGCAATTAGCAAATACCAAATCCGACTGTCTATTTCAGAGACGTGTATGCAATAAGCAAATACCAAATCCGACTGTTATTTTCAGAGACTAGTTTACAATTAGCAAATACCAAATCCGACTGTTATTTTCAGAGACTAGTTTACAATTAGCAAATACCAAATCCGACTGTTATTTTCAGAGACTAGTTTACAATTAGCAAATACCAAATCCGACTGTTATTTTCAGAGACTAGTTTACAATTAGCAAATACCAAATCCCACTGTCTATTTCAGGGATTTTTTTAACACAATGATATTTTCACCGCAGTTTTAGACTTACATTAACATGACCTTTAATGTTTCCATATAAATTTGAAAGCAGGCTGTTGTCTATCTTCAGTAGTTCTACCAGACAGCGCTTTTGTCGAGTAGTTCGCTTTTGCAATTGTTGAATAGCAGGTCTGGCAACAGATGAAAGCACATTTATATTGTTGAATCATTGTCATTTTGAATAATTTATATTGTTGAAAACCTTTTTTCCCTTGCGCCTTTTATCTTTTAATTTTGATTTCATTTCATTTTGAATATCGTTGTACTATTTTTCATATTTGTTTTCAATGCGCTGTGATCGTCCGACAGATTATCATAATTCCACATTGTGTAATATTTCTCATATTTTGCCGAACCGCAGGTTGCTTTCATTATATACAATGCTTGCTGCTTATTTCTGTCCTCCACTTTTACACCTAGAAATGTGTTTCACTGTTTGACATCTTGTTTGTCTGCATGACTCTCTGTCTCTCGCTCTCTCTCTCTCTCTCTCTGGCTGCCTGCCAGCTATATATTTTACCTGCTACCTTTGTGTGTCGATTGTCTGCCCCGTACAAGCATCTCTCTCTCTCTCTCTCTCTCACTCTCTCTCTCTCTCTCTCTCTCTCTCTCTCTCTCTCTCTCTATTTCTCTACACGATTGACTGTTTCCATGTAATTCGATCTAATTCTCAATAATCCTTTCCGCCTCTCTTTATGGCTGTCTCTTTGTCTTCACGTCTGCCACTAGTCAATCCACATTTTTGTTTATTAACTTCATTGCGTTTGTGACTGCCTTAATAGCTATTTTCCCTCCCAGAACATGTTTCTACGCTATGGTCACATACTTTATAGTAATCTCAAAGTGCACCTGGTTTCATTAGTAATTGTCACGTGATTCGAGCAGTACAGTTCTCAATGCAAGAAAACGGAGGAAAAAAGTGTTTAAAAAAAAAGCTTTCCACTATTCAGATGCCTGCAGGGCTCAAAGCACGTGATATATTAAGGAGACATGTTCAGCAATAATAGCTGGATGGTTTGCCACTATAGTGATAACAAAAATAATAGTGGAAACAATAACAAGGAAAATTCCAAAACAATCAAGAGTGAGAATAAAGCGAAATGTTCAAGAACATGAGAAACTGTAGGCTAAATAGTTATTGCCTAGTGAATATCTCTATCTAATATATACCTTAGTATCTTTTAAAAGTGTCTATGCCTACCTCTCGATCGACCGACTGAACGACGGTCGGTCGACTTATCATTACTACCTGTTAAACTTGAATTGGCCTACTTATCTACAGTATGTAATCTTATAAATCTACCTCTGCATCTGTTTAATTGTCTTCCACTGGAATTAAAAAGACAGCACCACAATCATAAACATGAGAAAAGCATTCAGTACGACAACATAATGACCTGGGAAAAATCAAATGAACGTACAATGCTAAATAAGTAAAACACAAATGAAACAATTCAAAACAGTTTTGCCTGTAGCCAGTCATTTAAGATATGATGCCATTTTTATTCAGTTCATTTTCAATGTTACATTCCATTTTGCTTTCTGTTTCCCTAATGCTATCTTAGTTCTTAAATGTTCCGTAGAGCCAGTCTTAACATACAAAAGTGAATCATGGAAAATAGGACAAAAGACAAGAATATATCTGGAGGCTGTAGAAATGTGTTTTTTTCCGTTTAATGTTCAGAATACCATTGACAGCTAAGAAGAGTAATGAAAACGTTCTGAAAGAAGCAAGAGCAAAGAGAGAGCTTATACCCAATATTAGGAAGAAACAATCATGATTTGTTGGTCGTGTAATGAGAAGGGAACAGCTGGAATATATTGTGACAACTTGGAAAATTGAGACCTGAAGAGATAGAGGGAAGCTAAGAGAAAATTTACCAGGAAGTTTAAGAGAATGGCTTGGTCGAGATCAACAACAGAAATGATAAATAACTATTAAGACCGAGAGTTGTGGAGAAACATGGTCACATACGCCAGCAGGCATGGTACTTGATGATGATGATAATGATGATGAATGTTCTCTTCCCAACTTGTTCTTCCCCCGCCCCCCAACATAAGCTGTGCTTCATTTTCCGTGTGTGTACTTAGAAGAAGAAAATAAATTAATTCATTTGAAACAAAATACTTAAAAAAAAGTCCTTAAGATACCATGGATAATTTTTAAAAAAAAGAGCAATGAAGACATACTACAAGGGTTAAACATTAACCACAACTGGCTTATAAACACCATTGTACACAGGAAATTAAAATACAATCGCCACCTCAAAAGATAGAGCGTCCTGGAAGGAACAATAATAGAAGTTATGGTTCTTGGGCGGCGCATCAGGGGCAGACCAAGAAAAAGGTTGTTTAAAGGCATCAAGGAGAACTTGAACATGACAATAGAAGAAGTGAGAGATCTGGCTAGAGAGAGAGAGAGAGAGAGAGAGACTTTTTCAGACGTGTTGGGGTGAATAACACTTTCTGTAAAGTGCATGCGGCCATGATGAATGTTCCAAAGTGTATGCAACCATGATGAATGTTCCAAAGTGTATGCGACCATGATGAATGTTCCAAAGTGTATGCAACCATGATGAATGTTCCAAAGTGTATGCAACCATGATGAATGTTCCAAAGTGTATGCGACCATGATGAATGTTCCAAAGTGTATGCAACCATGATGAATGTTCCAAAGTGTATGCGACCTTGATGAATGTTCCAAAGTGTATGCGACCATGATGAATGCTCCAAAGTGTATGCAACCATGATGAATGCTTCAAAGTGTATGCGGCCATGATGAATGCTCCAAAATGTATGCCGCCATGATGAATGCTCCAAAGTGTATGCGACCATGATGAATGTTCCAAAGTGTATGCGACCATGATGAATGCTATAAAGTTTATGCGACCATGATAAATGCTCCAAAATGTATGCCGCCATGATGAATGCTCCAAAGTGTATGCGACCATGATGAATGCTCCAAAGTGTAAGCGGCCATGATGAATGCTCCAAAGTGCATGCGGCCATGATGAATGCTCCAAAGTGTAAGCGGCCATGATGAATGTTCCAAAGTGTAAGCGGCAATGATGAATGCTCCAAAGTGCATGCGACCATGATGAATGCTCCAAAGTGTATGCGGCCATGATGAATGCTCCAAAGTGTAAGCGACCATGATGAATGCTCCAAAGTGTAAGCGACCATGATGAATGCTCCAAAGTGTAAGCGAACATGATGAATGCTCCAAAGTGTAAGAGACCATGATGAATGCTCCAAAGTGTCTGCGACTATGATGAATGCCCCAAAGTGTAAGCGAACATGATGAATGCTCCAAAGTGTCTGCGACTATGATGAATGCTCCAAAGTGTAAGCGGTCATGATGAATGCTCCAAAGTGTAAGCGGTCATGATGAATGCTCCAAAGTGTATGCGACCATGATGAATGCTCCAAAGTGTATGCGACCATAATGAATGCTCCAAAGTGTAAGCGACCATGATGAATGCTCCAAAGTGTAAGCGACCATGATGAATGCTCCAAAGTGTCTGTCTCTCTGTCTCCGTTTCTGTGTCTCTGTTTCTGTCTGCCCATATCTAATATGCCGGCTTTCCTTTCTATTTATCATAATTTTTGTCTGATTTTAGTCTGCCTGATTTAATGTCTGCTTCTAAACCAATGTTTACTCCTATTCTAAGTATCTATTAAATCAATGTATGACTATCTGTCACTTATTTTGCTTTGTCTTCTACATTCTTATTTGTTTGCATACACATCTATCTGTCTTGCTTTCTGCTTCTCTATTTTATCTACCCACCTATCGGGTGGTATTTTTTTGTTTACTGTTTACATGTTTGCCAGATCGATTTCCTGTCTGCCTGCTTGATCGTCTGTTTGACAAACATACGAATCATTAAATGATTTAACTGTAATAAAGCAATCTCCGACGATCGTGCAACATAAAAAGCCCCCCAATCTAAATGCATTCGAATTATAACTTGCATAAGTCACTCTCCGCGGACGCTCATATCAATGCATTGAAATGAACTGTCCCGAGACCCGGATGTGATTTTTAACCGTGATACGTTCAGGCAAAAGCTGGCCAGATTTCTAACCGCGTCTTATCTTCTGCAGTACAGAGTTTCCATCTTGGCATTTTTATGTGTAAACAACATATATTTTCTCTATATTTTAACAGCCTGTAATTACGATTCCCTGAATTTCCGATGAAACAAATAGCGACACTATGAAAAAAAAATTGTAAAGTAATTGGAGGTTCAAGGTATCAACAAATTTAGAACAAGTAAGAATTATAAAAATAAAAAAAAAAGAAATGCAACCTCTTATCATCAATGACTCTTTTGCCTTTCAGTGTCGAGGGGAGATATAGTTGACGCTCTAATGCTGGCATCTGCTGGTTCTAGTGTTTCTAACAGTCCATCAATCCACCTTGTTCGTGGTAGACCCTTGAGTTTGGTGTTCTCCTAATGTTTATTAAAGGTTCTTTGTGTTGTGTTTTGGTTTGTCTGTCTTATCACGTGGACCAATAATTGTATCTGTTGTTTCTTTATGTATTCTATGGAGGGAACTGTTCCTATAATTTTTTTTCCACAGATCTTCACCTTTGATCTCTCAAGCTGTTTCCTCTCATTCGTCTCATGAACGTAATCTCAGTAGTGCTTATTTTTCGTATTGTTCTTTAGTGTAGCATCCAGGTGAGGCATTTGTATACTTTACTATTATTTCATTGTTGGACAGCAGTGATGATAATAGACCAGTGATTTGACAAACTTTGTTGGATCTTGAGTCTATTTCTGCTGTTCGTAAATTGTATAAAGAAACTGTTAAACAATGTATAAAGAAACGTTCCCAACGATCATATTAATAGAAATCATATTTGTGCTAGTAACGTATAGCACATTTATAGGACCTTCTATAATACTTGCCACTTATATTTGTTGTACACCTTTCACTTATAACTGAAAACATTTTAGGGTTTAAGATGTCGGACAGCGTAAAATAAAGCGTTTGAAAGCGTCAATGACTCATAGCTGGTTGTTAGCAGTAGAATATGTGACTGTAGATCTGACCAAATCCAACTTCATTCGTTAGTGATAGTCAGTGAAACAGACAATGCTAGTGTGAGCAAGTGATATAAATCGAACTGAGAATGAAAGCCCGATATCAAAAATTAATTGCGACATTGATGTTGGATTTTGTGTTCCAAATATGCAAATTTCCTACATTTAACCCACTTTTCAAAGACAAACCAGGAGAGAAGTGAACAAGCAAATAGATTCTTCTTAATACAAAATCCTAAAGATCTGCAACAATTGCTTAATGTAATCAACATGACAAGCAAAGAATATGGACTAGATATGAAAATCAAGCAGACCAAAACTATGATCATAAACAAAGAAAATTCTAAAGACCTACAATTAAATATCACACTTTAAGGAATACATCTGGAGAGAGTTCAGAGCTACAAGTACCTTGGACATACTATAACCAGTGATGGAAAATGTAAAACTGAAACAAACAAAAGAATAGGAATGGCAAAAAGTAACTTTAATTCCATGAGAAATATACTAACATCAAAACAAATATCATCAGGGCTAAAACTAAGAATAGCAAAGTTTTATATCTTCTCAATATTCCGGTATGGTGCAGAAACATGGACATTAGACAAGAAAACAGAACAGAAAATTGAAGCCTTTGAAATGTGGATCTATAGAAGAATAAGTAGAAATGGATAGAAAGAAAAGAAAATAAACAATGAAGTTTTAAAACAACTAAAAATGAAAAGAGAACTACTAAATACAATTAGAACAAGATAAATGAAATTTTTGGGGCATGTTAAAAGACACAACAGCCTAATAAAAGTAATCATGGAAGGGAAAATACAAGGTAAAGGAGGCAGAGTCAGATCAAGACTAGCATGGACGAGTAACATCAAATGATGGACAAGTCAACCTATGACAATCTGCACCATGAAAGCAAGAGACAGAGTGGAATGGCGCTCCATGGTAGCCAACCTTCGATGCGGAGACGGCACTCAATGATGATGATGAATATAAAATAATCTTGCTACGTATTTTCTTATCATTTTATCTCTTCCTTCTTTGCAGTATTAGTTTTATTACTCCAGAACATGGAATAGAGAATATCTTCATTTTGTTGTCTGTGTTGTCCTTGTTTTCTGAAGAAGGCTGCATGTTGGCCGAAACATCAAATATTTTGTATTGCCCGTTTTTGTAAAGCTGTCACCATATTTTGCAGGAGTGTATCTTACACCCCCACCACTTGTTCTCAGGAAGAGAAGTAACTGGCCGGCTAACGGAAACAAACAATCTATTCTTTTAACTTTCAACCCATTTAATCAACCCATGAATTTGACATCAATTTATGTCGTCCAAAAATTATTATTATTAACGGTTATCAAATTCGTGTTAGCACTTCAATACAGGTTCTCCTTGTCGGAACAGCAACTTTGTAATGTAATAAATTTGTTTAAACTTTGTCTTCTTCAACTTTCTTCGCCATAAATTTCTCCTTTGTCACAAGATTTGCTTCATAAATTATGTTTCAAATTTATATATATTGCTACAATAGATTATTTGGACTGAGTATTGTTCACTTTTCCAGCCACTTTGTCTTACAGTACAACATCTATTATGTCCTTAACCGTTTTTTGCCATTAATCTTACCTATTGTCACAAAACTTTCGAAACTTTTATTTCAAAATTTGTCTGTGAAAAATTGTGACCTAATTTGGAACATAACTTCTTCAATTTGTCGTTAGTTTTCTCAAATAGCAGCGATATAATTTTATATTTATATATTATTGCTCAAATGTAAATACTAAAGGGAGGTCAAAAAGTAATGCACACCAATTTTTTTCTCAGCTAATAATAAAGATAGGAATATGAAATTTTGCACACTTAGAATATGACATGTTCCAATTATGTGTACCAAATTGCACAGCATTTTGATAAATATTACGCAATCTATGAACCGTTAAAATGGAGCTTGTCAACTATGTCCGTTACAAACAGCGAATTGTCATAGAATTTCTGGTTGCGGAAAAAGAAACTGTGGCAAACATTCCTAAACGACTGTGTGCAGTGCACAAATGTTCTGCAGTCGATAGGAGCACAGTTAGTCGCTGGGTTCAGAGAATTAAAGCTGCAGAAAGTGTACGAGTGGAGCTGCATGATTTACCGCGTTCTGGACGTGTTGCCTCGGCTACCGGCACAGACATGTTAAACCGGGCTGATGCCATTATTCGTAAGGATAGGCGTATCACTAGTCAGCAGTTGGCATTGCAGCTTACAGTCAGCAAGGGAAGTGCAATCGCAATTTTTAAAACTCTCGGATATTCAAAGATTTGCGCTCGATGGGTTCCTCTGTGCCTAACAAATGATCACAGAGTTCAAAGGAAAACATTCTGTTCTGAATTGTTGGAGCGTTTCGGTGTTGAAGGAGAAATGTTTTTGTCAAAAATTGTTACCGGTGACGAAACGTGGGCACATTATTATGAGCCTGAAACAAAAATGCAGTCAATGGAATGGCATCATCCGCAGTCACCAAAAAGAAAAAAATTCAAAACATCTCCATCAGCCGGAAAGGTGATGATCACTGTCTTCTGGGACATTGATGGTGTGATTCTTGTTGATGTAATGACAAGAGGTGAGACAATCAACTCGACAGCTTACATCAATACACTGACAAAACTCAAAAATCGGTTCCACAGAGTTCGGCCTAATAAGCCATCTGCAGATTTGTTGCTTCAACATGACAATGCACGCCCTCACACAAGTCTGGTAACACGGGAAGCAATCAACAAATTTGGTTGGACTGTACTGCCTCATCCTCCTTACAGCCCTGATCTGGCTCCCTCAGATTTCCATCTGTTTGGACCACTCAAAAAATTCCTGCGTGGGACACACTTTGACAATGATGAGGGTGTGATCCGTGCAGTTAAAAAATGGCTACGCGAGCAGGACAAAACTTAGTACAAACGAGGCATTCATGACCTAGTTTCGCCTTGGCGTAAGGCAATACGCTTGGACGGAGATTATGTTGAAAAATAGGTAGTGTAAAGGGGATGTTCAGCTACAATCTGTGAAAATTTCACACATTTTGCCCGAATAGTTTCCGAGAAAAAAATTGGTGTGCATTACTTTTTGACCTCCCTACGTATATATCTCGAAATTACAGTTATGGTCTATTTCTCAGAAATGTTTGTTAATTTGTTACTTTAATTTGAACACCTTTTCGTTCAATAAAAGATCTTATTTGCATCAAAGCATTTTTTATAACTGGTAGTAATGGGAAGAGCCCATGGCCAAAACACATTAACTCATCGCTACAAGTCAAGGTTGTAAACTACAACCAGCGACGCTCTACTAACAAGTACTGTCAAGGTTGTAAACTACAACCAGCGACGCTGTACTACAAGTACTTGTCAAGGTTGTAAACTACAACCAGCGACGCTCTACTACAAGTACTGTCAAGGTTGTAAACTACAACCAGCGACGCTCTGCTACAACTACTGTCAAGGTTGTAAACTACAACCAGCAACGCTCTACTACAAGTACTGTCAAGGTTGTAAACCACAACCAGCGACGCTCTACTACAAGTACTGTCAAGGTTGTAAACCACAACCAGCGACGCTCTACTACAAGTACTGTCAAGGTTGTAGGCCACAACCAGCGACGCTCTACTACAAGTACTGTCAAGGTTGTAAACCACAACCAGCGACGCTCTACTACAAGTACTGTCAAGGTTGTAAACTACAACCAGCGACGCTCTACTACAAGTACTGTCAAGGTTGTAAACTACAACCAGCGACGCTCTACTACAAGTACTGTCAAGGTTGTAAACCACAACCAGCGACGCTCTACTACAAGTACTGTCAAGGTTGTCAACCACAGCCAGCGACGCTCTTCTACAAGTACTGTCAAGGTTGTAAACCACAACCAGCGACGCTCTACTACAAGTACTGTTAAAGTTGTAAACCACAACCAGCGACGCTCTACTACAAGTACTGTCAAGGTTGTAAACTACAACTAGCGACGCTCTACTACAAGTACAATCAAGGTTGGAAACTACAACCAGCGACGTTCTACTACAAGTACTGTCAAGGTTATAAAGTACAACCAGCGACGCTCTACAACAAGTACTGTCAAGGTTGTAAACCACAATCAGCGACGCTCTACTACAAGTACTGTCAAGGTTGTAAACCACAACCTGCGACGCTCTACTACAAGCACTGTCAAGGTTGTAAACCACAACCAGCGACGCTCTACTACAAGCACTGTCAAGGTTGTAAACTACAACCAGCGACGCTCTACTACAAGTACTGTCAAGGTTGTAAACTACAACCAGCGACGCTCTACTACAAGTACTGTCAAGGTTGTAAGCTATAACCAGCGACGCTCTACTACAAGTACTGTCAAGGTTGTAAGCTACAACCAGCGACGCTCTACTACAAGTACTGTCAAGGTTGTAAGCTACAACCAGCGACGCTCTACTACAAGTACTGTCAAGGTTGCAAGCTACAACCAGCGACGCTCTACTACAAGTACTGTCAAGGTTGCAAGCTACAACCAGTGACGCTCTACTACAAGTACTGTCAAGGTTGTAAACTACAACCAGCGACGCTCTACTACAAGTACTGTCAATGTTGTAAACTACAACCAGCGACGCTCTACTACAAGTACTGTCAAGGTTGAAAACTACAACCAGCGACGCTCTACTACAAGTACTGTCAAGGTTGTAAACTACAACCAGTGACGCTCTACTACAAGTACTGTCAAGGTTGCAAGCTACAACCAGCGACGCTCTACTACAAGCACTGTCAAGGTTGTAAACCACAACCAGCAACGCTCTACTACAAGTACTGTCAAGGTTGTAAACCACAACCAGCGACGCTCTACTACAAGTACTGTCAAGGTTGTAAGCTACAACCAGCGACGCTCTACTACAAGTACTGTCAAGGTTGTAAGCTACAACCAGCGACGCTCTACTACAAGTACTGTCAAGGTTGCAAGCTACAGCCAGCGACGCTCTACTACAAGTACTGTCAAGGTTGTAAACTACAACCAGCGACGCTCTACTACAAGTACTGTCAAGGTTGTAAACTACAACCAGCGACGCTCTACTACAAGTACTGTCAAGGTTGCAAGCTACAACCAGCGATGCTCTACTACAAGTACTGTCAAGGTTGTAAACTACAACCAGCGACGCTCTACTACAAGTACTGTCAAGGTTGTAAACTACAACCAGCGACGCTCTACTACAAGTACTGTCAAGGTTGTAAGCCACAACCAGCGACGCTCTATTACAAGTACTGTCAAGGTTGTAAACCTCAACCAGCGACGTTCTACTACAAGTACTGTCAAGGTTGTAAACCACAACCAGCGACGCTCTACTACAAGTACTGTCAAGGTTGTAAACCACAACCAGCGACGCTCTACTACAAGTACTGTCAAGGTTATAAAGTACAACCAGCGACGCTCTACTACAAGTACTGTCAAGGTTATAAAGTACAACCAGCGACGCTCTACTACAAGTACTGTCAAGGTTATAAAGTACAACCAGCGACGCTCTACTACAAGTACTGTCAAGTTTGCAAACCACAACCAGTGACGCTCTACTACAAGTACTGTCCAGGTTGCAAACCACAACCAGTGACGCTCTACTACAAGTACTGTCAAGGTTGTAAACCACAACCAGTGACGCTCTACTACAAGTACTGTCAAGGTTGTAAACCACAACCAGCGACGCTCTACTACAAGTACTGTCAAGGTTGTAAACCACACCCAGTGACGCTCTACTACAAGTACTGTCAAGGTTGTAAACCACACCCAGTGACGCTCTACTACAAGTACTGTCAAGGTTGTAAACCACAACCAGTGACGCTCTACTACAAGTACTGTCAAGGTTGTAAACCACACCCAGTGACGCTCTACTACAAGTACTGTCAAGGTTGTAAACCACACCCAGTGACGCTCTACTACAAGTACTGTCAAGGTTGTAAACCACACCCAGTGACGCTCTACTACAAGTACTGTCAAGGTTGTAAACCACACACCCAGTGACGCTCTACTACAAGTACTGTCAAGGTTGTAAACCACAACCAGTGACGCTCTACTACAAGTACTGTCAAGGTTGTAAACCACAACCAGTGACGCTCTACTACAAGTACTGTCAAGGTTGTAAACCACAACCAGTGACGCTCTACTACAAGTACTGTCAAGGTTGTAAACTACAACCAGCGACGCTCTACTACAAGTACTGTCAAGGTTGTAAACCACAACCAGTGACGCTCTACTACAAGTACTGTCAAGGTTGTAAACTACAACCAGCGACGCTCTACTACAAGTACTGTCAAGGTTGTAAACTACAACCAGCGACGCTCTACTACAAGTACTGTCAAGGTTGTAAACTACAACCAGCGACGCTCTACTACAAGTACTGTCAAGGTTGTAAACCACAACCAGTGACGCTCTACTACAAGTACTGTCAAGGTTGTAAACTACAACCAGCGACGCTCTACTACAAGTACTGTCAAGGTTGCAGTCACTATCAGCGATGTATTAACAGAAGTACTACCAAGGTTAGGAAGCCGTGATGGCTCAGTGGTTGGCAAACTGGACTACAGAGGGTAAGAGGTCGGGTTCGATCCTGATCGACGGCCTCCAGTTTTTATCCAGCCATAAATAGGTACCGGATTTTTTTCTGGGAATGTGAAGTTGCACGGACGTAATACTGACCATATTACCCCAAAAATCATGTGCCGAAGGACTCTAAAAATTCACTATACTACCCTTGGCGTGACAGGGCTCTTTATTTACTTACTGCCGAGATTTTAATCTCGATGTTTTATCGCGAGTACTGTCGTATCTCAACCACACTCAACTATACTCTGTAACTTGTACTGTAATGGTAAAGGAAAATTGAAAAAAAAAAATTGAAAAATGGTATGTTAGAAGCTTTACGTGATTAGTATACGACACAGATTTGAAAGACGTTTCGGCCCAATAGGCCTTCAGCAGGAACAAACAAAAACACACACACAGATATGTAAGTAAATAAAACTAATCCTACATAGCTAACCAGTAACGAAACATCCAAAACAAAAATAATCGAAATTGGTAAAAGAAAATAAAAGTGACTTCCTGTGTCTCGGACCGTAGTCAGAATAAAAAGGATTACTGTAATGGTAAACATGATTATCAGTTATAAAAAAGTAGCAGTCAATTCTTTGCTTTGTTTCATGATTATAAGTGACACACCAAAACGTATGAGCTTGTGTACATTTATTTAGGTGCTATATCGATAGCTGAACCAACATATCTTTAAAAGACATCCTAAGTCATCCTTGTTGACAGTTTGAAAATGTTGAAGGTTTATATATATATTTTGATAGTATCATCCTTCATTGATACGTTTAGTGCATGTGAACCATGCAAAATAACGACAACCATATTACCTTCTCCAAATCAGAGAGTCAGGTACACATTATCTTTCTTTCTCTGGATCGGTTGAAAGACTCAAGATGGGATTAAACCCACCTTCACTCTATTGTCAAGTAAGTGCACTAACCACTACGCTACTGACGCCATGTAATCAAAACTGAATATCACCACTTCCTGTTGGCTCTCCAGAAACATTCACGTTAGATTCGTTAGTCAGGCTCGGGTCTTAGTGATTTCCCCGAAGTCAATCATAACGAGTCAATTATAACCAACAATCATAACGAGTGGACATCATTTTCGTTGGAACTAGTTGCATATATAAGGGTTCCGAGTCTTGACAGACGGTTGGTAGCAAGCAATCATGATGAGTCAGTAATTTGGTCAAATATTAGTGTCTTATGCTGAATGCTGCTTTGCTGAACAGCTTCTGTCGTGGCTGAATCTGAAAATATTGGATGGTCAGATTCGACTGCAGAATGAACAAAATGTTTTTGTGGTGCCTGTCCTAGTTTCCTTTCTCCCGCACCTTTTGTCTTCTGAATTTGATATCAACGCTACCTCAAATATTGCTGTGCCGATTTTTAATTTTTATTTTTCATGTGCTACCATCTGCGGCCAGATCCCCACAGTTTCTTTCACTAATAAAGAATTCACTCAAGGCTAGTTACAAGACATTCGAGTTGGTTACTTTATCCTGCCATTTAATGTGCATTATTTTGCGACGGCAACATACATGAAAGCTGTTCAACCTGTTCTCCTGCCCTGCATAGGTAGTCCAAGTTTCTGATCCGTATAGAAGTGTACTAAGCACGCAAATTTTATAAATTTTAATCTTAGTCCTGAATGTTAGTTTTGTGTTGGTCCATGCTCTATCTTTTAGTTTATCAAATGTTGAAGCTGCCTTTCCGATTCGGGAACCTATTTCTTCTTCAAAGGAGACGGGGTGGTTGTGGCCATAAATCGAGACAGGTGAACTTCATCACAGATTTTAAAGGTGATATATATATATATATATATATATATATATATATATATATATATATATATATAAGTTTGTTAGTTCATATAAGAGAAGTGTTACAGCGAATCATTTCGCGCGTGTGTTAACATGCCAAGATAACTAAATACCAAGATACCAAGTCATAGATTTTGTGAATAAGATGATGGCTCTAGCTAAGTGTATTTAGATTGTGTGTTAACCGAATAAGCATGTTTTTTTTTAAAAAAAGAAATGCAGTCTTTTGTGTATTGAAATCATTAAAAATTACACTAAATTGTCAGTATCAACCTCGAGATAGTCAAACTTTTACAACAGCTTTGATGGAAAATGTGGCCAGCTCGCTTTAGCACGTTTTAAAATATAGGAGTTGTGTTTGTGGAGAGCGGTCAAATTGTGATTATTTCAGTCTATGTGTGTGTCTTTCTGTGAGCGTGCGCGCGTGTAATCAGAAGAAGAAAATGAAGAAAAGAGAATGAAAAAAATAGAAAGGAATTTAAGGAAATACAAGAGTGACCTGTCAAGTATATGGAATGGAAGCAATCGCGCCTGTAATCCCTCAATTGAGGTCAGTGATGTTAGAGCTAGACTCCGCGTGATTTGCCGGAACAGAGCGAGATCTCGTGGCTATCTTCTGTTTCCGCCTGGCGTGATTTTCCAGGAATCTTGTTGGGAGGGGTGACAGCGTCTACTCAATGGGAAGGGTGTGTGTGGAGAGAGAGAGAGAGAGAGAGAGAGAGAGAGGGGGGGGGGGCAGGAGGTTCCTAGACGGAAGTTCAGCTCATCTTTAGACCTGAACCATTCTGATTATTCCGCTGTGCTAATATAGGAATCTGCCAAGTCTCACTGTGCTAATATAGGAATCTGCCAAGTCTCACTGTGCTAATATAGGAATCTGCCAAGTCTCACTGTGCTAATATAGGAATCTGCCAAGTCTCACTGTGCTAATATAGGAATCTGCCAAGTCTCACTTTTAGAAGTTGTTCTAAAAAATGTTGACAGCTATGTTCTTTGAAACTAAAAAGGGAACCAGTTTGACACTTTGTATGGTTGCAGTTCTATATATAGGGGAATAATATTATGATCCCTCGGTTTATATACGACCTTTTTTTATAAAACAACACTAAAAACACACAATGGAAATAGAATCTAACGACAGGAAGTAACTTAACTGGTGAAAACACGGACGTAAAATATGAGGAACATTATTGTGAGCAAACACAACTCTCAAAACTACTAAAACGACAAGACTGGGGGTGGCGCTAGATAAACATGAAGTTGCAGTGGTGGGAAAAGTCTGGTTATGTAGCATTTGATATCTAGGTGAAAATGGTTAACGAGCACAAGAGCGGGCATTAATCGAGTCACTGGAATCAAATTCGCGCACGTGTTCTGCTTCTCTAAGACACCAGATATCGTTTGGAACTTCGCTTAGTGTTGATTGATTAAATCCGCCAGTTTGGTCACATTTTCAAACAATGTGAAGCAAGGACTGGAAGGCGTGGTCAAATGAAACTCGTCCCAGTGGCGCTATTACAAACATAAATAAGGTACGTCAGTAGGGGTGGCAAAATTCATTATAACAATTGTTGTGAAGCAACATATATAGTATGTTATATAGTAGGCCAGGGAGCCTCGATAGCTCAGTGGTTAGTGAACTGGACTACAATGGACAAGGGGTAGGGTTCGATCCCAACCGATGGCTTCCAGGTTCACCCAGCCTTAAATGGGTACCGGATTTTTTTTCTGGGAAAGTAAAGCAGCACGGACGTAATATATACCGACCACATTACCCCAAAAATCATGTGCTGAAGGTCTGTAAAATATAAGGTCACTAACACCATATTTCCCTATACGCCACTTGGCGTGACGGGGGTACTTTACTTTTTTTCTTTTATATAGTAGGCCAGACTTCTATGGGAAAAGTCGCTATAGGCATGCATCTCAGTTGTTGGACAGACAGCAGATGCCGTTCGTGTAAAGTGACTTCAGTTGCTCCCTGAACCATTTTGTCACTGAAGCCAGCCATAGCGTTTGCATATGTGTCGAATCATAGCCCCTTTAGAGATTTTTTTTAAGGGTCCGAAAATTTGGAAGTAAAATGTTGATAGATCGGTGCTGTACGCTGGGTGTTGTAGGCTGGGTGCTGTAGGCTGGGTGTTGTAGGCTGGGTGTTGTAGGCTGGGTGGGTGCTGTAGGCTGGGTGCTGTAGGCTGCGTGTTGTAGGCTGGGTGTTGTAGGCTGGGTGCTGTAGGCTGGGTGCTGTCGGCTGGGTGTTGTAGTCTGGGTGCTGTAGGCTGGGTGTTGTAGGCTGGGTGCTGTAGGCTGGGTGTTGTAGGCTGGGTGTTGTAGGCTGGGTGCTGTAGGCTGGGTGTTGTAGACTGGGTGTTGTAGGCTGGGTGCTGTAGACTGGGTGTTGTAGGCTGGGTGCTGTAGACTGGGTGTTGAAGACTGGGTGTTGTAGGCTGGGTGTTGTAGAACTTTTCACCATTTCCTTGTTAACACTTCCAGCAAAATTTTCGCAACAGTTTGACGAGCATTGTCGTGTAACAGAATCATACCACATGACTGTATGCAGGATCTCTAATTCTTGATGACTGTATGCAGGGTCTCTAATTCTTGATGACTGTAAGCAGGGTCTCTAATTCTTGATGACTATATGCAGGGTCTCTAATTCTTGATGACTGTATGCAGGGTCTCTAATGCTTGATGACTGTATGCAGGATCTCTAATTCTTGATGACTGTATGCAGGATCTCTAATTCTTGATGACTGTATGCAGGGTCTCTAATTCTTGATGACTGTATGCAGGATCTCTAATTCTTGATGACTGTATGCAGGGTCTCTAATTCTTGATGACTGTATGCAGGGTCTCTAATTCTTGATGACTGTATGCAGGATCTCTAATTCTTGATGACTGTATGCAGGGTCTCTAATTCTTGATGACTGTATGCATTGTCTCTAATTCTTGATGACTGTATGCAGGATCTCTAATTCTTGATGACTGTATGCAGGGTCTCTAATTCTTGATGACTGTATGCAGGATCTCTAATTCTTGATGACTGTATGCAGGGTCTCTAATTCTTGATTACTATTTGCAGGTTGTCTAGTGTGTCTTTGAGCGGATGACATTGACGATCACATCAGTCTAATTAAAGTCAACCAATAGAAGCCCTTCATAATAAAATAAGTGGACGTATTCCGTGTCACACCCGACATTTTTCCAGTGGTCTACAGCAAAACCAATGAATACTGCGCCGTAGAGAATGAACACATACACATTTGCAGATTGGTGTGTGCCTGTTATGTCAGAGAGATATCATCATACTTCATACGTGTGTCCATTTTACGCAGCTCGGGCGAGTTTCATTTGAACACGCCTTGTTTGAAATAACACATAAATATCATTGTTGAAACTGAATTCAGTTTAATCAGACATTCGGTCTCCGGTTTTATGGCAAGCACATGGCGTCTACACCTTGATCAAACATGTCACGTCATAAAATTCAGCCAAATTTTCCCGCTGAGAGAGCAAGCTAGACCTTGCTGTCAATCAACATAAGAGAAAGAAAATTTGACACAAATTTCCTCTTCCAGGTAGGAAGTCTGAATAGACTTGTAATACTGTTTTCCTGGAAGAGGACATTGACTACACATAACTTATCTTAACATTTTAACGGATTGGGATGGATTCCACATTAAATTGTCCCCCGAAACGTGTGGGCCGCAAGGTGCAAAACACAATACTAAACAAGTGGCTAAGTAAAGGAAAGGGAAATAGGAAGTAAACACGCGTAAATGAAGTTTAATTGTGAAAACGTTTCAAATATTTCTGTTTGCAATTTTGTAGCGTCGGCAGTAGCATATTTTTTATTGCTAAAATGAACGATTGTTGTGGCTCTGTACAAAAGCGATGCGTAAGTGGCATGAGAGGCAATTTTAATGGGCGAACAATTTTATGGGGCGCAACAATTTTTTAAAATGTTTAATTTAAAGAAATTAGTAATGATAAATGAAGGGCAGGTTAGGGGCGCAATTCCGACACCTGCTCTGGGTGATGGCAAGCTACGTGATTTTACTGGCTACGTCCACGTGAACCTACTGGCTAGGTCCACGTGAATCTACCGGCTATGTCCACGTGAATCTACCGGCTATGTCCACGTGAATCTACCGGCTATGTCCACGTGAATCTACCATCTGTGTCCACGTGAATCTACCGGATGCGTCCATGTGAATCTACCGGCTATGTCCACGTGAATCTACCGGCTATGTCCACGTGAATCTATCGGCTATGTCTACGTGAATCTATCGGCTATGTCCACGTGAATCTATCGGCTATGTCCACGTGAATCTACCGGCTGTGTCCACGTGAATCTACCGGCTGTGTCCACGTGGATCTATCGGCTGTGTCCACGTGAATCTACCGGATGTGTCCAAGTGAATCTACCGGCAGTGTCTACATGAATCTACCGGCTGTGTCCACGTGAATCTACTGGCTGTGTCCACGTGAATATACCGGCTATGTCCACGTGAATCTACCGACGTTGTCCACGTGAATCTACCGGCTATGTCCACGTGAATCTACCGGCTGTGTCCACGTGAATGTACCGGCTATGTCCACGTGAATCTACCGGCTATGTCCCCGTGAATCTACCGGCTGTGTTCACGTGAATCTACCAGCTATGTCCACGTGATTCTACCGGCTATGTCCCCGTGAATCTACCGGCTATGTCCCCGTGAATCTACCAGCTATGTCCACGTGAATCTACCGGCTATGTCCCCGTGAATCTACCGGATGTGTCCACGTGAATCTACCGACTGTGTCCACGTGAATCTACCGGCTATGCCCACGTGAATCTACCAGCTATGTCCACGTGAATCTACCGGCTGTGTCCACGTATGGCAATGGTTTCAAGAGTAATCTTTCAGATCAAATTATGACCTAGAGAAGCCCAGGCTCCATCTTACATTGTTGGGACTATCATTGCGGTAAATATACAACGATAACGTTGCCTCAATCAGATCGGCAGGACGCTTGGAGTACGCGAATAAAAAGAGCTATCTGATGCATACACAGCAAGGAGCAGTAATAGGAAACGTTCATTGGAACAGACTGACGAAGTAACTCAAACATCCGCAGGGCGTAAATACGTCGTTAAATGAGATTACCATCACTTGTAAAATATGATCGTAAGTGTGAATGGTTAATCGTACGGATGCTATCGTGATCAACAAGATGAATGTGTGAATTAAGATGTGATTTGTCATGGAAAGTCGGCAAAAAAAAAAAAATAAACAAACATAGTAACATAAGAAAGGAGGGAATTTGCAAAATGTTGCGTGTACAAGAAAGGATACTAAAGAAAAACGCCCCCCCCCCCTTTTTCCCCCAGAGATATGTATCCGCCATCGTTAATTATTAGCAGAAATAATATGACTGTGTACGACGGTCAGAGAGGAGGAAATGCAAATCGTACGTTTACTAGTTTCTGAAGCTCTTTCTGCTTAATTACAACCAATAAGTTCATGTTAACTTAATATTCAGCTTGTGCCAAGCATGTCTACAAATAATGACATTTAAATTTGTGAAAATACATTGAAATTGTTTTCATTAAAACGGTATATATATATATATATATATATATATATATATATATATATATATATATATATATATATATATATTCATTTAGCGACATTAATGTTTCTAATTATTCACACATTAGATTTATGTCAATAGCAAACGTTCTTCTACATGAGACTCTCATGTCTTAATTAAGTTTAGAGACTTCCGGTCAAAATGGCTGATAGTCGGCAAGAACCATTAAGGCTCAGTCTGAAAAGTGTTTCCTGTTGCAGTTTCCTCATATTCCAAGTCTGGCTTAATGTCGGAGCTACTGAGTTTAGTGCTCTGTGCACACCGTGAGCTGTGCTATTCATCCGGATTGTATTTCGATACTCCGATTGCTTACGATGAATGATGATATCGTACGACAAAAGATAGTTCAGCTGCGTTAAGTTTCGGTGCCGCTTGACCTTATGTCTTTTGACGTGTGTTG
Organism: Megaustenia siamemsis; assembly: GCA_032433765.1. Classification (NCBI taxonomy): domain Eukaryota; kingdom Metazoa; phylum Mollusca; class Gastropoda; order Stylommatophora; family Ariophantidae; genus Megaustenia; species Megaustenia siamemsis. Next base: position 176,901,888 of record JAVIAB010000092.1, read on the forward strand.
TAGCTGCTATGATGGGGACTGCGGCTGCCTTTCTTTTCTTGGATTCTTCAATGAGAAAAGCGTTAATTCTGATGATTCTGCTGGCACGGGCAGTTGAGCAATTATGGATTTTAATTCGTTTGCAGTGATACCGGGACCTTCGACTAACTATAAACCGTTTAGATTTTCATCAAATTCACAACATCTGAGTGAAACATGGTCCAGGAGGTTTGATATCTCTACGTCCTCTATTGTACATGAATGCTTCATTTTACTCTTTTCACAGAACAGATTAGGACTCATGAGCGCTAACATTTTTTGTAATGATTTCATAACTGTTATCCTCTTTCTCTCATTCTAGAAAGTAATTAAAATGTAATTTCAGCTTTGTTTTGATATGATCTTTCATTTCAATCTACTTCAGCAACCACATATTCGTTCTCATTTACATTCACACTCACACACACACTCACACACACGCAAACACACACACACAAACACACACACACACAATATATGTATAGTCATCATTTTCGAAATTGTTGTTTGTCTATAAATTTAAATGTCAACTTCACGTGATCAAAGCATGTCACAAGGAGACTGATGTACGAAGGAGACTGATGTACGAAGGTGACTGATGTACGAAGGAGACTGATGTACGAAGGAGACTGATGTACGAAGGTGACTGATGTACGAAGGTGACTGATGTACGAAGGTGACTGATGTACGAAGGAGACTGATGTACGAAGGAGACTGATGTACGTTTCAGTGGCAATGTTATCAACCCGCAGTTGCGCGGGAGGCGCCATGTGCTTAGGGATGCCATCAAGGATCTTCTATTAAAAAAAAAAAAAGGAAAATTAATAGATAAAATATTAGAAATGGCTTAGAAGTTCAGCTAGCCCAGGGCGCCAGTAACCACATGGCCGCCTCTGTTGTAAAGTTTATCCGTTCGATATTTTACTTTTTTAAATGTTCTTATGTGCAGAAATAAATGTTTGAAACCAATAATAATAGACCTTTTGATTCGTTGATCTACTTTCAATGCTGTTCATTGGACGATGTGTTATTCTCTCTCCCTCCCTTCCCCTCTTCCCTCCCCTCTCTCCCTCCCTCCTCCTTTCTCTCCATTCAATCCCATCTCTCCCTACCCTCTCTCTTTTCCTCCATCTTCTCTCTCCCTCCCCACTCTCCCTCGCTTCCCCTCTTGCTTCCTTTCCCTCCCCACTCTCCCTCCCTTCTCCTCTTCCCTCCCCTCTCTTCCTCCCTCCGCCCTCTCTCTCCCTTCCCCATCTCCCCTACTCTCACTATTCTCTTCTGCTTCAAAGCACCGAATAACATCTATTGTTGGAAACACTACTCTGTAGTTCTAATAAATATCGTTCGTTGCCACAGCTACATCACCAATCCGCTGTAAATGTACTAACCTTCTGTTTCTTATTGATGTTGATTTGATGCTTGTGATCAAGTTGATTGGTTGATCGGATTATTGATCCTGCTGATTGACCAGTCAGTGATTAAATCAACAGTGTTGACCTCTAACTCACTGTTATATAGTTGTCCCTACACATGTTTGTGAGTTATCATTTTCTTTGGCGTAGCTGGAGCCCATTTGAAACTGTAAGGCGAGGACCTTGACCTTACGTTACAAAGATCGCAATAAACTCAGGCCGAAAACGCACCCCCTCCTCCCCCCCCCCTCAAAAAAGAGGAACAGAAAGAATAAGAGCAAAGACGACATGGGGATCGTTAACGACAATACTACCTTGATTGCTGTTTCTGGTGATGATTTTTATTTTTATTTTTGTTTTGGCAACGCGAGAGGCTTGTTGCTCTGAAATGTGGTTACCACGCAAAGCGTTCTATGTAAATATTTATCTTTGCATCCATTTTGTTTTTCTTCTGGCTCAGTTGCTAACGGGTGAACGTTGCAAGTGACTAATAAGTTGATAATGGTCACGTTTGAACCTGAAACAGAACCATACACAAACAACGTTAATTTTCGCGTTTGGTTAAAAACATATTGAGCCGTTGAGAGTCACAGTTCCCTGATGCTGATGACAGGTTTTGCTGGGGTGGGATACAGAATGGCTCGGGCAGAAGCAGCTTTTCAAGTGGTGAGCAGGAAACTGTGCTGTCCATTTTTGACAATGGAAACATGAAAAGGTGTTCTTAAAAGTTATGTAGAGCTAGTCTCAACATATGGATATTAATCATGGTCAATAGAACAAGACATGAAAAAATTACTGGGGAGGCTGTAGAAATGTGGTTTTGCAGAACAATGTTGGAAATACCAAGAACAACTAAGAAGAGTAATGGAAACGTTGTGAAAGAGGCCAAAGCAAGAAGAGGGCTAATTTCCAATATTAGGAAGAACCAAACATAAATTTATTGGCCATGTAATGATAAAACAGCTAAGATATATTGTGACAACTGGGAAAGTTGAGGGAGGAAGAGATAGAGGGAAAGAAAGAGAAAAAAAAATATCAGACAGCTTAAGAGAATGGCTTAGCAGAAGGTCAACAAGAGAAATGATTGGAGGACACATTCTTTATTCTTTATTTTTCTTTATAAGGACAAATGCATCAAGATGCACCATACTTTATAAGGATAAAGGCATCAAGATGCACCATACTTTATAAGGAGTAAAGGCATCAAGATGCACCATACTTTATGAGGAGTAAAGGCATCAAAATGCACCATACTTTATAAGGAGTAAAGGCATCAAGATGCACCATACTTTATAAGAAGTAAAGGCATCAAGATGCACCATACTTTATAAGAAGTAAAGGCATCAAGATGCACCATACTTTATAAGGAGTAAAGGCATCAAGATGCACCATACTTTATAAGGACAAAGGCATCAAGATGCACCATACTTTATAAGGACAAAGGCATCAAGATGTACCATACTTTATGAGGAGTAAAGGCATCAAGATGCATCATACTTTATAAGGAGTAAAGGCATCAAGATGTACCATACTTTATAAGAAGTAAAGGCAGCAAGATGTACCATACTTTATGAGGAGTAAAGGCATCAAGATGCACCATACTTTATGAGGAGTAAAAGCATCAAGATGCACCATACTTTATAAGGAGTAAAGGAATCAAGATGCACCATACTTTATAAGGAGTAAAGGCATCAAGATGCACCATACTTTATGAGGAGTAAAGGAATCAAGATGCACCATACTTTATGAGGAGTAAAGGCATCAAGATGCACCATACTTTATGAGGAGTAAAGGCATCAAGATGCACCATACTTTATAAAGAGTAAAGGTATCAAGTTGCACCATACTTTATAAGAAGTAAAGGCATCAAGATGTACCATACTTTATAAGAAGTAAAGGCATCAAGATATAGCATACTTTATAAGAAGTAAAGGCATCGAGATGCACCATACTTTATAAAGAGTAAAGGTATCAAGTTGCACCATACTTTATAAGAAGTAAAGGCATCAAGATGCACCATACTTTATAAGAAGTAAAGGCATCAAGATGTACCATACTTTATAAGGAGTAAAGGCATCGAGATCCACCATACTTTATAAGAAGTAAAGGCATCAAGATGTACCATACTTTATAAGAAGTAAAGGCATCAAGATGCACCATACTTTATAGTACGTTAAATCATATACATTACGCCGCGTCATCATTTACAGTAAGTTGCGACTTGTAACCATTTCCAAATTGATTCATCGACCTCAAAATGACATTTTTGGTAGCGGATGCTCTTTTTTTCCATCTTGACCTGATTGGTTCGCATATTTGCAGGATCTCTTTTGGAACAGAACTGGAGTTGTCAGTCGCTGGACACTTCGGGATTTTCTGAGGAGGGGATTTGAGCACCTATGGACATGTTTGGAGTGCAATGATGATGACCTGCAAATAACTCAATAACTCTCTATTGGAAGTTGATCCTCTTTGTGGGAACTTGATCAGTTGTGGCTCACTGATTCTACAGTCAGAGCTCGACTTTGACTCAACCTATCATGTTATTGTTGTCAGTGTAAAGCGGCTTGTGTCTATGTAGAAATAGAATGAAGGAATGGCGGTGAAAAAATGTAGTCACATAGCGAGGAACAAAACACAAATTGTATAGACGCCACACAAAGAAGTTAAATCACTTGCACACAGCCTCACTCGGGCGTGTATGAACATTAAATAGCAAGGCAGAGTTCCATATACCGCTATTTAGGATAGAGCTGATAACCTCATCACTGAAACTGTTCTAGATGAGCTAGGAACGGCATACAGTCCGCGGACTGTCGACTGCCCAAGCAAAATATTCTACACGGAACTACATAAAGATAAAAGTCTTCAAGGCTGGCAAAAGATGAGATGTTATGATGAGCGCAATACTTATTACAAGCCATCAATATTAATCTTCACGTGTGGGAAAATATAGCACAGGAAACAACAACATGCCATCTCTTCTATGCGTACGGCTATATCTTGTGAGACTAACAAAGGACAGCATTTCAGCAACGGAGGCAGGTTGGAAAGCCCCGCGAAAGAGGTCCTCCACCAGCAGCAACTAGTACCAGTCCATGTTGTCTTGGGTTATTCCGCGTCTGATCCGAGCTCAATAGTCATGTTCACAAAATCAGAACAATATAACAACCAGGTGATATATTTAGTCTTCAACACTCGTGACGAATGAACATTAGTCCCTAGTCTTTAGTTCAAATTGACGTCACCGCAGCAGTCGGGATAATCCCATTTTCTCTCTGTTGCTTGCTTCAGCAACCATCGAAGTGTTCATCTAATGATTGTTCCTGTCATGCATTGATTGAACGTGTTACGATCATTTCCGCTGGGAATGGTTTTCCTGCTTTCGCCCCTCGTGGCGCCGTGTTCCAACATTCTTCTAAAATGTGGATTATCCTCAGCTTCCTTGTCGCCTTCCTGTAAGAGATATCCATTTAAAGCTCCCGCAATGTCTTACATGTTTACTTTTAAGGTTTCTTGCTCAATGGCAGAACCCGCCAAACTTTCGACTATTCCATTGCCACGAACTCCCGTAGGCTCAGGGCAATCAATATATCCAAGTTCGGATGTTAACAAAATATAACAGAGAACTCTACACCTATTGATATAAAAAGAGGAGTAAGTCAGGGATGCATCCTATCACCAAGCTTGTTCAATCTGTACACTGAACAAATCTTTAAAAACATCATAGAGATGCCAAGCCTACAAATTAATGGAAAGATAATAAAAAACCTAAGATTTGCTGATGATATTGTACTACTAGCAGAAAATCCTAAAGATCTACAATTACTTAATGAAATAAACATGATAAGCAAAAACTATGGACTAGATATGAATTTCAAAAAGACTAAAACTATGATCATAAACAAAGTAAATACTCAAAACCCACAAATGGATATAAAAATTGAATAAATAGACCTGGAGACAGTTCAGAACTACAATTACCTTGGGCATACTATAACCAGTGATGGAAAACGTATAACTGAAATAAACAAAAGAATAGGAATGGCAAAAAGTAATTCTAATGTCATGAAGAACATACCAACATCAAAACAAATAACACCAGGGCTACAACTAAGAATAGCAAAATGTTACATCTTCTCAATATTCCTATATGGTGCAGAAACATGGACATTAGACAAGTAAATAGAACAGAGAATTGAAGCCTTCGAAATGTGGATATATAGAAGAATAGGTAGAATTGGATGGAAGGAAAAGAAAACAAACGATGAAGTCTTAAAACAACTAAAAATGAAAAGAGAACTACTAAACACAATTCAAACAAGACAAATGCGATTTTTTTGGGCCATGTTAAAAGACACAACAGCCTACTAAAAGTAATATTGGACGGGAAAATACAAAGTAAAAGAGGCAGAGGCAGACCAAGACTAACATGGACGAGTAGCATCAAAAGATGGACAAATCAGCCTATGACAACCTACACCAACAAAGCAAGAGACATAGCAGAATGGTGCTCCATGGTAGCCAACCTTCTTTACGGAGACGGCACTCGATGATGGTGATAAGGATGTTAACATGCGACATGTCGAATAGGTGTCCCCACTCCCTGCGGAGTGTATTCTTGTCAATCCGGCGAAGCATGTTTTGTGAGTCAGTCAACATGACCGCATGTGTTGTTGGTCTTTTAGCCAGCCATGTGATAGCTTCTGAAACAGCCTCAATCTCTATTCATGTGCTGAAGATAGTAGTCTTCTAGGCTCCTGCACGATCTCATGAATGTAAAACATTTTGAATCTTCTAAAATCTACCACGTGTCAAAGGTAATCATCATCATCAAGTACCGGGCCTGCTGTCGTCGGTGATCATGTCTATCCACAATTTTCGATCTCGACAGTTATTTATCCTTTCTGTTGTTGACCTTCTGCCAAGCCATTCTCTTAAGTTGTCTGGTATATTTTCTCTTTGCTTACCTCTATCTCTTCGTCACTCAATCTACCCAGTTGTTACAATATATTCCAACTGTTCTCTTCTCATTACATGGTCAAAAAAAATATGATTGTTTCTTCCTAATATTGGAAATTATATTTATTTTTGCTTTGGCCTATTTCAGAAAGTCTTCATTACTCTTCTTAGCTGTCCATGGCATTCTCAACATTCTTCTGTAAAACCACATTTCTACAGACTCTAGTGATTTTCTTGTCTGTTATTCTATTGTTCATGATTCACATCCATATGTTAAAACTGGCCCTACATAACATTTAAGAAATATTTTTATTGTTTCTATTGTCAAAAATGGATTGCATAGTATCTTCCTCATTTTTTTGAAAACTGCTTTTGCCTGATCCAGTGAAAGGTAATATTACACCGTAAAATACTGTGGAGGTACCTGGTATTTAGACCCCCACCCCCCACCCCCACCCCAACCCCCCGGCAAAGGTTGTCATAAAGTACTCAGCAAAAGTGTGGAGTTATTGGGATCTTCCACAGCTTGACAAATATATTCTTAGAGAATATAGCCTCAAGGGATATTAAATACATGGGAACTTCTAGTGTATTAAAGATAATCTTATGATATAAAATACATGGGAACTTCTAGTGTATTAAAGATAATCTTATGATATTAAATACATGGGAACTTCTAGTGTATTAAAGATAATCTTATGATATAAAATACATGGGAACTTCTAGTGTATTAAAGATAAGTTTATGAAATAAAATACCGCAAGGCGTAACGTTCTTGACATTTATCAATAAAACTAGCCTAATTGTATACAATGTCTTAAAGACTAAACAACAAAAATCGTAGTAGACCTCGGTATGAAATCTAATATGTTCGAGGTGTAATGGCAGGTGCTCTATTTTTATCTTTAACACTGCCAGGTCAATAAATAACAATCTAAAACAAAATAGATTTGAGCGATTAAGCTATAAGTAGACAACTAACGTTTAAAGAAATGTAAGACAATAAGCTTTTAACCATCACATTTATTACTCATCAATTCATTATTAAAATTCCAAGCACTCTACAATTCATCGTTTATATCTATGATTTCAGACGCTTTTTCTCTTATGTCTATCTAGTACCACCTGTTTCTATTCGTTCTATCTTTAACATTATAGAACTCCCCATATGACAGAACATTGTTTCGGAAAGAAAATGCATCTATAGCTTGTTTCATAACTCGTGCCCAACTTTAAAATCGATAACTTTTTAACCGCTTGTTGTAAGTTGCTCAAAATTTGCATGTAAAGTTATAATGATTAGAACCCAACAGGGAATTAATTTCATTAAAAAAACATTTGGTTATTATTTTTGCTTATTTGATTTATATAAATTTATAACGACCCATTGATGTAGTCAAAACTTAATGTTTACAGTATTTTAGTTAAAAATAGCGAGTAAAAATCCATACACGGTAAAATTGACGTGTTTGCACGCTTTCGCCGTGGTTTTTTTGACACAATAAGACACTTGAGAAATTGTGTTTTCCATTTCCGTTCATTCATAGGTGTAGACGTGGAACGATAACATTTATCATGAGTCTTAAAATGAAATTCTGCAGTTTACAAAACATCGCAATAAAAATGTATGACTATTTTTGCAAAGAGGCTAAACGAGGAAGATTATTTCATTCTTTAGAAAACCCTGAGAATAGGACAAGACACATTTTGGATTTATCTAAACGGTCATTTAATCGCTGGATTCAAGCACGTGACCGTCAATGTTGTGGAAGAAGAGCAAAAATGTTGGATAATTTCGACAGTGAACTTATTAGAAGTGAAATTCGCAAAATGTTTGGTATGAATGAAACTGTTACAATAAGAAAATTAAAAGTATCGCTGAAAAAGAACAACAGTATTGAAATATCAAAGTCTACATTATGGAGGAATGTGAGAGCTGCAGGCTTTACATTCAGAAAGTATTCCAATGGACGAAACATCATCTGTGAGAAGCCACATATAGTAGTCATGAGAAGCAAGTACTTACTTGAAGTAAAAGAGGTGCGCAAGCAAGGTTATGATATTGTGTACTTGGATGAAACATGGATCAATGCTCACCACACTAACCAAAGGGAATGGCAGTCATCAGATGGAAAGATTAAGAGATTAATACCTAGCAGCAAAGGACAGCGCTTGATAATTGCTCATGCAGGTAGTCGACAACATGGACTAATACAGAGTGCAGAGCTCATTTTTCTTTCAAAATCCATAGACAATCGGGATTATCACTCTGAGATGAATGGTCACATATTTAGACATTGGATTGAAAATTCTGTTCTCCCATCACTAGATCGACCATCTTGCCTAATAATGGACAATGCAGCGTACCACAACATTGTTGCACTTGAAGATAAAGTCCCGACGTCATCCAGTACAAAAGATGCTATTAAGATATGGCTCACAAAGGAGCACATACAATTTAATAACATGTACTTAAAACCTGAATTACTATCTTTAGTACAGCAAAAACAAAGGACAAAGATTTTTCAAATAGATAAGATTATCCAAGAGCACGGTCATATAAGTTTGAGGCTGCCACCTTACCATGCTCATTTAAATCCAATAGAATTAATCTGGGCACAATTAAAAGGACAAGTGGCAGATGAAAATACAACATTCAAAATATGCGATGTAAAGACTCTTGCTAATCTCGCTTTATTAAATATAGACAAAAATTATTGGGCTAAATGTGAAGACCACGTCTTAAAACAGGAAGAGGAATATTGGAAAAATGATGGTTTGTGGAATGTTCAACCCCAAACAGTTATTAATCTTTTAGACTCGTCTGATTCAGAATGAAAGTATATATCCCCCACAATGTTGGCCCCTATATTACCTTAAATTATTTCAACAAACGGTCCTTATCAGGACCACACAACTATGAAAATTGGACATACAGGTATACCTTGATATTATCGTCCGTCCTCGAACTGAGAAGACAATAATTCTCCTGGTGTTTTGTCTTATTAGGTTATTTCCCCAGTACGGCCAGGCCTTTACCTAGTGAAAATTAATCATAGACCAGCAACTACGGTAATTTCTATTATTTAGGGGTTCACAATTTACAATTTTGACAAACATCAAAGAAATTCGCCGCTTTAAGAAAACTGCAGCTGCAAGATATTTGTTAAATATACATTTAAAGGGTCTTTTGCATTCTAATAACATTTGGAAAATTTCAACAGTTTTTAATAAACGGTTACTGAGCAATAGCCTTTTGAAGTTGGGCAAGTGATTTGAAACGAGCTTTTTTATAACAAATTGCACAAACGTTTTATGAAGTTAAATGTGAAGATGAAAGAAATAAGATTAAACAGATAAGGAACAGCGGAGTAATGCCTTGTTTATTCTGCTGTGCGACCTGTCACTTACCTGTTGTCATCCATATAAGCATCTACAGGGTAAATCAGCTTTTGCCAGTTATTACCAAATACCATAAAGAGCTCCCGCCTGTAAAAATGAAAAAATTCCTTCTTTTTTTTCCTATGACGTCAACCGCTGAGTGGGTGTGGATACATTGAACCGATAGTTTATGCCAATCGCGAAATAAACGCCTTTTAACTCGACATAACCCGCCTTCAGCTTGGTAGATTTGCTTAAAAAGTTTGCCCTGGCAGCGGCCCCTTTAGCCTACCCTTTTAAACTTGTAACTGTTTAGAGTTTTATAACTCGCGCAAGACCTGCTTCTACCGCCGCCATTATCCGCGAGGGCTAGGTATAAGATCTCGTTATCCAGAGGTCGGCAAAGCCACCACTGAACCACGAATTTGAAGTGAAAAGCTTGCACCACCTACGGCGATATTCGAACCTTTCTTTAAGGCAAATGGGTAAAGGTAAAGAAAGTACAAGACTTGATTCGGCGTCTTCGCACGCGAGTTTTCACCCATATGTGCTCGACCGCCTATCCAGAAATGTTCGGAGACTAATAGATAGTGTCGCTTCAAGCATCGAAACTCGACGATGCGAGGCGACATTCCTCACCTTCCCATAGTGCTACCCTGGTACCCATTTCTGCCAGCGGTTGGGTCGCTCGCGGGGGTATATTTTTTTCTAACCACGAGTACAACTCACACTGCTTCCAGCGGGAATCGAACACGGGTTGTCCGAACGTCGGTAGCCCGGTCGGGTGGTTTTCCCGGCTAGGCTACGGAGGCCCTACTGAGGCCCCCACTTACCTATCCATAGGCCGACGTCTAATTCACAGACGTAGCTGTCATCTCAAAGTAGCATTTTAGTATTAACCTAGGAAATTTTGCAGCGTTTATAAATAAATATGTCATGGGTATAGAACATCTCCCTTTTGCTTAAAATTGATATTTTATGGAAGTGGTTCCATTTTGTGACAGCAGTCACACAATTTGATATTTTTTAGCTAAAGTTAGTATTTTTGTGTGGATGATAGTTTAGAAATTGAAACTTGTAACAAAATATCAAAGATTGGCAAATTTGAGGGTTTATGGGGACGAAATAATCCAGTTTTAACCACATAAATGTTGACATTTTAACTCAAACTTTCTCTTCTAATCACTTTGATTGTGTAAGGGAAGAAGTAGGTCCACTTTATCTTCTTGTAAATAAAGAAATGAGCAAATCAACTTGAGTATAAGCGACATATATATATATATATATATATATATATATATATATATATATATATATATATATATATATATATATATATATATCATGATTTCATCTTCCCTCCACTTTTCATTCCGGCTTCCGGTTTCCGGCTTCATAAATTAACATCTATATTGCTCATTTTGGTTGCGAGATGGATATTTCTTATAAACACATAGCCGAGATTTGTCAATTGGTGGTGGTGTTTTGGAGGGGAAGTAATTCACAATTTAATCAAGTCTCGTTGCTGAGCTGACTTCCGTTGCGACTAAACTCGGGCCTGCCGGATCAGTTTAATGAGGTCAACGGTCCCAAACAGACCGCTACTAGCTCTAACTTAAGCCCGTTACGTCCTGGCAATTTCCCGATGTATTCAAGACTAATCGATTATCGGATAACGAACCTACCGGAGACCCCTATAGATGCTTCAGTTTGAAGTCCTCTTAATAAAGTCCAGCAATTTGACTTAAAGTCACCAATTTCCTTTATCGCAGCAATTTGCTAAGTCTAGAGGGTTCGTCAATTACAGAACTTTTGGTGTTCCCAAAAACTGCAGAATCCTGGCTTGGAAAATCAAACAGTCCATCAGATCTCCCTGGAAACGCTTCTGCATTCATTTAGTCAATAACGTGGCGTATCCTGTCACATAAAGAGATGGGGGTATGGTAACTAGGGCTAAATCATTAAGTACAAGCCTATACTATGAACCCCAGCCTACCCTTATCATCGACCAACTCTTTTCGAAACATGGGAAAAATATATGATTTAAACTGTGAGTTCCACATGGCGCGGTTTGTACTTTGTTTCAACTCACTACTCGCTCCATTATGTTTTGTAAAAAAAAAAATCCGAATTTGGTAACATATACTCAGTTATAAAAGGAGCAGTTAAGCTAAAAAAAAATTGCTGAAAGTAATTTTGTATTTACGCATTTTAACAAACCAATTTTATATCCAAAAAATCTGAGCTGGTGATGTTTGCTTTGAAACACCACAGACAAAAGATCATTGCGTTTTCGACTGCCTGAAGTCGAAGACTAAACTATAGCAATACAAAAGAATATTTTTAAAATGTTCCTATAGCCTTTATGTATGAACGGGTCAGTTCACGAATAATATATTTTTAGGATGCGTACCAAATTTACTCTCTAAATAATACACATAACAACGAATATGGTATTTGTGTTTACGTTTTGTTTTACATATCAACACTAAACAGAATGGATTGCAGATTTATGTAATTAATTTCTTTCGTCTTTTTTTATTTTTGCTAAATTAACAAGTAATTTGCTGTGTTTAGATAGTTTTGGGACATCTGTTGATAATGTTCTACTGTCTCGGGGTTAACACGAGGTTGTTAGCTCCTAGGTCCAAGCTTCTGATATGGCACTCTGTTATATGGATATTTGCGATGGTGTTCTTGGTTTTCCAGGTTCTGCTGGAGAAGTTCGAACTCTTCCGTTATACGGGTACTGTAAAACTAGTTTTTCCTATTCCTACATACCACAACAGTTAAGAGACTACAGTGATCCTTAACTGGTTTGCCAGTCTTTAGACGAAGGCTGACTTCCGGGGAAACGGAGTGAGGTCTTGATCACCTGTGGGTTGCTGACATTGCAGGTCGCTAAGATCGTGCTTCCCTGGAATTCCTGTCCAACGCATGGACTAAGCATTTAAAGCTTTTTATTTATAAAATTCTTAGCATTTGTTAAAAATTAAAGTTCTCCTTTTTCTTCTCCAACTCCTCCGTCTAATTCCCTTCCTCCCTTCTTTCTTCCTTCCTCCCTCCCTCCTTTCTTCCCTCTCTTTCTTCTTCTTCTACTATCTCCAGTCGTTGATGTCAGACAACGAAGCCGATCTTATGTATTTATTCATCTAAGATTGTTAGTTTCTCTAATCTGTCGATACCCAGCTTTACATCACAGACTACTAGACAACCTACCTCCCTGCAGGATCAAATATCGGGTTCTCCCGATCTCCGGATCAGAAATCCCGATCTTCAACGACTAGTTTTACCACTGAGGCAGTCGTGAAATATAGTCGTAGGTGTTATTTATGTAGCAGCCTGTGGCCTTTTGTCCTCTATGATCCAAAACAATATTTTGTTTTGTTGAAGAGTAAGTGTGTTAGATAATGTCACAACAACAAATCTCGTTGCCTAGAATAGAAACGCACGTTTTTATTTCAATGATCCTATAACGAGATACCTTTGATGGCCACACAACAGAGACTAAACTACAGCAGTGCATCATCATCAAGTACCATGTTCGATGGCGTAGGTGATAATGTCTTTTCGCAACTTTCGATCTTGACAGTTATTTCTGTTCTTGACCTTCTGCCACGGTATTTTCTTAAGCTATCTGGTATCTTTTCAATTTGCTTCCCTGTATCTCTTCGTCACTCAATTTTCATAGTTGTCACAATATATTCCAGCTGTTCTCTTCTCATTACATTGCCAAAAAATGATGATCATTTATTCATAATTTTGGAATTTACTCTCCTTTTTGCTTTGGCCTCTTTCAGAACGTTTCCATTACTCTTCACAGCTGTCCATGGTATTCTGAACATTGTTCTGTAAAACCACATTTCTGCAGCCTCCAAAGATTTTCTTATCTGTTGTTCTATTGTCCATGATTCACATTCATATGTAAGGTTAGCTCTACATAACATTTAAAGACTCTTTTTCTTGTTTCTATAATCAAAGTTGGATTGCGCAATATCTTCCTCATTTTTTTTTTTTTTTTTGGAAAGCTGCTTTTGCCTGAGCTATTCTGCATCTCACCTCTGCTATACATCCACCATCTGAGGTTAACAATGTTCTCAGATATTTAAATTCATGACCTATTTGAATATTGTCCAACTTGTCTTTATTGTACAGTAGGGTGATGCCTCTATCTTGGTCGCTACCTACAGCAGTACAAAACAATATACAAATGTTCCTATAGCATGAGTCATTTCACGAATAACATATTCTGTGATAGTTTTATGTAGCAGCCGGGGGTTTTTGTCCTATATGAACCAAAGTAATACTTTGTCACGTTGAAGAGTAAGTGTATTGGATACCCATGCTGTCGAAACAATCTTGGCAGAATTCCTTTCTCGTGGCTGGCCACAGACATTTTTGTCTGACCAGGTCGATGGGTTTACATTAAATGAGAAACTCCTTGTATTGTTATTTCTGGACGACTTCTGAAACGGGTTCCACTTAGTGCAGGCTTTGTCATTACTTTGCAATTTGTGCGGTTATTTTTTGAACTTGTGGTAGAAAACACCAAAAACGTTTTCCCATCAGTCACCACTAGGGCCCTTACAGAGAACGATTTATGGTTTAGTAATTACTGCCAGCGACGGAAGTACTCGAGTCGCTGTTGGGGTTACAATGTGAAAGGAGAGTAATAAAGCAGAGATTCAACGACTGGACAAGAGTAGCTTAGAAGTCACGCTTATTTCTGCCTTCATGTTTCGGAAGTTGGTAACGAAGATGAATTCACTTGTTTCAATATTCATTTCTTTCTTCTTTCGCATCTTCCTCTTCACGGCCGTAGTAACTATTCATCAAAGAAATCAGTCAGTCGTCGAAACTCCCATAAATACTTTATAGGCTAATAATAACATCTATTTATTTATTTTTCTGTCATCTTCCTCGCAGGCTGTTCCAATTCTGGGCAACGATGTGCCTTAGTACAGACAATGTTACCACAGGACTGACATTTATGTCTCTACTGTGACTGCGTAACAGTTATTGTGATAGATGCTGATTCCTGTATACTTGTCATCATCAGTTACAGTAGCTCTAGCTACAATTTTTCTTGATTCATGGTGAGTTGGAAAATCAACAATACTACAGTTAATGTCAGATGTAATACAGAGTTAAAGGTCAAGTACGAGACTTGAACCGACGTCTTAGCACGCGAGTTTACACCCATATGTGCTCGGCCGCCTATCCAGAAATGTTCTGATATTTCTGTATAGTGTCGCCTCAAGCATCGAAACTCAGAAGCGAAGCGACATTCCTCACCTTCCCAGGGTAATACCCTGGTACCCATTTCTGCCAACGGCTGGGTCGACCGTTGGGGTATTTTTTTTTTTCCAACCACGAGTACAATTCACACTGCTCCCAGCGGGAATCGAACACGGGTTGTCCGAACGTCGGTAGTCCAGTCAGGTGGTTTTCCCAACTAGGCTACCGAGGCCCCCAAATACAGAGTGAAGAATAGGAAATGAACCAACTTCCTGGGTCCTGTGACATGAAATCAGTGACAACTAACATGATTTATCTATATATCTGTAAGAGCCATTATCATTTGATCGAAGCTCTTGTAATGTGAAGAAAAACGATGCATTTTCTAATGCTTTTAATGCACTTTAGTTTATTTTATTTTTTTACATTTTCATTCCTCATCTGTGATCTTCTGACCATTGATTTGTCTTTAAATGGAAATGGTTGTTTCTTTCTAAAAGAAAAATAAAAGAAACAATTTTGTTGCAAATTTTTCAAAAAGAAAAATCAGATTTTCTTAATTGACTTTCTCACATCATATCTTCATTTTTAGATCAATGTAGCAATTTTTTTTACAATTAATGTGCACTCCTCTAGAATGCTATAAGTAATATGTTAATATTATTTGTTTAAAATGAAATGGTTTATTGTGAAGAAAATATATTAATCTTAAACAGCTAATACATCTAATCTTGCTATGCTACTAAGCTTTAACACAGCGTGCATATTTTCATTTGTATGTTGACTCCAGCATCCTTTCTTTACTCAGAAACATTTTAATCACTAAATTAAATAATTAATCTTTCAATGTGAAGTCTTGTAACATTTCCGTTTCTAAAAAAATAAAAATCAAACCATTCAGACGATCCCGACTCTGAGCGTACTTCCGGTAATAATGTATTCGTTTTAAAACGGAAAATAAGCGCTCTACTGAGCTTGTAGTGCAAGGGATAGTCCTAATAAGTTCATTTAATGTGTACACTTCTTTCAGCCCAGAGTGTACCTGATTATCTTTCATAAACTTGACAAGTTCAAAAATAGACTACCCTTGAAATTCATGACCTGCATAAATTACATTTAGCTCATTTTTAATCAAATCTAATGTGGGTCCATAGGGCAGTCTTAGTTTACGAGAGAATTCATGATGAGAGAATTCATGATTCATGGTGAGAGAATTCATGATGAGAGAATTCATGATTCATGATGAGAGAATTCATGATGAGAGAATTCATGATTCATGATGAGAGAATTCATGACGAGAGAATTCAGGATGAGAGAATTCATGATGAGAGAATCCATGATGAGATAATTCATGATTCGTGATGAGAGAATCCATGATGAGATAATTCATGATTCATGATGAGAGAATTCATGATGAGAGAATCCATGATGAGATCATTCATTATTTATGATGAGAGAATTCATGATGAGAGAATCCATGATGAGAGAATTCAGGATGAGAGAATTCATGATGAGAGAATTCATGATAAGAGAATCCATGATGAGATAATTCATGATTCATGATGAGAGAATTCAGGATGAGAGAATTCATGATAAGAGAATTCATGATGAGAGAATCCATGATGAGATAATTCATGATGAGAGAATTCAGGATGAGAGAATTCATGATGAGAGAATTCATAAGGTAAAAGCAGTACACAAGGTCACCAGAAAAGTTTAATTTTTCCCAGCCGGTAATCCAAGTAGCTAACTGATAGAGTGTACTAGGAAAATAGCGAGTTTATTTCACTTGTAACATTTTATGTGTTGCAACGTGGTTGTTGCAACTCAAGGCAAGGTCACTAGAGACGAAACGGGCACTTTACAATATTCATTTAAACGTTAGGCTACCAATGGCAGATCTGGATTGGAGACTAATGAATAATAAAAAAAAATAATCACTATCGAGATGAAATGTGTTAGATGCATGACATGAAACAACCTGAGAGATAAGATTAAAAATGAAGAAATGAGAAAAAAGCGAAAAATAATTCACAACACTAAATTAATAAAGAAACAACAGATAAATGGTTTTGTCAAGTGATAAGAGGGAAAGATCAAAACACAACAAAACGATTCTTCAATAAACACTGCGAGAACATCAGATCCAAGGGTCGACGACGAAAAAAATGGATAGATCGAATATTAGAAGCACTAGGAAACATAACAGCAGCGGAGGCAAACAGAAAAAAAAGGACTGAAAAACACATCTCCCCTCGAAGCTGAAATGCCGATGAGAAAGGAAAGTAGAAGAAGATGCAAGGTCATCCATTCATCATTATTTGTAATCTGTCTTGGAAAGTTATTTATGAAACCTTTGTTGAGAAGATCGTCCAATGCTGTTATGTTATTTCATAATTTCATCAAATAGAAGACATTTAACTTAGACTTGCATGAACAAAAAACAAAGCAAATCAAAACACTCTATGTGTTTGCACGTTTATACACCTCTCTTTTTCAATAGTTGTGTGCTACTACCTTTCCGCACACATAGCTCTGACCGCACACATAGCTCTGACCGCACACATAGCTCTGACCGCACACATAGCTCTGACCGCAAACATTATAGTCCTAAACAGCTGTTCTAAATTTGGCAACTAACCACCTCATCCTTAAGTCTAATTATAGCAACACTGTGTGTGCTAATTATTTGTACAGAAGGCTTAAAGCGTTTGCTTATATCAACAGTTAAATATCAGTAATTATACATTACTAACGCGGTATATAAAATGTGACCCCACCCACTCCCCAAATAATAATAATAATAATAATAATAATAATAATAATAATAAAAATTATTTATGTTTTAATTTAAACAAACTTAAAATACTCAACAAATAAAATATTACCACAAATAAATGTTAGTACTTTTACTTGAGAGTGCGCCGCCCACTCTTGGCACTGTAATTTTTACAATATTCCATTGCGAGAATAGACTTTAATTTTCTTGTCGGATGCTCATTTCTACGTTTCCTCTGATACACATGCGTGTGGCACCCTCGTTTTCGATGGTAGTTATCGTCGACTTTTTTCATGGAACCTATTTTGATATTGTCAACATTTCATTGAACTGAAAGTTGAGTTAAAGAAGTGATTTTTTAAAAATGTTAAAAATGTCTTTATAAGACAGTAATAGTGGCACCCATCCCAAGCTTTACTCTGAAACGTTTTGTTCCATCTGGAGTCCACAAGACTTGCTTTTCAGTCATCACATTTGTCTATAGTTTCTATTTTATTTCATCCACTGGCTTTATTTGTCTATCATATAACTTTATCATTGTTTCGTTTATTGGGCTGTTTACATTATTTGCATTTCATCGATATTAATTTCAATACTTCTTTTTTTTTTTTTTCATATTTAGTCAGTTTGTACATACAGTGTTTGTTTGACGTGAATGTAATGCCGTGCTTTCTGCCAGTAAAAGTTTGTTTGCTTTTTTCTGTATCGATTGGGTTTGCGGTCCTGGTTATCTGCTTCATGTATGTAATCAGAAACAGGGGTGGCAGAACATATTTCTGGTTTACTCAATTGTGACCTATAAGTATAAGATATACCTTGTTGCTCACTTGGCAGCGACTTTTGTGGTTGAGATGTTTGTAAAATGTAATATGTTGATACACTCCGTAGAGTTTCCCTTATTTGTTTCCCGTTGATTTGGTGTGACGTCTTTTCCTGATCCATGAGGTATAGATAATAGTTGTGTGCGCACACACACACACACACACACACACACACACACGCACGCACGCACGCACGCACACACACACACACACACACACAATATAAATAAAATACGTTATATTAGTCTGCTTATTTTTGTAGGCTTTATTTTGTTATCATTATTTTGCTTTCAGAATAGCAAACAACCTTATTTGCATTTATTTTTACATCGAGACATATTTCCTAAGATTTAAACTTTTTCTGAGTTTCTTTTCTAACGTTTATTTTCCTGTTCTATATTTTTATCCGGCAAAAGTGCAAGGTAAAATCGTTGTTGTCTTCTGAATATGCAACGCAATTATTTTGAGCCTGTTTTTTTAATGAAATCACCGGTGGTTATTATTGTTGTTTCTTCTTCTTTGTATTAGTGTTGTTGTTAATATGTGTGTGTGTGGGGTGAGGGTGGGATGGGGGTGGGGGGGGGGGCACTGTATCTTTGTAGCCTCCGTCAGTCACAGTTGATGGATTTTGCAGCGCTCCTAGAAATGTTATTTTTTCGCCGTGTATGTTCTTTTTCTATGAATCTGTCTGCTTTATGCTTGAGTTGGAGCTTTAGAGTGTGTTTCCAAAGGTTGCGGTCTGCAGCTATTTCTTCCCAGACCGCAGGGTTTATGTTCCGAGTTTTCATGTCACGTTTATACACGCCTACACATCGGATTTTTGGCGCCCCCAAGTTCTTTTCCCATCTGTTAATTGTCCATAGATTATACCTTTTCGTATGCGGTCATCTTTCATACGGTGTAAGTGGCCAAGCCAGCTAACCTACGTTGTTTGAACAGCGTGTAGATGTTCGGGAGGCCTGTTTGAGTGAGGACCTCCACGTTTGTTACTTTGTCCTTCCAGGTGATACCAAGAATATGTAGCAGACATTGTAATTGGAATGTATTTAGCCTTCTCTC
Source organism: Megaustenia siamemsis (assembly GCA_032433765.1). Lineage (NCBI taxonomy): Eukaryota > Metazoa > Mollusca > Gastropoda > Stylommatophora > Ariophantidae > Megaustenia > Megaustenia siamemsis. The sequence goes on from JAVIAB010000092.1 coordinate 176,921,558, forward strand.
CTACTTTTCATAAGTTGTCCATAATTTGCTGCCACACAGAAGTATATTAATGGTGCAACCGTTGCAACTGCGGCCTTTTTAGTTGTCAGTTTTCTGTTTTGTCAAATACGCATAGAAAGACGGGTGAAGGGGGTAACAGCTTTACCGATGGGGGAGCCAATTTCTATCTCTAAAGATAGTTTGTTGTTGGTGATGGAGAACAGGCAGAAAAGCACTTTACTAACTATATTATTATATCATGAGTGGATAACACTACCATTTAAAGACATACACACACATACACACACACACACACACATACACACATAAACAGAACATCAGTTTCATTTTATGGCATTTGATGTGGCGTTGTCTACTTGATCTTTGTTTTATTTATCGATCATCCTAGTTGTAGTAGAATGTATCTGTTTGTCATTGTTTGGTTATTTGGTTATGGAAGGCCCCGGTATCACTGCAAACGAATTAAACTCCATAATTGCTTAACCGCCCGCGCCAGCGTAATCATCCGAATTAATATCTCATCTCTCAAACAAAGAAAGGTAACTGTAGTCCCCATCGTAGCAGTCTCAGCACACGCCAAAAGACATAGGTGAAACCGCGCAGAAAGTTAACATAGCCAACTGTTCCCTGTCATACGATATCATCATTCATCGTAAACAATTGGAATATCGAAACATGATAAAAACGGATGAGACACACAACTCACGGTGTTCACAGAGCACTTAACTCAGTAGCTCCTGCAACAAGCCGGACTTGGAATATGAGGAAACTGGAACAAGGAACACTTCTCATGCACAGCCCTCAACTGTTCCCGCCGCCCATCCACCATACACTGGAAGTTCACGTCCTCCCGAAAACGATGCTCGTCTTATTCTTAAAAATGTACAGCGCTTGACGACGTTAGGGCATCGTTGTTGACTCCAATTCCGAGCATATAGACACACAGCCAGTCGTCAGACTATCCCCGTCGCACATCAAACAATAGACCGTAAGATTAGCGTACGGCCAGTCCAGGGATGTACTATGAGCCATTACGATGACGTCGCACACAACAATCTTGTTTGTTGATGGTAATCTTCTTCACTGAAGAAAGCCGCATGTAGGCCGACACGTCAGTATTTTGTGTGTTCCTGTTTTATAAAGCTGTCATCATACCTTATAGGACTGTACGTTACACCCCACTACTGGTTACTTGATACCAGCTTTACCGCAGCAATGCATTTAATGGCTGTTCCCAGATGAGATCATGTTCATATTGATTACATCAAGAGTTTGACCAAGCATATTGGCCTCTTTATATAGATTTAATGCATTTACTGTCCATCTTTGAATCAGCCTTGATGTGTTACTTACATTTAAGATTAAAGGGTTGCTTTCAAATTAGTGTAGTTTTTTCTTCAAATTAGTATTTATTTAAATTTAGTGGTTTATTTCAGATTAGTGGTTAACACAGGTTTGAGGAGGAAACCGTTGCCCCATGCCTAATCCTTGGAAGAAAATTTATATGGTACAATCGAAACATTAAAACAGACGTAGACTTTATAAGAGAATTCCAAATCCTAATCTGAATGAATCATGGATTGCACAAGAAGAAGATTAATTGTTTTCTTATTAATAACTGCTTTCAGCTTGAGATTGCTTTCAGATTAAAAATATTGCTTTCAATTTAGTTTCTGATTTCATAGTAAATTTTTGCTATCATATTAGTCGCAGATTTTATATTGGTAGTTATTCTTAGAATTAGTGCGTTGCCACTCATATTAGAGACTTCTAATTTGAACAAAAATATAAAAAGATCAGAATAAGATCAGAGCATTGTGTAATGTTTCACTCGTACATATTTATAACGTAATCGTTGTTTCATTAGTTTTGAGAGGAACATGTCGATATGTGTATACTTCGTTTTGAAATCTCGTTGCCAGCATTTTCTATATATTCCAATTCTGAAATATAAATCCGCTGTCAAAATTTGTCAAGGCTTCTCAATTAAAAGAACACTCGCCTGGCACCTGTCAAGAATTTCCTTCAATAAAAAAAAAAGTCTCAACAGTTCTCATTAATTTTAAAGCATTTTCATCCAGGATCTTTTTCACAAAGTATCTCCGTCAGAAAAGAACCCTTCAAATTTGCACCAGACACTCAAAGCACAAATTACTTGACTGTTCATTCACTTCAAGTTGTCAATCACAATGAAGCAGAAGCAGATCTATTTTAGTGTTTACATTGTCTTTTATTTCCTCTTATTTGTATGCGTGTCCAATGACTAAAGGTAAGTCAACAAGTTAAGTGTCCTGTCACGCCAAATGGCGTATGGGGATTATGGTGTTAGTGACCATCATATTACAGACCTTCGGCACATACTTTTTGGGGTAATGTGGTCTGTATAACGCCCGTACTGTTTTACTTTCCCATTTAAAAAATCCGGTACCCATTTGAGGCTGGATGAACCCGGAAGCCGTCGATCAGGATCGAATTCAACCTCTTATCATTTGTAGTTTGTCCGACGACCACTTGTCTTTATTTTCCGCCCTTTCAAGAATGCTATAGGGGAGCTCGTGAGAAGCATCAGAAAGAAACAATCAACATGTTTCGGGCATATCATGAGTAGTGGAAAGTTAGAATACTTGGTTAAATTGGCAAAATACAAGGAAAGAGAGATCGCGGACGACAAAGAGAGAAGATACTAGATAGCTTGGTGTCATGTATTGGAAAAGAGTCAACAACAGAATTTATACGATGCATTGTGGATAGCAGATTTTGGAAGGACACGATCGCCTACGCCAAGCAGTACGGCACATGATAATGACAGCAATATTGATGTTTTCCGAGTGTACAGCGGTCGCCTTACGACCAAAAGCATCCGATTGTAATATGATATTTTTGTGTACCGGGTTGTCTTCCTTCTTATTCCTACTCTTATAACAAGACTTGTTAGTTTGTTCCAGACACACAGCAGGGAAGTGGAGTAGTATCTTTATCAGTTATGAGTCGTTGATCCCGGTTACAAGCAATCGATGGGTGTCGTCACCACTCTACATCAACCCACTTCGCATTATCTTCCTATATTTTGTTTCCTTCTTTATGCTTCCCATACAGTTGTTTGTCATTGGTACTTTAGTTCATTTGCTCGTTTTGTCTAAAAAAAAAATGCACACTCTCCCTGTCTATTTAAAAATAAAAAAGTGATTAGTAGAAACTATATCTAAAAATTAAATAAAACTTTTGTGGTTAATATTTGAGTACTGTACCCCGGCAATTCTAATTTTTTTTCCAATTATTTTATCTATTGTGTGACGAGTATTAATGACTAAAATATCATTCACATCTATATATTTACTTTAGATAATAAATGTTCCACTTTATGTGTGAAGTCACACATTGAAACCACTTCCATAAAACATCACTTCTAAGAATGAGTGGAATGTACCAGGCTAAAGATATCTTTATCCACAAATGCTTTAATAATGTCTATGACTGTAACTTGTTTCCGGTTGGTTCAAAAATGGAGGATTTGTTTTACTCCCGCTTTGTTATAGAACGTTGATCAGAGGTTTAGCAAGTCGCTATCGTTAAAACGCTTTTTTTTGTATGAAACGTAGAGTTGCTTGCATAGAACAGAGACAAATGGCAAGATTTGATAAAAAATCTTTACAAGGATTGAAAACTGCTGGAATAAAAATCTAGATAAGAGAAAGAGTATCTGGGGCTATGCCCTATGGGCCAGCTACGGTTCGAAAGGTCAATAGATAGATATATAGATAGATAGATAGATAGATAGATAGATAGATAGATAGATAGATAGATAGATAGATAGATAGACAGAGAGATAGAGAGAGAGATAGATAGATAGATAGATGGATGGATGGATATGACTGTAACTAAAATATCACTTTGAGATGAAAAAGATACGATTAAGCCCAGTCAGATTTAAACATTTGCTATTCCAAGTGTGTGTCATACAACACCAACATAACAACTGTTTATTCAACATAACAACTGTCAACATATCTGTAACTATTCCCCGCCCAAAATCTCTAGGCTTCGTATGTCCCGGATACAGATGTTTACATATTAAATGTGTACTTCCGTCCTTCACAAACACAATCATTGCCCCTTTGATGTAGCAGTCTTTGGTATAATTATGCCAACTTTCATCACTCGAGCGTGGCGATACGGATTTATTGGTTATCGCACTGATAGGAACGGGTTCCCAATAACCGTGATTAGCAGCCTGTTGTAGCTATGACAATTATATTGCCGAGTGGCTAGAAACTTCCTGCTTGGTAGGAATTTGTTGTATCCAATCTAATCCCAAGTATCATTAAATAGTTGTATTAATGAGCGGTAGCGTTTAACATAGTACGTGCGGTAAATTGCGTTGACATATATAATGCAATAAATGTTAGATTGTTAAATAAATCATTAATTTGTAGAAACTGTGGTAAAACAGGAATTATTTGTGATTGCTAAATTTATGACATTCTTAAACATCGATTGTGTTACAACAATCAATGTCAACATGTGGTATAATCTGTTTGCCTGTTTACGCGTTGCCATCATCCGCCCTGCCGTTTGTAGAGCACGTCTTCAGTAAATTTATCCCAAACTATTACATGACTCGCCCTAATGTCATATATAGTAGTAAGGCAGCATTAAGAAAATAAAATCTCAGAAAACCCCCACAATGGTGACGTCATGAGCTGTGGAGCTAAAGACGAATGACGTCATTCTAACAACAACAGCACCTTTTCGCAAAATTGGCAACGTCACACAATTGGGATCATTTATTTCTGGCTTCTGGCCCTATTACTAAAGATGGCTGTGGAGATATCTTAACCTCTGCAGTTTAAACTATATCTTTCATTTTCTTATATTTATGCTTCTCTCTTTATTCTACGTTTCTTGTGGTTTTACAGTTATTTCTTTTAGATAATTTCGGAGTCCGATCTTTCAGCCTTGCTACTTTATTGTCTGGTAATTTCTTAGTTTACCAGCTATCATTAATTTATCATTTTATCATAGAATCTGGTTCTTTATAATAGGCCAACATCTACGTACATATTTACGGCAAGTTGCACTTTCATGATTGCTAGTTTGGTGCTATATTCTTGCAACGTCCAGCAACTAGTACTAATATTGTCCAGAAACAAAATGTGTTTATTTCGTTGCCACCATAGAACACCAGATTAATTGTTGGAGTGGCAAGAGGCAGGAGTCGATATTTTGTGTTTCTCTGCCGTCTAAAATTGCTGCACTGTCAACAATGAAAAAATGTGCCGCTATTATTTCAACTCTAACAGTAAATATTTGTCTATGAAATCAAATGCCGAATAAATCAAATGCCCCGCATATCTCTACAGCAGAATACTTAGATATCCAAGACAACAATTAACTTGTTTTTGTGACATCAAACAGGATGACGTGATCGAAGATGACGTACCTGTGCTTTACAAGAGCATTGAACAGTTCAGTAGAGTAAGTGTGTCGATTTACTGTGGAGTTCAAAAGTGCTTATTGCAGGAGAAAAGTGCTTCTATACTGTCGTTCAGCATAGCCTCAGTATATTTGCAGCAAAATGTTATGTATATATATAAATATATATGTAAAACAACAAATGCACAGTAGGAAGAATCGTAATAGTTAGATAGACAGACAGGGAGACAGACAGGCTGGCTGGCAGGCAGGCAGATAGACAGATAGATGCTTTGTAGATAGGTGGACAGACACTTTTGATAGATAGATAATTGCTGAAGGATATAGTTCAAATAAAAGAGAAACAGAGAACAATGTCATAAATAGAGACAAATATTAAGAGAAAAAGTAAAATGGAAAGTTATTGCAAGGACATTATTAGAAAAAAAGAGATAGCCATAGAAAATGTGTTTGCAAGCACACACTCTTTCACTATTTTTGTTTATTTGTATGTCTGTGTGGTACAAGAATGCAATGGAAGCAGTTAAGTTATTCTGTTATGTATACACGTTTCCTTCCACTACCATTTTATTGTATTTCCTTCTCTGTTTCCTTTCTCTCTTACCCTTTCTTGAACGAACTATTTTACTGCCTCTGTTTTTGTTAGAACCATCACCACACCTTCCCTCAACACTCTAATGTGTGCGCCAAAGCTCTAGCGGCTATAGCTGTTTACAGTAGACAACCCGTAGATTTCCGTCATTTATGTAGGCCACTTTCACTCAAAGAAACAATGGAACAAATTCACGAAAATTCAGGAACAGAAGCATTCATTTCCACAGATTCCCAACAGCAGTGCGGCTGCCTGACTGAATAAGCCAGGGAATGCAATCATACAATCACAGCTTGAAATGAAATACTCAAAACAACTAAAGGATCGTGTTATTTCATTCATTTTTCCCCCTCTTTTCTTACGCCATGTTTTTCAATTGTCGCTAACACTGGTAAATCGAAAATACATGTATTCGTCTAGAAATACGATCGGCAGGAAAGCGGATAACTTCCTGTGCAGCTTGATATCCAATTGTTTTGTGATATATTATAACGATCACTTCTCCAATAAAGGTAGTATGGCACGCAAATTAGATTTCTTGGAAACGTGCCATTACATCAGGCATAATGGAGAAACAGGTTCGCTAAATAGTTCAATGAAATCATCTGATTGGGGACAACTATAACAGCACCCATTCTTACAGAATGTTCCGTTCAAATATCGAATAACGTGGTTAGAATGTAAAAAAAAAAATAATAATAATAATTGAATAACGTTGTTGAATAACGATATGATAATTAGTAGACATCACTACAGACCCATTCTAATGCTAACAGAAAACAGCAAAATACAATTTCTCTGAAACTTGTACTACAGATTAGATGTCCAGTGTAGAAACTAAACATGGATGTCGATACGCTTTGTAAATGTAGGAACAACTCACATGATTAAAGTTACGTGGAATACAAAACAGGGACAAAATGACAAAACATAAATGACATAAACATAAATGACATAAACATAAATGACATAAACATAAATGACAAAACATAAATGACATAAACATAGGATATTTTAGGTCGAAACGTAAAAAGGGAGCTTTATGAAGGGCACACATTTTACTGTGTAATCTGATAAGGAAACTGTTGAATAGTTTGATGTGTAGAACGTTGTGTAGAATGTTGTGTAGAATGTTGTGTAAAATAGAGGTAAGGTTTGATGTGTAGAATGTTGTGTAGAATGTTGTGTAAAATAGAGGTAAGGTTTTATGTGTAGAATGTTGTGTAGAATGTTGTGTAAAATAGAGGTAAGGTTTGATGTGTAGAATGTTGTGTAGAATGTTGTGTAGAATAGAGGTAAGGTTTTATGTGTAGAATGTTGTGTAGAATGTTGTGTAAAATAGAGGTAAGGTTTTATGTGTAGAATGTTGTGTAGAATGTTGTGTAAAATAGAGGTAAGGTTTGATGTGTAGAATGTTGTGTAGAATGATGTGTAAAATAGAGGTAAGGTTTGTTGTGTAGAATGTTGTGTAGAATGATGTGTAAAATAGAGGTAAGGTTTGATTTGTAGAATGTTGTGTAAAATAGAGGTCAGGTTTTATGAGTAGAAAGATGTGTAAAACAGATGTCTAGTCTTACGTACAGAATGATGTGCAGACTGATGTTTACTTATGTTCGGCACAACATAACTATTAAGTGTAGTTATTTTGTACCGAACATATAGTGTAAGCCTTAGAGCCAATGCAGCAGGAGGTCGACGCCGGGAAGTCATGACCCAGGTGGGCCCACCTCCCCTAGAGTGTCAAGAAGCTAAAGGGCCGAGACACTTGCTCGACAGGGTTTTTTTTCCCTTCTGATGATCAGATTTCCTACTGCTGCGAAGCTCTGTTAAAAGAGTTTCATACTATAGACTGATGTACATTCCTTTGTGAAGAGTGAAATGTAGTTAGTTGTATGTGCTAATTGCCGGTGTATAGGCTTTTGTACATACTTATATGTAGTGTGATGTATACACATATGTGTGAACTGAAATGTAGACTGATGTGTAGACTGATGTTCATTGGAAATTGCACACACACGCAAAAGGATTAGGATGATCAAATGCCACATAGCTACACACGCCATATGCTCGTAGATCGTAAAAGTTTAAGTTACAAATGCTTTGGCTTCCTTGATTGCCCGGGTTCTACTGGAGAACATGGCGCTTGTCCAGCCAAGATGCACTCAAATATGAGGTCTCCTATATCATCAAGAGATCCCTAAATTTGTCGAACTTTGCCATCCTTATTTCGTTGCCAGTTTGTAACAGTTAACAAGGAGGCGGATGTGAAGTGAGGACTTGACCTTGTCGTGGTGACTACGTGTCACTTAGCTCTTGTCTATATGGCAAGAAATAAAATAATATCGTTGCTATTAGCAACAGCTAGAAGGGTCAATAATCCAAACATTTCACCTTTCATGTCTATATTACTTGATGTACAAGTCGAAAATTGGAACCTGCTGGTAGCAAGCACTATGGGGAAATTGTGTTTAATAGACCTCTCAAACATGAGCTTTACCCACAGGAGAAATCAGTGGTGGAACTGTGGTTTCAGAACCTGAAGTTTTCTAGGCTAGCCAGCCTTAATTGGGAACAGAGAAATGAAAACCGGGAGAAAAAAAATGGTATAAGCTTAGAGCTTTACAGTAATAATTGGGCAACACAAAATCGAACGACGCTGCGGCCCAATCAGTTTTACCATCAGCATTACAGGAGCTTTGCATTTGGATGCATTTATAAGCATTTTTATGCCTTGGCCCTTTAACTGTGAACCGCAGATATTTTTTTTCCTAGGAAAGACGGTCTGATGTAGTGCCTCCAACATACTCAACCAATATTGATTTAGTGAGTTATTTCCGAGTCATCATCATTGCACTCCGAACATGTCCATAGGTGCTCAGATCCCCTCCTCATCAATTCTCGCAGTGTCCAGCGAATGACGACTCCAGTTCTGTGTTGGTTGATAAGTCTTCTTATATGCCCACTAACTTTCTCATTTCTGACTGTGCCCATCTTAACTCCCATCGCTTTCATTAGAAGGAGTGACGTGGATTCATAGTTGTCGAAGAATTTCCCCCGTACTACCGCATGCCCAGGGACGTAGACACAGGTGACCGTTCGTATTTTTTTACTTCTGCAATGATTCTACCTGTTGCCTGCGTACAGAGTCCACCTCCACATTTTTTATCACGCTCATCGAATTATTTAATATACAGGCGTGGGTGCGGAATTGCTGCTCAAACCAGATGAATGCCCTGGTTACTATCATCACCTCCATCATCATGCTACTCGTGGTCATAACATATGCACCATTGTCTTCTTTAACTTTTCTGTCTGCCGAGCGTGCTGTAAATGCCCATGCACTACGATTGTGTCGTATTACGGATCCGTCTGTATAGATGACTGCATCTTCCTCATCGGTGTTATCCCAGATGAGACCGTCGACCTCCGTATTAACCACGACTGAATTCTGTTCCCTACATTTGCTGTGGAGTGTGACAATACACGCGAATGTCCCCCTGAGTGACGTAGTATCCACTCATCGCCAGTTTTGATATTGGTAATTCCATTCTTTCTACTTCTAGGACTGTTTAGGAATGTTAAAGATTACTTCCACCAAAGGTCTAACAAAGTCGGGCACTAAAGGATATTTTATAACGGCATTGACTGCGTTATGAGATGGAGATATTACATCACTAGACTGCACTATTTCAAAGTGACGGCAGCTTAATGTCTTAATGGTTGTTCTTCCTGGGTGTTACTACCTTCCAGCGCAGCAGGCCAGACGAACTTCTTATCTCAGGTGAGTCAAATAAGCTTAAGGCTGAAACTAATCCACACTCGTTTTATCAATGAGTTAATCACTGCACCGGTGTTTTACTGTCATGTAAATGTGAGACATAAAGCGGAGTCGATGCAATAACTTTTATGGAAAATAAACAAACAACTTCACGGATAGTTGTAAACCTCAGAATGAAGATATAATAATAATAATAACAATAACAATACTAGTAAAAGAACTTAAAAACTGAAAGCTAAAAGAACCCAATCAACGAAACCAACCATGTGTAAACATTTCATTTTTGTTTGATTACTTTTTCCTCTTTCTTAAGCTCATAATTCAATGACAGGAATGCTGTGTTTATGTATTAGTGGGATGGCATGAGGGAGACCAGTGCTCTCGACTTCTGCGTTGATGTAGTTCTGAGGACAGGAAACAGTGATGTTAACAAATAAATACAAATATTTGGACACAGAACACAGCACACAGAAAAAAAAATGTATTTCTAATACAGACATATCAGTATTGATAACAAGAAGAGACAAATAATAGTGATAGAATATAAGAGACGTTAAGAGAAAGTGAGAGAAAGAAAACGGAGCGAAAGAAAAAGAGAGAGATATAGCAACATGCAAAATATCATAGACCAATCTTGTCTGCTATTTCTAAATACACGGTCTAATTTACAAAGGCATACACCGATAATCCAGACTAACGGGTGACTTTTGTCTGGTACGTAATTTCGATCAAATTATTGATAAAAGCATGTTTGGTTTATGCGTTTGGACATTTTGTTTGTTATGTCCCTCATCTTATTGCTAGTTTGGTACACAATTCCAAGTTGATCCAGGACCTGTCTACCACTGGCGCCAACATTACCGGTATTTATCTTTACAGAGTTATATGTGATGCGATTATCAACATAGAGTGATATCGAGATCTGTGTTGTTTTATTATGAATAATTATCATCTTGTTCCTGTGAGATCGCTAGCGGAGAGAAAACAGCTAAAATACACATAAGATGACAACTTGATATAAACATTCAATGTACACAATGAAACACAGATCCTTTATCTTCTTCTTCAGCAATTAGCTATTACTATGCAAGTAGACCAGCTTGGGCCACGAACAAGATGGTGTGTTTGAGACCATCACCACATAGTTTGTCACGTGGGGTTGCCATTGCCATCTATATTAAACGCCTGCCCGCTTCCGGGGACCACACATAGGTTGTGACGTTTTCTGCATTGCGAGCAGGGGCGGTTGTGCGTCAAATGACGTCAGCCGCCCAAAGCTAACATAGTTGATGACGTCACACGCTTGGGGTGCTTATGGGAAGGTCCACTCAGCCTTTCGACCTTCGATATATGAGACAATTGCTTGTCTATGTGGGCTATATTTGTGTTCGGAGGCTTTTGAGAGTCCTGCAATATTGTATATAATCTCTGGAGTTTACCTGGATGCTCCACACTCAACAGCAATTGCGAAGTCACTGAGTCCTAACTTGCGTAGGTGTGCACAAATTAACGTTACCTTTACCTATTTTTGGGAGCCGCGATAGCTCAGTGGTTAGTGAACTGGACTACAAAGGACAAGAGGTAGGGTTCGATCCCAATCGACAGCTTCCGGTTCACCCAGACTTTAATGGTTACCGGATTTTTTCTGGGAAAGTAAAGCGGCACGGGCGTAATACCGACCACATTACCCCAAAAAATCATGTGCCGAGGGTCTGTAAAATGTATGGTCACTAACACCATATTCCCTATACGCCACTTGGCGTGACGGGGGTACTTTACTTTTTTACTTACCTACTTTCCAGTCATCATCGTGTGCCACAGTGGCTGGTGTAGGCGGTCATGTCCTTAATTCCTTGTCCACAGCGCATTGTATCATTTCTGTTGCTGACTGTTTACAATATCATGACACCAAGCTGTCTAGTATCTTCTCTGTTTGTCGTTCGCGATTTCTGTTTTCCTGTATGTTATCAGTTGTAACCAAATATTCCAATTTACCTCTTTTCATGATTTGCCCGAAAAATGCCGGTTTTTTTTTCTGATGTTTTTTTTTTCAGAAGCTCCCTTTTTGTGTTGGCCTCTGTGAGAAATTCCTCGTTGGTTTTTTTAGTTGTACAGAAGACGCTCAACAATCTACTGAGAAATCTCATCTCTATGGCCTTTAATTGTCTTTTCACTTGTCTTTTTTTGTGTCTACTCTCTGTGATTCCCTTTTATAGGTCAAAATTATCCTTATATATAGGGGTTAAGACATCCTTATATATAGGGGTTAATGTAAATCACTTTGCTTCTTTTGATTCATTGCATTTTGTTATAATTTCCTTCTTTCATCACTTATTATTGTTGTTGCACTATTGAACGCGTCAAAAAATGGCGGTTTGTTTATGCCGGTCTGTCGTCAAGGACGCGTAAGTCATTTAATTTGTAGAAAGCTCACAGTGTTTCCGCGTGCTGCTGAGCAAGTTACTGGAGTTGGCCAGTTTATAACGTGGAACGGGTTCTGGGCCGTGCGACTGAGCAAGTGCACGTGAGTCTGGACCATCCAAAGCATCGACGTTCAGCGACGTTCATCAAAGACGACGGTAAGTGTAAGTTTTCAGATGCAGTCCAAACTACATCATCGAAGAAGGAAAACACGACGGGGCAAGAGCGGTGGCACTAAACTGTCAAAGTGTGAGAGGCTAGGCCTAAAGTATGTGCGCGTTACTTATTGGAATTGTGGGTCCATTAATCAACGACGGCCCATTCTTGATAAGCTACTGTGCGGCGCCGATATAATGGTTTTGCAAGAAACTCATCTTGGTGACAGGACAGTAAGTACTCCTGGCTTTCACGGAAGTGATCACTATCCATGTGTCCTCCTAATTGAGAAAGGCGGAAATAAAAGCCAGAGAAGAAAGCTCCACACATTCAACTATGAGAAAACAGACCAGGACGTCATTAGCAAAATCAGACATAGGAAACAGAGCGCCCCTCGTAGGATGCAGGTGAGATGGACGCGGCCACCCTGGTGGAACGTAGAAGTCGAGGAAGCTTGGCGGAGCAAGAGACAAACGGTCAAGGCATGGCAGAAAGCCAGAAGGTATGGTAGAACACAACCTGAGCTCTTGAAGTGTCTGAAAGTAGAGGTCGACCAAAAAATGATGCACTTTAAACTATGCGCTAAGCAGGCTAAGGATGCCAAATGGGATGACTTCTGTAAAAAAAAGTGTGCTCAGAAAAATTGCTAGCCGCCATTCTGGCGCCTTCATCAGTGCATGAATGGCACACCACGACACAGAGGTATACCAGACTTTCAGAGCACAGGCCAGATATGGCAAAAATCTGATGAGAGCAAAGGGAAGGCCCTGCTTTCCCGCTACATTGAGCAGACGGACAAAAGAAATGAGGCTGTAAGAATGAGGATACGGGAATCTTTGTCAAATTTGTGTAAGGATGTAGTGCTGGAAGAAGATCTCACAATAACAACCAATACCATTCGCACGACACTTGAAAGGTCACATAACACTGCTCCTGGTCCAGATGGTGTTCGGTATGATGACATAGGCGATTTAACTGATGACGACTTGACAACACTGGCCAATGAGTTTAATGCCAGTATTCGGAGTGGCCAGATTAAGGAGGAGTGGCTACACAGCTACTTACTACCGCTACCGAAGCAAAACAAGGACCATTCTCAGATCAGTGCCTACAGAATCATCACAATGCAGAACACTGCGGGCAAGCTGCTGGAGAAAATAGTTGCCCGTGTCCTCACCTGTCGCCTTGAACAGAAACGTGTATTCCCATCCACACTCGGAGGTTATAGATATAACAAAGAGACATGGCTCAATGCGGCAGTTTTTGCCTATGACGTCTTCGAAGGCTTCCACAGACGAGAGGAGACATGTGCTGTAAAGGTCACCTTTGTCTATGTCCCTGGACATGCGGGAGTACGGGGAAATGAGAGAGCGGACAGGTTGGCTAGCTGCGCTGTCGTTGAGGACGGGCAACCGATGGATCGGGCGGACATCATCAATGCACTCCGAGATGTGGGAAGAGCACAGGACTTCGACAAACACAGATCAACGTCACTTCTTCGGATGATGGAAATGGGAGTTAAGATGGGCACGGCCAGAAATGAGAAACTTGGTGGCCGTGTAAGAAGACTTATCAACCAACATAGAACTGGAGTCGTCAGTCGCTGGACACTGAGGGAATTGCTGAGGAAGGGATCTGAGCACATATGGACATGTTCTGAGTGCAATGATGATGACCCGCAAATAACTCAATAACTCAATAGGGGTTAAGGCATCCTTATATATAGGGGCTAAGGCATCCTTATATATAGGGGTTAAGGCATCCTTATATATAGGGGTTAATGCATCCTTATATATAGGGGTTAAGGCATCCTTATATATAGGGGTTAAGGCATCCTTATACATAGCACCGATGAAGTCTCTTTCTCGCTGATTTTGACATACTCGTGTTGCACAAGATGTTATTCATTATCTGAAATGTTACATTGGTCTGCCTTTTATTTATGTATGTAAAGAAGAAGATCTCAATGACCTACGCACGAAACTTTCCTATTTTTATTACTGTTTTTTAAAATTTAGATAACACGGAATATAAAATTGGTTTAGATTCATTTTTAAGCAGTTTTCATCGCATAGTTATCAATTGCAATTTCTTTTTTTACAATTTATTCTTCTCTCCACAACTTATTTATTCTGTAGGAGGTGTCCATTACGTCGTTTTTTGTTTTAATTTCTGTCTCCACTATAGTCTCAACTTCTTGTTTCTATCCATTTCTGACAATAGAAAGAAGAAAAAAAAAAGAGTTCTTAAATGTTATGTAGAGCCAGTCTTAACATATGGATGTGAATCATGGGCAATACGATAACAGACAAGAAATTATCTGGAGGCTGTAGAAATGCATTTTTACAGAGAAGAATGTTGACAATACCATGGACAGCTAAGAAGAGAAATGAAAGCGTTCGAAAAGAGGCCAAAGCAAAAAAGAGAGGCAATTTTCAAAATTAGGAAGAAACAATCATTATTTTCTGGTCATGTAATGAGAAGGGAACAGCTGGAATATATGTGACAACTGACAAAATAGGGGAAAAAAGAGAGAGAGGGAAGCAGAGAGAAAAGATACCAGACAGCTTAAGAGAATGCCTTTGCAAAAGGTCAACAACAGAAATGATAAATAGCTGTCAAGATAGAAAGTTGTGGAGAGACATGTTCACCTACGCCAGACGACACGATACTTGATGATGATGATGGTGTTGACTTTGTGATATGATTTACCGGTCCCAGAACGCGAGCCACATCCCACATTCCTGTTAGTTGTCTCCTCCTGACTAATTATTTAGTAACAACAGACTGGATTCTTCCTTTATTTAATATTGCTGTGACGCATTACTGACCAATTTATCTTCTCTTCATTCATTTATGAACATTTATTGAAGTTAGTGGCCTACATCCGGCCTTTATCATCATCATCATCATTACAATACGCATCACACATGAAAACACTTTGATCACTCTTTAGTAACAAACATCACCACTTTTACTTCGCTATATTAATGAGATAACTTAATTCGTCATCTTTGAACACACCGGAAACTGAGAATGACTCAGAAGACACAACTCTAAGTGAAGAACAAGACAAATAATGATCGCTCCAGCGGTCTTTATATAAAGAAAACAGAAATTAAATGGCTTGGTCACGTAACAATATAGAAAAATAACTACAAAGATCCACCCTGCTATCAGGAAACGCAAAAGCGGGAAAAAATAGCAGCCTGTAAGGACGTCCACTAAAAGACAATCAGAGGTTTTGTTGGGAAAAGTAGCATCTGGTATGGAAAGATATGGTGGGATTAGGTGTTTATGAACGTCGGTCCAGCAACTTAATATGAACAGGACAGGCAAACTACCCTCAATAGGACAGGCAAACTATCCTCATCAGGACAGGCAAATTACCTTCAACAGGACAGGCAAATTACCCTCAACAGGACAGCAAACTACCCTCAACAGGACAAGCAAATAACTCTCAACAGGACAAGCAAATTACTCTCAACCGGACAAGCAAACTACCCTAAACGGGACAAGCAAACTACCCTCAACAGGACAGGCAAACTACCCTCGACAGGACAAGCAAACTACCCTCAACAGGACAGGCAAACTACCCTCAACAGGACAGGCAAACTACCCTCAACATGACAGGCAAACTACCCTAAACGGGACAAGCAAACTACCCTAAACAGGACAAGCAAACTACCCTCAACAGGACAAGCAAACTACCCTCAACAGCACAAGCAAACTACCCTCAACAGGACAAGCAAACTACCCTCAACAGGACAGGCAAACTACCCTCAACAGGACAGGCAAACTACCCTCAACATGACAGGCAAACTACCCTCAACAGGACAAGCAAACTACCCTAAAAGGGACAAGCAAACTACCCTGAATAGGACAAGCAAACGACTGAAAACAGGACAGGCAAACAACCCTACACATGACAGGCAAACTATTCTAAATGGGACAAGGAAACTACCCTAAACGGGACAAGCAAACTACCCTCAACGGGACAAGCAAACTACCCTAAACGGGACAAGCAAACTACCCTCAGCAGGACAGGCAAACTACCCTCAACAGGACAGGCAAACTTCCCTCAACAGGACAGGAAAACTACCCTCAACAGGACAAGCAAACTACCCTCAACGGGACAAGCAACTTAACCGCAACTGGACAAGCAGTTTCATCTCAACGGGGCAAGCAACTTAGCCTGAACGTGACAAGCAACTCGACCTGAACGGGACAAGCAACTTAACCTTAACGGGACACGCAACCTAACCTCAACGGAATAAACAACTTACCCTCAACGGCACAAACAACTTACCCACAACATCACAAATAACTTACCCTCAACGGCACAAACAACTTACCCTCAACGCACAGCATCAACATCACACACCACACTTCCTCTGTTTACATAAAATTGTAATGATTCTCCCCTTCTTTCATCCTAAACTCTCTAAAGGAAAACTGACCCATCCCGAGTGATGATGTTAATTCTTATTTTGATTTATTTTCTTCGAAATTGCCGATCAGCGTTCAGTTTTACATCCAAAACAATAACAGTCAAGACAAATCAAATAAACCACCACCGAGAGCACTCATTTTTTACTGATCGCCGCCATCAAAATATATCCCAGACAACTTAGACGACAAGAATTCTTTTTTCCAAATACTTGATTTCCCGCCAGAACTGCACAACGACCAATAAAATACAAATCATGACGTATTAAAACACTCGGAAACAAAATTGGCCTTCTGCAAAATAAAATGGGCTTTCTGGAATATTGTGTGATCTGTAGGATGTGACTATCTTTGAGAGTGAGCATGTATGAAACAAATACATTTTGTTGGGGGGAAACTCGACTCATGGGAAATCAGAATGATTCTCTTCCAGTATTATTTCTCGTGCTTGATGTTCCTTAAAGCGTCTTTGCTGAAAGACAGAACGGGGGACTGGTTGGTCTCGAGGCAAGACACTGCCCTCGAGACAGAGAGGTTGTAGGTTCAAATCCCAGCTAGTTTGGATTTTTATTTATGAGTTCTCTCAGCGGCAACCACACCTGGTCTCAGCAGCGAGGCCCGGCTTGAAACGTCAATTACTCATAGATGGAAAAAAATATGAGTACCTCTGAAGACGGAGTTATCTGCCTATGTGGGGAGGGACCCCTGTGCACACGGCTACCAGGGAACAACGGATTAACACGCACAATTCAGTTCCTAGTCTCTAGGGACTTCGTCAGAGGTAACAGCTGGCGAAAGCTAAAAAAAAAAAGAAAGACAGAAGAAGGAAGAATGATAGGAAAGTAAAATAGTAGCGAGAGAGGGAGAGAGTGTGTTGATGGAGGAAATGGTGATCTTGTGGTTGGGCTCACTTTTAACCGTGAAGTGAGAACCAGGAGTTGAGGACGTGTCATTGAAGCCTGTGATTTTGTCCCCAAAGAGGAAATGCCAGACCGGTATGAGACTGTCAGATCTATGAATAGATAATCTGTAAACACGAGTACACGCGGCACGAGGTACTGCCAGCTCTGTCTATAACAAACAGGCAATTAGTAACAAGTGAAAAGCTGAATAAATCATTGCAAGCGTTACTAAAACTAACTAAATCTGTATCAATTCTTGTTTATAAAGTTCATAAAGTAAGTGTTCCTTTTCTTCCTTCTCCGCGTCATGAGAAAGAAGTAAGATTTTGGTATGCAAGAAATGAAAGAGTTATGGAAATTTGATGATACCAATGATTAAAATCTGCAAAATTTAATTTTTAATTGTTTTTGTTTGTTTGTTATAAATAGGGTTATCGTTATTGAACGCGTTGGGGTAACACATTTGTTAGATCAATTCATGAAACAAGAAATCGAATTGTTTTGAACATGCAACATGATCACCACCAGACAACAAAGCTTAGAGAGCTATAACGCGCAGAAGCAACGGAAAGCGAGTAAAAGGTAGGCAGAGAAGACGATGAAATAGCTGACGTCACGATAAGCACCTAGAACGAGACACATTCGAGACTGACCCATACACCTCATTGTTGTTCAACACTGAATAAATGTAAACAAAGTAAAGTAATTGCCTATGACAACCTGTACCATCATAGCAGGAGACAGCAGAATGGCTCTCCATGGTAGCCAACCTTCGTTGCGGGGAAGGCACTCGATGATGATAATAAAAGTAAAGCGAAGCAAAGTAAAGGTGAAATAAAGTAAATTGGTGTAAAGTAAAGTACTGTAAAGCAAAGTAAAGGTGAAATAAAATAAATTAGTGTAAAATAAAGGCAAAATAAAGTAAAGTAATGTAATGTTAATTAAAGGTAAAAAAAAGTAAAGTAGAGTAAAGTAAAACAAAATAATGGTGAAATAAAGTAAAATAGTAGAACAATGTAAAGCAAAGTAAAGGAAAGAATTAGGAAAGTAAAGAAAGGAAATACCATTGCAGGCATGACGTTTTGATTAACGATCGCACAGAAAATATTGCTCAATAGTCGTAACATAACTAGATGATAATGTGAAAGGTTATGATATAACTAGATGATAATGTGGAAAGTTATGATATAACTAGATGATAATGTGAAAGGTTATGATATAACTAGATGATAATGTGAAAGGTTATGATATAGCTAGATGATAATGTGAAAGGTTATGATATAACTTGATGATAATGTAAAAGGTTATGATATAACTAGATCATAATGTAAAAGGTTATGATATAACTAGATGATAATGTGAAAGGTTATGATATAACTAGATGATAATGTAAAAGGTTATGATATAACCAGATCATAATGTAGAAAGTCATGATTTAACTAGATGATAATGTAGAAAGTCATGATATACACTAGATAATAATTTAAGAAATCATGATATATAAACAAGAAATAGCAGGAAACTCGTTTTACAGTGCTTCGAAGCAGGAAGTAGTCTGGTCGTCAAAAGTGGACCCCATCGATCAAGTATTTCCGCTCTTTAGTTTCTCGGCACTCGACCGGTGTGTAGGGGAAGGGTGTGAGTGGGGGGCTGCGTCATGATTCCCCGGCATTGACCTTCTGCTGCACTTAGCTTGAAGGCTCTCACTATAATCGACATGTAATCAATAAACTTATTCTGCTCAACACTTTGATCGCATCTACTGCAGGTAACCGGTCACACACGACTGTCAAAGCTTTAGCCAAGAGCATTGGTGTCTTCTTTGTGGTGGGATCAGTCTAACATGGCTCGCTATTCTCTATTATATAATTAATGTATGAAGTCATACGGAAGTGGGAGAATTGTGGGACGAAGAGATAGAGGGAAGCAAAGAGAAAAAATAACAGACAGCTTAAGAGAATGGCTTGACAGAAGGTCAACAACAGAAATGATAAACAGCTGCCGAGATCGAAAGTTGTGGAGAGACATGATCACCTACGCCAGCAGGCCCGGTGCTTGATGATGATGATGATGATGAAGTCATAACATAAACTCGTGGACAATGCAGCGAGTCATAATATAACATTTGACACATATTTCTGTAAAGGTATTGCAACGTTTGTGTCGTTTCCTCTGGAAAATTGTTTCCGATCGATAATTTTGATTTGTCATGTTTTGGTATGAGTAATCGCGTAAAGCTGTAACAATACGAGAATTTATTTCAGTTTTATTTGCTCCAGCACTAATCACGTGTTCTGAACGGAAGACAACTCTGTATGAGACAAGAGCACAACATTTTCATGTTCTATTCATTCTTGGCCAGAGAGTGGTAACTTTCTTTCAGACCAGAAGTTATTTCAGTTGATAGTTGATGAGAGGCACATCGCACAGAGAGTAACATGAGCTAGTGGAATGGCTTTAGTTAAACCAACGACAATAATACCAAAGGTGAAATGAAAAAAGATGTGGTAATCATTAAATTCCTAATTCCAATGATATTGATGGAAACAATGAGATTTCACAAACCAAGACACGATAACGTTGAGTTTCGAGAAATAAGGACGCTGTGTCAAAGGCTTCCTAAAGCCATATATTTTTTACCAAATAAAATGGCGATGATAATGCATTCAGAAAATCAAAGGTGCGGATAGAATGAAGTTATGGAGTATCGGAGTTATAATGATGACGCTACTCAAGGTAACAAAATATTGGTGCGAAAGTTTGTTAAAATAAAACACGAGTAGGAATAATTTTGTTGAATCACAAACAATAGGTTAGATGTTTCTTTGATAGGAATGTTGAGAGAATCAATTTGTTAGAATAAATAGGCTGACGTGAGAGAGAGAGAGAGAGAGAGAGAGAGAGAGAGAGAGAGAGAGAGAGCAAGTTTGTGGTTAGAATCACAGATGTGGTTATAATTTTTGTGTTAAATCACAAGCTACGTTCATTCAGTCAAAAGGCGAGTTGAGGACGGCTAAATACAATCTGGGGCGTCAAAATAAAATTAGAACCCTTGAACCTGAACGTCATCATCATGTCCCATGCCTGCTGGCGTAGGTGAGCATGTCTCTACACAACTCTCGATCTCGACAGTTATTTATTATTTCTGTTGTTGACCTTCTGCCAAGACATTCTCTTAAACTGTCTGGTATCATTTCTCTTTGCTTCCCTCTATCTCTTCGTCCCTCAATTCTTCCACTTCCGTATGAATTCGTTTCCAACATTACTTTTATTAGGCTATTGTGTCTTTTAACATGCCCCAAAAAATGTCATTTATCTTGTTCTAATTATGTTTTTGGGTTTCCAGTTAGATCCAAGATGGAGGACTTATTTTTCTCCGGCTTGGTATAGAACCGTTGATCAGAGGTTTAACAAGCCGCTATCGTAAAAACGATGTTGTTAATGAAACGTAGACCTGATACAGAATGTGTAAATTAGCAATAGATAATAGGGATAGTTTTCTTCGGCCCTAAAAGAACAACAAAAATAGGATTCTGGAATGTACGAACAATGGCCGCCCCGACGAAACAAGCACAAGTCGCGAGCGAGATGGATAGATACGATCTAGATATTTTAGGATTAAGCGAAATGCACTGGCTTGGAATAGGTAGGAAATATGTTGATAATAAAATAGTAGTTTTTTCTGGAAGGGAAGATGGAAACCACCGCGAAGGAGTAGGCATAATGATGACAGACATAGCTGCAAGAAGTTTATTAGAATGGGAACCGGTAAATAGCCGTCTGATACGAACACGCTACAAAACAAAACATGGAAGACTTTCAATTGTTCAATGTTATGCGCCTACAAACGAAGCTGATGATGAAGTTAAGGACGATTTTTATAACCAACTACAACAACTTATAAACAAAATACCAAAACACGGTCTTTTAATTGTAATGTGAGATTTCAACACCAAAGTGGGAAACGACAACGTAGGAGTGGAGCATGTAATGGGGAGAGAAGGGTGTGATACTACAAGTCAGAATGGAAAAACATTAATAGAATTATGTTTAATAGAAAATTTAGTTATAGGTGGGACATTATTTCCACACAAGAATATTCACAAAACAACATGGATATCTCCTGATGACAGAACATCAAATCAAATTGACCACCTATGTATTAAACAACAATTCAGATCATCATTAATAGATGTAAGAGCATACAGAGGTGCTGATGTTAATAGTAACCGCAACCTGTGCATTGGGAAATAAGATTACATTTAAATTAACAGAAGAGATCAATTACACATAAAATTTATAATCATAAACTGAAAGATGAAACCATAAAGGAAAAGTTTAACATAGAGCTAAGTAATTGTTATACAGTACTTGGTGAAATAGACTTAGATATCAATGAAATGTGGGACTCACAGAGCAAAATACTAATGACAGCTGCAGAAGCAAGTGCCGGACTGAAGAAAATGGAAAAACGAGCTTGGATTTCAGACACCACATGGAAATACATCAAAGAAAGAATAGTAGCGAAGAGAGCCATGACTAATGTAAAGACAGATCTTGGAAAGGTCCTGACAAAAGCAACAGACAAAGAATTAGACAAAGTAAAAAGTTCAGCAAGAAGAGATACAAGAGCTTATATAGACAATTTGGCAGAGACAGCTACAATTACAGGAGACAGCAGAACTCTCTATACTATACAAAAGATGCTGACAAACACCTATACATCAAGTGGAACACCAATTTTAGACAAATCTGGACTAATGCTAACAACAGGCGCAGACATAAAAGCCCGTTGGGCGGAACACTTCAAAGAAATTCTTAACCGTCCACTACCCTACAGTTTAATAGATTTTGAAGCTGAAACACCAGCAGCAGAATTAGATGTAAATTTAGATGACTTCACCTTGAACGAAATAGAAACCACCTTAAAACGGTTATGACCAATAACAAGGCTGCTGGAGAGGATAAGTTAACAGCTGAGAACCTCAAGGCAATTGATGGCCATAATTTAATACATCTCCAGAAAATGTTCAACATCATTTGGAAAGCAGAGAAGACGCCTCATAAATGGAAAAAAGGAATCATTGTTAAGATCCCAAAAAAGGGCAATCTTAGAGATTGTACCAACTGGAGAGGCGTGACACTTTTGTCAGTTGCCTCAAAGTTATTCTGCAAAATCATCCTAAATAGAATAAAGGATTCAATAGATACAGTAATGCGTGAAGAACAGGCTGGGTTTAGAAAAGGTAGAAGCTGCCCTGACCACATAAACACATTGAAAAGCAAAAATCTTTTGTACTTAACTTCATCGATTTCAAAAAAGCATTTGACATTATTCATAGAGATTCTTTGTGGAAAATTCTGAAGCAATATGGCTTAACATAAAAAAAAACATAAATATTATTATGACATGTATGATGGTTGCACATGTGCAGTTCGAACAGAGGAAGGACTGAGCGAATGTTTCCTAGTAGAAACTGGAGTTAAACAAGGATGTATTTTATCGCCCTTATTATTTGGAGTTGTTATGGACTTCATAATGAAGAAATGCTGCACTGGTAATAAAGGCATCGAATGGATACAAGGAGACCATTTGGAGGACCTCGACTTTGCTGATGACATAGTCCTCATCAGCAGTAAGATAAAAATGATGCAGGAAAACACAAATGAACTATCAGCAATAGCCAGCAAAATTTGGCTTGAGATCAATCATGAAAAGACTAAAGTCATGAAAAGTTTAATTTCAACAGATGACAAAATATACATGGAAAACAAACCAGTAGAAGAGATCGATCACTTTATCTACCTTGGAAGTCACATTGATCGAGAAGGGGATACAAGTAAAGAAATTAGAATCAGAATAGCTAAAGCAGCAATGTCTTTCAGAAGTCTTGAAAAGTTGTGGAAATCAAAACTAATCAGCACAAACACAAAACTTAGGCTATTCAAATCAAATGTACTATCAACCCTTAGGTATGCGTGTGAAAGCTGGAAAACAACAAGAGATATAGAAACAAAGTTGAACGCATTCGAAAATAAATGTCTAATGAAAATACTTGGTATAGCGTGGAACGAATTCAAAACAAACGAGGAAATTAGAGAAATCACCAATGAACCACTAATATCTTCATTAATAAAGAAAAGACGATGGCCAAATGTTGGACATTTGATGAGAAGAGATAATAACCGAATAGCAAAGCAAGCCCTCAGGTGGGAAACAACAGGTAATAGAAAAAGAGGAAGACCTAGAGAGACACTGAGAAGAACATTGATGAGAGAGGTAAGAGCAGCAGGAATCGGCTCCCTCAATGAGATAGAACTGCTTGCACAGAACAGAGACAAATGGCGAGATTTAATAAAATATCTTTAAAAGAAATGAAAACGGCTAGAACCAAAATTCAGATTAGAGAGGGAGTATTTTGGTCTACACCCTATGGGCCGACTACGGCTCGAAAGGCCAATAGATAGATATAATTATGTTTAGTACGCTTCATTTTTAGTTGCTTTAAAACTTCATCGTTTGTTTTCTTTTCTTTCCATCCAATCCAACGCCAGTGGGCGTATAAGAAGACTTATCAACCAACACAGAACTGGAGTCGTCAGTCGCTGGACACTGCGAGTTTTGCCGAGGAGGGGATCTGAGCATACATGGACATGTTCGGAGTGTAATGATGATGACCCTCTAATAACTCAATCTTTTGCCTTCCATTTAACTTTTATATCCGTCATCACCCTCCGGATTGAACTCGCTAAATTATATAAATTGTACTTGGTCTTACTTTCTCACTGAAGCTGCATCGACAGTAAAGGTTTTATCATCATCAAGTACCAACCCTGCTGGCGTAGGTGATCATGTCTCTCCACAACTTTCGATCACGACAGTTAACATTTCTATTGTTGACTTTCCGCCTAGCCATACTCTTAAATTGTCTGGTATCTTTTCTCTTTGCTTATCTCTATCTCTTCGTTCCTTAATTTTCCCACTTGTTACAATATATACCAGCTGTTCTCTTCTCATTACATGACCAAAAAATAATTATTAGTTCTTCAATTAGTAAAGGTTTACCAACTGGAAATGTGTGACGGTCTGAGCAGACGATACTATGCTTCATCGATGACTGGGCTGCTGAAAGGAATAAAGAGATTAAGAGGCTGGCAAGAAAATAGCTAGGTATTTACATGCAAATAGACATAATAGTAAAAGAAAGCAACAAGAAAGGTCTCAGTCTGAATAGTAAGAAAACAGAAGTAATGGTTATATCGAAGAAACAATCATCACCATCATGCAGCATAAAAATAAACGAGACAAATCTGAAACAAGTAAATCGTTTCAAATACTTGGGCATAATAATAACATCAGATGGGAGATTCACCACATAAATAAAAAGTAGAATAGCTCAGGCCAAAATAGCATTTCAGAAAATGAAAGATATCTTATGCAACAAATCTATGTCAATAAAAAGGAGAAGGAGAGTTCATCGGTGCTATATAGAACCAATTCTGACCTATGGAAGCGAATCATGGACAATAGACAAACAAATGAAAAGACGATTAGAGGCCACAGAGATGGGATTTCTCAGAAGAATGTTGATGAAAGTTCCCTGGACAGCTAAAAAGACCAATGAGGAAGTTCTCAAAGAGGCCAACACAAAAAGAGAGCTCTTAAAAAACATCAGAAAGAAGCAATCAACATTTTTCGGGCTCATCATGAGAAGAGGAAAGTTGGAATACTTGGTTACAACAGGCAAAATAAAAGGAAAGAGAGATCGCGGACGTCAAAGAGAGAAGATAATGGATAGCTTGGTGTCATGGCATGGAAAACAGTCAACAACAGAACTGATACGATGCACTGTAGATAGAAGATTGTGGAGGGACATGAACACCTACGCCAAATGGTATGGCACATGATGATGATGATTTACGTGCAAAGAGAAAGACATCTCCGCAATACACAATAAAGACAAGCGGAACAATATTAAAACAGGCAAATGAATATAAATATATGGGAACAATGTTAACCTCAGATGGTAGATGTACAACAGAGGTGAGATGCAGAATGGCTCAGGCAAAAGCAGCTTTCAAAAAAAAAATGAGGAAGATACTGTACAATACATTTTTGACAATAGAAACAAGAAAAGGAATTCTTAAATGTATAGCCAGTCTTCACATATGGATGTGAATCATGGACAATAGGACAACAGACAAGAAAATCACTGGAGACTGTAGAAATGTAGTTTTACATAGGAATTGTGAGAATACTATGGGCAGCTAAGAAAAGTAATAAAAACGATCTTAAAGAGGCCAAAACAAAATGAGAACTAATATCCAATATTGGGAATAAACAAACATCATTTTTTGGCCATTTAATGAGAAGAGAACAGCTGGAATATATTGTAACAAATGGGAAAGTCGAGAGACGAAGAGATAGAGGGAAGCAAAGAGAAAAGATACCAGACAGTTTAAGAGTGGCTTAATGCTTGGCAGCAGGTCTACAACAGAAATGATAAATAACTGTCGAGATCAAAAGTTGTGGAGAGACATGATCACCTACGTCATCATGGTAATTGATGATGCTGATTTACCTGCATGCATTCACCTTCATTTTTCTGCTTCCTTTTCTTTTGAGGATAGGGCACTTGTTCTATATGTAAAAGCCAAGTTAAGAGTGACAATACAATTATTTCTAACACCAGGAAGTAGCAATACAAATATTGTCAGCCATGCATGAAAAATTAAATATAGGAAAGGTATTTTGGCAATTGCGTAAAATCGAGAGTAGAGGGAATGAAACTTCTCAAACCCAGATAGCACTTCTCTGCTTGCACTCCAAGAGACAGTGACCACATTCAACTGTAAATATTGTCTATATTATTGCCTAATTTCAAGCACGGTATGAAATACAGTAAAGAATATTATGAAGAGAAGGAGACGAAATATTTTAAATGCCTAAAAATTCGCATTTGAAACTAAATCTGCATTTAGAAATAAAATTGTATAATTGTTTCGTTGAGACTAAAATTGTAATATTTTCACTCTTTTGATGCACAATAAACATTTCATGGAAAACTGTCCTTTTCCATAGAAGTATGTAGAGCGATATTTAGATAGTGCCTCCTCAATAATTAGTTTAATCATCTTTAAGATATCTGGTTTTGCACTCAACTATACTAGCCATGACAGCTGTAAATGACCTTAATCTTAAATAAACAAATTACTTTGATATTACTGAGAATCATAGAAGGAAGAGTTATGTGTTAGCACTCTGTTAGAAAAAAAAAAACAAAGAACAATATATGGTCCGAAGACCATATATTTTTCTTTGTTTTTTTTCTGTTGTTATTTATTTGTCATTTTTTTCTGAGTGCTAACACATACCTCTTCCTTCTATGATTCCCTGTTATCGCCTCGGAAGTTTCCCTATATAATAATATTTATTTATTATTGTCTCCAGTTTGATATTACTGACCTTGTTTTCGTCATAATACCATATATGACACCGCCTTTCCCTCCTTCTTCTCCATAAAAATCATCATTCTAGACATCAACATTATTTAACCTTCACTATTTATCATTTTAACGTGTGCCGAGTTACAGTGCGGACCCTGTGCAAGGTCTGATACTTGATAACAACGATTGTCGTACACAGAGAATCTATAATGTATGTCCCATGTGCCCTCATTGGCTCAAAAGGACAATGGATATATATATATATCAAGCTGCTGGCATAGGTGATCATGTCTCTCCACATACTTTCAATCTTGACATTTATTTATCATTTCTGTTGTTGACCTCCTGCCAAGCCTTTCCCTTAAGCTGTCTGATATCTTTTTTCTTTGCTTCCCTCTATCTCTTCGTCCTTCAATTTTCGCAGTTGTTATAATATGTTCTAGCTGTTTCCTGCTCATTACATGGCCAAAAATAGACGATTGTTTCTTTCTAATATTGGAAATTAGCTCACTCTTTGCTTTGACCTCTTTCAGAACGTCTTCATTACTCTTCTTAGCTGTGCATGGTATTATCAACATTCTTCTGTAAAACCAGATGTCTACAGCCTCCATTGATTTCATTTTGTCTGTTGTCTTATTGTCCATGTTGCACATCCATATGGCTCTACATAACATTTAAGAACTCTTTTTCTTGTTTCTATTGTCAAAAATGGATTGCATAGTATCTTCCTCATTTTGTGGAAAGCTGCTTTTGCCTGAGCAATTCTGCACCTCACCTCTCTTGTACATTACCGTCTGAGGTTAACAATGTCCCCAAATATTTAAATTCATTTACCTGTTTTAATATTGTTCCACTTGTCTTTATTGTGCACTGAGGTGATGTCTTTTTCTTTGTTGTTACCATTAATTCTGTCTTCTTGCTATTAAGGCAGAGTCCTTTATTTTTGAATTCTTTCACTTTAATGTCTAACATTTCTTGTATCTCATTTCCACTCTTATTATTATATATAATTATATATATATATATATATATATATGTAATTTATATATATATATACATATATAATTTATATTTACTAAGAGATTAAGGAAGAAAATTATGCAATATATATATAAGAGTTAAGAGGCATTCTTTTCTTCTTATGTATAACACCAACATGTATGTACAATGTATATTAATACTCCAGTCTCTTTCCGATCAAAGTAAAATTCTATTTCTTTTTATAGTCCGCTATTACAAGAATTATGTTGGACATTTAACAAATGATGGAAGATGTAAGACAGAAATAAACAAAAGAATAGGGATGGCAAAAACCAATTTTAGCAACATGTCAAATATGCTCACATTAAAGCAAAAAAAACACCACAACTAAAACACCGAATAGCAAAATGCTATATTTACTCAAAATGTCTGTATGGTGCAAAAATATGGACATTAAATAAGAAAACATAGCAGAAACTGAAGTTTTTGATGTGTGGATATGTAGAAGAATGGAGAATATTGGGTGGAAGGAAAATAAAACAAACAAGAAAGTTTTTAATCAGCTGAAAATGAAGAAAAAAACTACTAAGGGAAAAAAAAAACTACAATTAGAAAAAATACAGCTGAATTTTTTTGGACATGTGAAGAGACATAAAACCATTCTAAAAGTCATTTTGGAAAGGAAGGTACAAAATAGACCAAGATTAAAGTGGACAGATAACATCAAAAGGTGAACATAAACCAACATGCACCGTCAAGACAAGAGACAGAATAAAATAGCTCAATGGTTCCCAAACTTTGTGGAGACGCACCCTAGACCTAGCTAGTGCTCTAAATCAAATTATACTTCACAATCTTTCTGCGGAATAAAAGTCTATCTTTACTTGATTTTGTTTATATTGTCATTTTATGGTAATAAACCGACCACATTACCCCAAAAATCATGTTCCGAAGGTCTGTCAAATTAATGGCCACTAACACCATATTCCCTATGCGCCACGGGACGGGGCTCTTTACTATTTTTAAAATGTTAATAAATACAGAACAGTTACCGCAATCTTTATAAATAATATCAAGTAATTAGCATAAGTCGTCCACAATATGTTTAGAACCGCTGAACACACTATTTCAGCAATGCTTTTATATTGTATTGAGTAGTTAATGAGATAAGCGTTGTTTTATTTGATACATTACATCAGACAGATTATAAATCAACAGCGTCTAGCTGGATTTAATATACAGACGCATCCTAACCTTTAGTGTTATCTTTAATTTCTATTTGTTCGTTTTGTGACATTTAAAGCTAAAAAGTCTGCCAAGTGATTAAATTTGGCACCCCTGCCTGTCTATTGTCTGATCGCGACTTGCACACGACCGGAAGGCAGGCACGGCCTACGAAATAGACATCGTTTTTCCAACAATTATGATCTGATTACAGATGTGTAGGCCAGCTTCGGGGTTCAGATGGAGAAATTCTACAATTAGGGCATCGTGAAGGCGACGCAGTGATCGTAGTAATTCATCGACCTGAGGGGTCAACACGGTGAGGAAGACTGACGTGCCTATAAATTGTCAGTTACCAACATTGACTGCTTCATGCTAAACTCAACACATTTTATACCTACTCTTGTAAATCCTCGGTAGGTAACACTACACACTGCAAACGTATATTTCAGCAATTCGATCGACCCCCGCCAAACGTAAATCTTCATCGGCTCATTCTAGTGGTATGGCACACGGTACATGTCTGTATTACAACAGCAATTAAAAAATAGACACAACAAATATTCATTCACACACACATATCCTACTTTCTATGATACATGACAGGCACAAATCTGCTCACTTCAGTATTGTTAATAAAGTTCTTCTTTACTCGCGGTCTTTGTTGATACCTTTGCAGAAGGTCCCATCTCATTCCAAAAAGTGTAACCTTCATACTGAATTGCCTGATTTGAAGAATCATACATTTTTTATAGTAATTAATCTGATGTATCTTCTCGATATTTCTATGATTGTGAGTCATGGACATTCTCACCAAACTGAAAGGAATAATATTGATTGATTCGAAACAAATGCTACGGAAAAAAGCATAAGATAATTTGGAATTAAAAAAGATCGATGAAGAAATTTTAAAAGACTTAAACATTGAAAAGAACTGATATATAAACACCATACCACAGTGGATATTAAAATACTGTGGCTACGCAAATAATACAGCGGGCTAGAAAGATCAATAATAGAAGGCTTGGTTCCTGCACGACACATCAAAGGCAGGCCAAAAAGAAGAGGGTTTCAGGACATCACAGGAAATTTGAACATGACAAAAGAAGTGGGAGATCTGGCTATAGACATAGATTCTTTCAGACGGGTTGTTGTGAATGCAACGTTCTGTGGGATATCTGGCTAGAGATAGAGATTCTTTCAGACGGACCGTGGTGAATGTAACGATCTGTGA
Organism: Megaustenia siamemsis; assembly: GCA_032433765.1. Classification (NCBI taxonomy): domain Eukaryota; kingdom Metazoa; phylum Mollusca; class Gastropoda; order Stylommatophora; family Ariophantidae; genus Megaustenia; species Megaustenia siamemsis. Next base: position 176,952,175 of record JAVIAB010000092.1, read on the forward strand.
GAGATCTGGCTAGAGATTCTTTCGGACGGGCTGTGGTGAATGCAACGTTCTGTGGGATATATGGCTACAGATAGAGATTCTTTCAGACGGGCTGTGGTGAATGCAACGTTCTGTGGGAGACCTGGCTAGAGATTCTTTCAGACGGGCTGTGGTGAATGCAACGTTCTGTGGGAGATCTGGCTAGAGATTCTTTCAGACGGGCTGTGGTGAATGCAACGTTCTGTGGGAGATCTGGCTAGAGACAGATATTCTTTCAGACGGGCTGTGGTGAATGCAACGTTCTGTGGGAGATCTGGCTAGAGACAGAGATTCTGTCAGACGGGCTGTGGTGGATATAACGTTTTGTGGGAGATCTGGCTAAAGACAGATATTCCTTTAGACGGGCTGTAGTGGATGTAACGTTTTGTGGGAGATCTGGCTAGAGACATATATTCCTTCAGACGGGTTGTGGTGAATGGAAAGTTCTACAAAGGACATGTCACCAGATGATGATAAATTGCTCTTAACAAATACCCTTTACCAGCTTCATCAATTTCCTCTTGTTATGACACATTATGTAATTATTACACTTTTGGACAGTAATCAAAGGGGCTATTTTACATAGCTGTAAATTGCCGTAATCTTTATATTTAAATTATAATGTTAAAGGACAGTCCTAAAAGTTCGAATGCAAGCAGGATATGATTTAGTCAAAGCCACCTATGGTATTAAAAAGACCCGCGGTCTGAAAGGAACTACCCAAAGTTTGTAACGTTTTCAGCTTTGCGAGCGAGTCGGTTGTGCGAAAAATAACGCCAGCCGTCTATAGCTGGCATAGCTGAGGATGTCACACATTTTGGGTAATTGCAGGATTTTATTCTCATCCCGAAGGCCTTAGTAAAGTTATAGATGACTGAAGATTTAGTAGTTTCTAGGAATGTATGTGAGAGATATTGTTGTTTCTTTATTGGACATTTCCTTTTTTCGAAGAAATGGCGAAATGGTGTTAAGAGAAGAGTTATCTAGCAACAAGGTAGACCATGGTAGAATCAAAACAAAAATACATTTCGAGCTTTATAAGAAGAAGGCGTTGGAAATACATCGGTCATGTGCTGAGAGTGAATGAGGAAAAACTGCATCGTCAGGCAGTCATGTGGAAACCATCTGGTAAAAGAAAATAAGGCAGACCAAGAGAATAGCTACGCAGAACATTTACTAAGAAGGCACAACCATGGGGCTAAGAAACAGCAGCAGCAGCAGATCGTCAATCATGGAGAACTTTGACTTCCGCCCATTGTCGTCTTCGGCCAGAGAGGAAAATGAGGGTAGACCAGCTACAAAATGTCAATTTCTTCAAAAGTAAATCTGTAGGAAGTGAATATTTAAATCTACGAAGTAAGATCAATACAAGTGGTTATCTGGCTGTACAACAAAGTAAAGTCTATATTTTGGCGTTGCAGCGAAGGAAGACGTAATAGTGTTGCATGTAGTACGACCACTCATCACATCTTGGGCCCCTCTAATTTCGAACCAATTATCCACCGCTGGTCTTATGCTGGATGTTGTTTCACTGAGCAGCTTCTTTCGTAACTGGGGCCGCGATAGCTCAGTGGTTAGTGAACTGGACTACAAAGGACAAGAGGTAGGGTTCGATCCCAACCGACGACTTCCATTTCACCCAGACTTTAATGAGTACCGGATTTTTTTCTGGGAAATTAAAGCGGCACAGGCGTAATACCGACCATATTACCCCACAAATCATATGCCGAAGGTCTGTAAAATTTATGGTCACTAACACCAAATTCCCTATACGCCACTTGGCGTGACGGGGGTACTTTACTTTTTTTTTACTACTTTCTTTCATAACCGATTTTGTCAATATTGCTTAGGTAGATCCGCCAGTAGAGTGAACAAGATGCCTTTATGGTGTCTGGCCTCACTTGCTTTCTTCTGTACCTTTTGTTATCTTTTTCTGACATCTTTTCTCCTCTTCGAGAGTTGCAGTGCTGTCTTTCTTCTTTGTTCTCTACGATCTGATGCCAGATCTTTTCCAATTTCTTTCGCTGATACAAAATTCTCCCACGGAAGCCCTGAAAACGTGCTTTTATCTCAGAACTGGTCTGTCTTTTGATATCTTTTCGTCCGTAAGTTCACCATACAATATTTGTTTGGGAATACGACTTTATTTTTTATTTTTCTCACGCGACTCAGACAACTTATTTACTGCCCTGCATTGTCAGTTCAAGCTTTAGATGAAATTTAACATAATTTGTTCCTATGACCATGCAGTTTTGACATCGTTCATTGTAGACCAGTTTATTTATTAGAAAGGGCGACATCATTATTTGTGATTCATTTTTGACCCTACATCATTTAACTGTTAATGTTCATTTTGTCATTTCCATTTTCCGCAATACATTTTTTTTTAACTCTTATGATTACATTTGTGCATTTTCTGTATTGACTTGCTAATAATTTTCTACAGTTTATTTTTTTATGATTAGCTATAAGATTCGTGAACCATTGACAAAGCTTAAAGAAAGATTTTTTCTAATAGAAATTGCCTAATGCAATTTATTGTGTTAAAAAGTTCGGCTCTGTTCCCCAAGGTATATATTTCAGCGTGTTTGAGAGTTCAGCATGCCTTTATCGCACTTCAAACCAAACTAGATCAATGTGGTCATTTCACCCTAACCATCTATTACACAATCTATCGTAAAATGCTATTCCGCCGTATGTATGTGCAGAAACATGGACATTAGACAAGAAAACAGAACAGAGAATTGAAGCCTTTGAAATGTGTATATATAGAAGAAAGAATAGGTAGAATTGGATGGAAGGAAAAGAAAACAAACCATGGAGTCTTAAAACAACCAAATATGAAAAGAGAACTACTAAGCACAATTCAAACAAGATAAATGCGATTTTTGGGCCATATTAAAAGACACAACAGCCTACTAAAAGTAATCCTGGAGGGGAAAATACAAGGTAAAATAGGCAGAGGCAGACCAAGACTAAGATGGACGATTAACATCAAAAGATGGACAAATCAGCCTGTGACAACCTGCACCATCAAAGCAAGAGACAGAGCAGAATGGCGCTCCATGGTAGCCAACCTTCGTTGCGTAAAAGGCACTTGTGATGATGACGTATGTATCCCTCTCCAGTCACAACCAATCACGGAATAAGTTCTTTAAAATGACTAAACCGTCCTGACTGTGAACTGAGCGAGACGGAGTATCACTAACCCCACCATACCGTCACGCTACAGACAAACGAAAATTGCTTTCTCAGTCACCCCTTTTCACCCCTAACGTGATGACCCTTCACCCCTGACGTGGTGACCGAAGTACATACCGGTAGTATTATACTATCTTATAGAATTATTTCCACAGTTGGCTATTTTTTCCTGACATAAATTATTTTTTATTGTTTCATATCAAGTTCCCATTATTAAATTATCTTCATATTATAAAGTTTCTGTGGACTAATTTTTGCTCTTTTACAACAGAGTGCCCACATCAACCTGTAGAGCTTTTCTTTATTACTAAAACCTCTCGCACTTCTTCTCGTGCCACAGTGGTCACCAAGTTATTGAACTGGACAGCAGCAGTTTCAAATCTCTTGTAGAATATACACCCTTCACTCAAAGTGAAGTCCCATTATCGATTATAAATGACATCATAAGTAGCTCAACGGTGAAAGCATGACTCTCTCTCTCTCTCTCTCTCTCTCTCTCTCTCTCTCTGTCTCAAACACACACACACACAGAAGATGACGTTTCGCTTTCCGTGAACGTTGCCTTTATATGTTAGCTTCCATTTTATTGGAATCGACGTGGCTGAGTGGATGATGCGTTCGCTACTGATCTGAATGGTACGATTACACCCCCTGAAGTGGCTAGTTATGTTCTCACTGACACCGTCATGGGGGTTGAGGTGAGTTTTAGGGGGAGAAGGGAAAAGAAGTGTATAATCATCCAGCCTCTAAAATCGTGCATCAGAGATTTTGTCCCGGTAAAGTAGTGGTGCTTGTCTTATATGGGCCAATAATTGGACATTTAAACTAAAAATCAACATGTTTTCTGGCGGCCACGCCGCATTAGAGATAAGGCAAAAAAGATTAGAATAACAATGGCGAGATATGCTGCCAAAACAATTATGATGAGACGAAAAATTAGTAGAACGTGAGAGTGGTCCACTCCCGATGTTGGGTGTTAGATTATTTAACGGATTCGGTAGTTTTGGTACAGTCGAGTTGGAGAGATTCGAGAAAGAAGAAGGGTTAGGCATTCAATCAGGATATAAATTGACCTGGACATTGGAAACTTATAGAGTAGACCTAGAGAACATTCAGAGAGGGCTTATCCTGAGATGGTTTAGAGAGAATGTTCGGAATGGTTTGTTTTAAGGAAGATCTTTTGTTAAACGTAGCTCAAAGGGACTCTAAATACATCAGTTCCTATAAGGAAGATGAAGGTTAGGGATTTACCGTTTTCACAGGATTATTTTTATGCATAGAAGTTATATATGAATTTATGGTAGGAAAAGCTATGCGGATTTAATTACAGAACCCTAAGAGAGACGATATAACAACGATGGTAGCCTAGACACATATACATAATCTCCACAAACGATTATTTGAACGTTTTTGTATATGACCATAGTCACTATCTTATGTAAAAAGTGGCTTTTATAGCGATCGATATATTTTTCCACATGAGTTATGAAGTATAACACAAGATCTGTGTGAATACACTTTTTACAAGATCCAGACGACGTCTTGATCAATTATATGAAGTATCGAACACTAGTGTTTGTTTAGAAAAGTGTCCGATGTTGTGAATTAATCACGTTATGTGGCACACTGACACATCCGTTATTCTTTGTAAAAATAGACATTACCACCATAAGTATCACATGGCTTGTTTAATAGAAGATTAATGGACGTACACCTTGTGATCTCCCGTGTGTACGCCGCACAAGTTAAATTCTCTTTGTTTCTTTGAATATTTTAATATAAGCTCGGTTGTCAATGACATATTCACTAGTAACACGGTTTCCATAAAAAGGTCTATTTAAAAGGAGAAGACGCACTGGCACTGTTGTTACTACATTTGTTTGCTGATCACTGTCGGTTCAGTGTCCAGGTTACCGAATTAAGGAGTCATCCAGTCATTGGAAACAGGTACCAGTGATTATTATTATTTTTTTTTTTTTTTGGGGGGGGGGGAATGTTGGCGGTTTGGAGTGAGACAGACGACATCACCCTCAAACGGGTCGGTGATCGATACTGGTTAGGAGCCAGGGCAAAGTAAAGCATATAAATGCATACAAATGCGGAACAGCAGTAAAGCTGATTGCAAAGGAGAAATGAAAAACAAGAAGAAAATAATGGTATGGTTAAGCTTTACGTAATTAATGGACGACACAAATTTGAACGACATTTCTGCTCAATATGCATACAGCAGAAACACCAAACAAAGCACGCGTCATCTTTACTTTATTTTTTCTCTTTCTATTACTTCATTAATACTTCATTACTTCAATATTATACATGCATTATTATCAAATAAAATTAGTTCTACATAGCTAATATGGGGCTATATATAATTTGTTGTTCCTACTGAAGGCCTATTGAGCCGAAACATCGTTCAATTGTGTGTCGTCCATTAATTACGTAAAGATTTAACCATTCCATTTTCGATTGTTTTTCTTTTATTCATATCTCTAGATCAATACAGGATCTAATGCTGTATTCACTGTAAATGATAACAGTTACTAGAGATACCTCTTGCTTAATATTAGTAGGGATAGTGAGTTCGATATGACAGCATTTACTATTTTACATGCTTCCTTGGGGAATTTTATGTATACCGGTGTGTTGTGATTCTTGCAGACCATTAGCTTCTTCCCTTCAGGTGTGTATTCCACAAATATAAATATATATTTTTTACGTTTTTAATTTTTTAGATGAAAAATATAATTACTTAGTTAAATTGATGTCATACTCATTGTAGTTAAGGACAATTTATAATAAAATTCTTCCGAAAGAGACTCAGAAACCAAAAACGTCTTCAAAGGTGTTCGTAATAAGAGATTAACAGAATTGAGATATACAGGCCGTGACATTGAATCGGTCGCGTGTGGGATAGTGAAATATTCACAAGCTATGCTGTACTTGAAGGAAGACATGAGACGCAGACCAAGAGCAATCTGGCGGAGAACAGCAGAAACAGTGATTAAGAGTTTGGGCCAGACATAAGGTATCCTGTAAGGAATTAAAACGGCAGAACGAAGTAGTGAAAACGTTGTTATTGCACTGCAAGACGTGACAATTGTACTGACTAATTTGTCGATCTGTGACTGAAAAAGGAAGAGTAAAACCAATTACCGACTATCATACAGTAAACCGGTTCCGGATGGTTCTGTTAAATACCACGAACAACAGGTTAGCAAGCAATATTGAGTTATTTGTGGGTTATCATCATTGCACTCCGAACAATTCCACAGGTTCTCAGATACCTTCCTCAGCAAGTGTGGCCTCATCTATCGACTGACTCCAGTTCTGTGTTGGCTGTCCACTTACGCTCCCTCTAAGCCTTTCGTTTCTGGATGTGCCCATCTTTACAAGTATGTTTTTCATCTGAAAGGGTGATGTGGACTCGTGGTTGTCCAAGCCTTGTGTCCTTTCCGCATCTTGCAAGGCATTAATTAATGTTGTCTACCTGATCTATAGGTTGACCGTCTTCGACAACAGCGCAGACAGCCAATCTACCAACTCTGTTATACCCCCACGTCCAGGGAGGCAGACAAAGGTGACTCTGCATATCATTGACTTCTGTAATGACTCTACCTATTGCCTGTGTACAGAGTCCGCCTCCATTTTTCTTAACATGCTCATCACTTAGTATGCAGGCGTGGGTGTAGTTTTGTGACTCCAACCAGATACATGCCCTGTTCACTACTACCACCTCCATTGTCATGCCACTCCCGGTCATAACGTACGCACCACTGTCTTCTGTAACCGTTCTGCCCGTTTCTCTCTCTTCTACCTTTCAGCTCCCTGTGGAGCATAGGTCTTCAACAAACACTTTCAGCTCCCTGTGGAGCATAGGTCTTCAACAAACACTTTCAGCTCCCTGTGGAGCATAGGTCTTCAACAAACACTTTCAGCTCCCTGTGGAGCATAGGTCTTCAACAAACACTTTCAGCTCCCTGTGGAGCATAGGTCTTCAACAAATACTTTCCAAGTCGTTCTGTTTCGCGTCATTCTTTTAAGATCATTCCATGTCTTCCCCATCATCTTCATCTCTGCTTCTATCTGTCTTCTCTAAGAATTTCTTAGTCTTCCTTTTTGTATTTTCCCCTGGGGATTCAAAAAAAGGGCCTGTTGTGTAATACTCTCAGTTGACTTCCGCAGTGTGTGTCTTATCCAGCGCCATCCTCTTCGCTGTATCTCTTTATCCACTGGTTTTTGACTGGTACATTGCCATAATTCTACGTTAGTGATTTTGTCGTGCCATTTCCATCCTTTTATTCTGCGTAAGCATCCATTAATGAAAGTGTGTATCTTCATGGTTGTCCCTTTTGTTGTTCTCCATGTTTCACAGTCATGTAATAGGACTGACTTAACATTGGAGTTGGAAATTTTTATTTTTGTATTTAACCTAATTTCAGAAGCATTTGAAATAAAAACAGGAGTAAGGCAGGGATGCCTTCTGTCTTCATTTCTCTTTTTACTGGCCATAGATTGGATTATGAGAATAACTCAAAACAACAGAAATGGAATCCGCCCGTTTAGCAAATAATAATTCTACAAGACACAGTAAACGGTCACGAGCAGGATGCAGCCTGAGATGTCAAATCAAGATCAAAATGCGTCAGGTCTTGAACAAGCGCAGATCATGTTATCAGACAAAGAAAAATGGGAGAAATCTCAACCATTTTTAAGTCACTATGAAGGTCAAGTGAAAGGCAAGGAAGGGCAATCTAAAATACGTCTATGTCTTACTGCCCTTTGCTCTCTTCATGATTTCTATTTCTCCATTGTGCATTAAACATTTAAATGTTCCCAAACAGACATAATAACATACAACATACGAAGAGAATTGCATTAAAGAATTGACAGCTGAAATTATATAATTTATGAATATGCGATTATCAAAGAAATTTAACACCCAAAAAAAAATATTGCAATACTGAATAAATGTCAATGAAATAAATAAATGCAATCTTGAGACATAATTGTGGTCAAAAATAAATGAAGTGAATTTTAAGTTGAGTTTTATAAAAGAGAAACACGGTTTGTGTGCCTGCGTATAAATGATGATTTAGTGGGACGATCACATACAGTTTATGAGTGTTAGGGATGAAAGGGAGTGTACTTTTTTATTTGCTCAAAAGAGTATAATGAGGAATGAACGTAATATGAAAGTGGCTTCCTGTCATGAAATATCAGATAAAAATAGATCTAATTAAATTGTGAAGAAGAAGCGATGCATGCAAGGATATTTTGTGTGAACTTCTACATGCATTACTCACATAAAAAAAAGTAATTATCCAAAACATCTTTTGATACGCGAGACGTTATAAATTTGAAAGTGAAGAGAAGCGAAAAGAACACACTTGGATAGATTTTTACCGGCCACTTATCATAAATATTCCTCATCTAATTCTTTCCTTTCTTATTTGTCTCTTTTTGTCAGCTATATGGGCTATGTATGTTTCTGTCGTGTTACATGATTAAACCATTTAATTTGTTCCTTTGCATAATTTACTGTCTTATTAGTTTTTAACCTTTGATTTGTATTGGCTTCTATCATTTATCTGACACATTTCATTTACATTAGATTAATTGTATGATTGAAGTTTGACTTTGTTAACAAAACGTTAACACAACGTTTAGCATGCACGCGTCCGTGTGGCTGTTGAGGTCCTTACCAATTAGAGGAGAAACAGAGGAGTCACTATTACCTGCCACGCAAGTCGTAAGAGACGATTAAGGAAGTGTTTATTAATGACACCCACCTCCCTGAAAGAGAAACTATATGGGGCAATCGAATCGCTTAAACAGACAGCTGACTTCATGGGAGAGCCTGGAATCCTACTCTGATTGAGTCTTGATCGCAGAGAGACAGAGAGAGAGAAAGAGGTCAAGGTCTTCGCCCTACTACGGAGTTTGTGTATCTGAGTTGTAGCCATCGTCAGTGCTTTCTCCAGTTTGTGGCGGGTGTGCTTCACTAGGGAAAGCGTTGAGTAGGGTATCTCAGCACAATGGAACTATCCATTATACAATGAAAACGATCTGTCGAGTAAAGTAAACTAAATAAAATGTTAAAGAACCATCTACTCATTTCACCTCGATTGTTGTTGCTTTGTTCGACACTAATGTGGTAATAAGCATTATGATTTTAAAATCTTCTATTTTAACAATTTGAAACCTCAGGGAGAAGTCAGCATCATAAATACAAAGTAGCATTATAAAGACAAAGTACTGGGGTGGTTTTTTTTTTGCTGTTGCGCTATCTCTGTATGACATTGCACTCAACATTGCCAGATCACAGTAGTTGGTTAGTTATATTGGAACATAGACAAAAATAAAATACCAGTTCATGTGTTGAACACACGTCGTAAAAGATGTGCTGCTAATACAAACAGTTTGAAAATCTCTGAATACAGGAAACCACATTTTGAGTTTTAAGTTAATTCCCACATTTGCAGTTTCAGTTATGTTGTCCAGCCACTATTTTAGAGCTATAATAAAGGTCTTTTTCGCCTACCATTATTAATGATACTACTACCACAACTACTACAACACAACTACTACAGCTACTACTACTACTGCTGCTACTACTACTACTACTACTACAACAACTATTACAACTACTGTTATTATTACTATAACTTTTTACTACTACTATTACAACTATTAATACTGCTACCACAAATATCAAAACTTTTTTCAATGTCCGGATAACGACTAAACTTTCATGTCTTGGCATATCTTGAAGTCATGTCACTTTACCGCTAAACATAGAGCTTGCGCCTGGGATAGAATGAATGTTCACTTTATATCAGAAACTAGAACGTCTATCTGAGATTAACTGAATGTTCATTTTATATCAGAAACTAGAACGTCTATCTGAGATTAAATGAATGTTCACTTTATATCAGAAACTAGAACGTCTATCTGAGATTAAATGAATGTTCACTTTATATAAAAAAACTAGAACGTCTATCTGGGATTAAATGAATGTTCACTTCATCTCCAAATTATCTCATTTAATGTCTACGATACTGACCCTCTCATACACATAATATAATACACCTGCTATTTTATTTCTCTTTTTTCAACTTAGCTGACAGATGATTTCACGGACGTTTTCTATTTTAACATATATTTTATTTTGTGAAGTCATTGCTAGTGACATAGACTTTGAACCGGAACAGCTAGATTCTCTCAACAGCTTCCATTTGACACACACCCATTATTAATACGTTGGGTAACTCAAAGAAATCGCGATGAAACACCCAATTAGGAGCAAGGACGACAATCTTAAGGAGATTAAATATGAATTTCTTAAAACGTCACACAAGTGAAAATCATTAGATTAATGCCCGTGGGGGCGCTGATAAAGTCGAGGGCTGGACGTTTTTCCTAGCAAAATGTCCGTGAGAAACAAGAATCTCTTTACGCGTAACAAAATTATAATTTATAATTTAAGCCCTTCATTAAGATCGCGAGAAAGTGTGGTGGCTAATTGACCAGTTGGGTTGGTGGAATTAACAGCTCAAAAGATGTTCTTGTGTTCGCTACTGGGATTTTAAATTAAGAAATGTATTAACTTCTTTCTTTGGTTACACATGAGATTCCTTACTTCAGTGGGAAAGATTTGGATTGAAGAATGAGCATTATTTTACTGGCATTTAAGGGAATAGATGAGACCTTTTGTATTAGAGATTAAGCGGTGTATGTGTGTGTGTGCTCGCGCGTGTGTGTATGTGTATGTAGATGAAGAGAAATATATTTTGAGAGATTGAAGGGGATATAAAGAAATATTCGAAAAGTGAGATGTGAAGGAAAGAGAGTTGTAAAAGAAAACAACTTTGTTTAGCAATAACATTTGTAGAGAGAAATTGAGAGAGAGAGAGAGAGAGAGAGAGAGAGAGAGAGAGCGAGAGAGAGAGAGAGAGATTTGCTGAGAAAGAACAAGAGAGAAGTGGAACAAGAGAGAATTGTTAAAGGAAGGATGTAAAGACATAATGGCATGCAGAGTAAGTGAAAAATATTGAGAGAGAGAGAGAGAACATACCGTATTACTATCTTGCTCTCATTCCATATAACACACTAATTTGAATATTCGTGAATCAAACAATTTTTTTCTGCTTACCGTTGGCTGTATAGTTCTTGTTATATTTGTTATCAGCGACTAATTTCAACGGGTCGCATCCTAAATCCTCTTTCATTTCCTCCGTCCTCACATCCAAAAGCACGCACACACCCAAACACAGAGAAAAAAACACGCACACACCTAATCTATCTATCTATTGACCTTTCGAGCCGTAACCGGCCCATAGGGCGTAGACCAAGATACACCTTCTCCTATATGAATTTTTGTTCTAGCAGTTTTCTTTTAAAGATATTTTATTAAATCTCGCCATCTGTCTCTGTTCTGTGCAAGCAGTTCTATCTCATTGAGGGAGCCGATTCCTGCTGCTCTTGCCTCTCTCATCAATGTTCTTCTCAGTGTCTCCCTGGGTCTTCCTCTTTTTCTTTTACCTGTTGTTTCCCATATGAGGGCTTGCTTTGCTATTCGATTATTATCTCTTCTCATCACATGTCCAACGTATGACCATCGTCTTTTCTTTATTACTGAAGATATTAGTGGTTGATTGGCGATTTCTCTAATTTCCTCGTTTGTTTGGAATTCGTTCCATTCTATACCAAGTATTTTCCTTAGACATTTATTTTCGAATGCGTTCAACTTTGTTTCTATATCTCTTGTTGTTTTCCAGCTTTCACACGCATACGTAAGGGTTGATAGTACATTTGATTTGAATAGCCTAAGTTTTGTGTTTGTGCTAATGAGTTTTGATTTCCACAACTTTTCAAGGCTTCTGAAAGACATTGCTGCTTTAGCCAGTCTGATTCTAATTTCTTTGCTCGTATCCCCTTCTCGATCAATGTGACTTCCAAGATAGATAAAGTGATCGATCTCTTGGTCGGTTTCCGGTTGTTTCCAAAATGGAGGAATTATTTTTCTCCGGCTTGGTATTGAACCGTTGATCAGAGGTTTAACAAGCCGCTATCGTAAAAACGATGTTGTTAATGAAACGTAGACCTGATACAGAATGTGTAAATTAGCAGTAGATAATAATGATAGTTTTTTCGGCCCCAAAACAACAACAAAAATAGGATTCTGGAATGTGCGAACAATGGCCGCTCCGACGAAACATGCACAGGTCGCGAGCGAGATGGACACACCTAATACGCAGAGAAAAAACACGCACACGCCTAAACACAGAGAAAAAAACACGCACACACCTAAACACAGAGAAAAAACACGCACACACCTAAACACAGAGAAAAAAACACGCACACGCCTAAACACACAGAAAAAAACACGCACACGCCTAAACGCAGAGAAAAAACACGCACACACCTAAACACAGAGAAAAAAACACGCACACGCCTAAACACAGAGAAAAAACACGCACACACCTAAACGCAGAGAAAAAACACGCACACACCTAAACACAGAGAAAAAAACACGCACACACCTAAACACAGAGAAAAAAACACGCACACGCCGAAACGCAGAGAAAAAACACGCACACACCTAAACACAGAGAAAAAAACACGCACACACCTAAACACAGAGAAAAAAACACGCACACGCCTAAACGCAGAGAAAAAACACGCACACGCCTAAACGCAGAGAAAAAACATGCACACACCTAAACACAGAGAAAAAACACGCACACACCTAAACACAGAGAAAAAAACACGCACACGCCTAAACACACAGAAAAAACACGCACACACCAAAACGCACAGAAAAAATACGCACACACTCAAACACACAGAAAAAAAAAACGGCACAACACTTCCGGAATTGTGTTTTCTGTGTGTTTATAATTTTCTGACTGAGCATCTTAGAATCTTCCAGAAAGGTTTTCCGGAAGTCAAGATTTAAACTGCTCCTTCTACTTCCCGTTTTTATTTCAAGTGTTGAATGTCAAGACAGTCTTGTGTTGTCTTACACTGCAGTGTGAAAACAAACAAACATATTTTAGCATCAAATAGGGGTCATGCCACTTCCTGCTTGTTTCATATCTACTGCCCATTGGAGAGCGGGAAATTCGGTCCAGGTAATTCTTTGACTGCACGTCGTCTATAATAAATGAGCTACCGGAAGTAAATAAAGTTTACATATTTTCTGAAGCTCAAAAGACTGCCACAATGTTCCGCATGCCAGTGACAAAAAGAATGTTCGGCATCTCGTGATAAAAAAAAAATAATGTTTTTTTCTCATGAAAATAAAAGAAATATTAAATGAAAAAAAATGTGAAACAAATTCAGGATTAACAGAAATAATAAACACAAATGTTGAGCAAGTGGTCGAGTGGCTTATAAACCACTTACATACCGGCTTGGCTCCCTTTAGGAATAATTGAAATATAAAAAAAAAGTAAGGTACCCCCGTCACGCCAAGTGGCGTATAGGGAATATGGTGTTAGTGACCATAAATTTTAAAGACCTTCAGCACATGTAATTGAAATATATGTGATATAAAAGTGATTGCAAATTGAAATATATACTACATTAGTGCATAGAGAAGCAACATTAACAAGATTGTACGGAATTTAGAAATACAAACCACCTTGCCTTGATGTAAGATCAGACTGATACTAACACAAACAAATACAATCTATGGAAATGATATGTTTCAGATAGATCCTTGATATCTCGTACCTTAGATAACATCACAAATGAGGAAGTTTGGAAAACAATTTTGAGCCCGCCCGTAAAGTTTTTGACATTTTTAAGACAAAGAAAACTAAATATGATTGTAGGAGAATGCCAAGAGATTTAACGGTTTGACCATCTGACGAGGAAGAATAAAATGTGAAAATAGAAACTGGCAAAGGACAGAATGTTTAATGATGGTGTAAAAGGCTGGATGGGGAAAACATTCGAACAAATCTAGATACTGGCTTGAACAGGGAAAACAGTGGGAAATATTGTTGACGTATGTTGGCTCCCGTATGAGCTAATGGATCAGGCATGCGGGAAACGAGAACAAAGTAATACATACATACATACATACATACATACATACATACATACATACATACATACATACATACATACATACATACATACAAACATACAACATAAGTACGTACGTGCGTGAGTGCGTACGTACATAGATATATACATACATACATACGTACGTACACACATACACACATACACACATACACACATACACACGCATACATACATACATACATACATACACATACATACATACATACATACATACACACACATACATACACACATACATACATACATACAAACATACACATATACATACATACTTACACACATAGAAACATACACACATACGCACACAGATACATACATACATACACACATACATACACACACACATACATACATACACACATACATACATACACACACACATAATTATCATCATCATCAAGTGTCATTTCCGCAACGAAGGTTGGCTACCATGGAGCGCCATTCTGCTCTGTCTCTTGCTTTGATGGTGCAGGTTGTCATAGGCTGGTTTGTCCATCTTTTGATATTACTCGTCCATGTTAGTCTTGGTCTGCCTCTGCCTCTGCCTCTTTTACATTGTATTTTTCCCTCCAGGATTACTTTTAGTAGGCTGTTGTGTCTTTTAACATGCCCCACAAATCTAATTTGTCTTGTTTGAATTGTGTTTAGTAGTTCTCTTTTAATTTCAAGTTGTTTTAAGACTTCATCGTTTGTTTTCTTTTCCTTCCATCCAATTCTACCTATTCTTCTATATATCCACATTTCAAAGGCTTCAATTCTCTGTTCTGTTTTCTTGTCTAATGTCCAAGTTTCTGCACCACATAGGGAATGTTGAGAAAACATAACATTTTGCTATTCTTAGTTTTAGCCATGGTGTTATTTGTTTTGATGTTATTATGTTCTTCATGACATTACAATTACTTTTTGCCATTCCTATTCTTTTTTTTTATTTCAGTTGTACATTTTCCATCATTGGTTTATAGTATGGCCAAGGTAGTCATTCCTACATACATACACACACATACATACATACATACATATACACAAATACATATTTCTCTGTAATAGACACACAAACAATATTCTATTACAAATATAAATAAAGACTATGCTAAGCATATTTTATAAAGAAAGCAATTCCAGTCACAAGTTTTCTTGCTCCACTCAAAATCAACCGTCCCATACAAGACAATCTAAAGTCAACATTAACGACAGAGAAGAAAATCTATGACATGTGTACACAGAAATCAATACATCATTGCATGAAATGGAAGGTTCCCAGTCCTCCTAACGAGGGGAGATTCCTAAAAAAATGTAAGAAGCAAGTGTTGGGACGAGGTATTTTTATAGCCCTCTATAATTCGATTACTGTGTTACAAGGTGGACATGTTGGGAGATGGGAGCTGTCACTTGTGTAATCAATAGGGAACCTTGTCGTACTCAACTACATTGCTGGACTTAAATGAAAAGGTAGAAGAAAAGTGTTGTATGGATTGTAAAACTCGTGGCAAGAATTCCATGTTTACTTTCCTTCACTTGTCTGTGGTTGTATATATAATATAGAGATATATTGGCAAGACAGTTTAAATGTCTAAAGTTGGACTTTAATTTTATCTGTTGTTTCCTTATATATTCTATGGCGGGGGCTTTCCTAGCTTTTTTTTTCGCAGTTCTTCATTCCTGATCTTCTCTCTCAGCCTGTTTCCTATCATTCATCTAACACATTTCATCTCAGTAGAGGTTATTTTTTCTTATTGTTCTTGCATCTAGAGTCCAGGTCTAAA
Source organism: Megaustenia siamemsis (assembly GCA_032433765.1). Taxonomy (NCBI): domain Eukaryota; kingdom Metazoa; phylum Mollusca; class Gastropoda; order Stylommatophora; family Ariophantidae; genus Megaustenia; species Megaustenia siamemsis. The sequence goes on from JAVIAB010000092.1 coordinate 176,968,254, forward strand.
ATTGGTAGCACAACGTTGGGATGAAGATTGTATTTTATAGTTCTCGTTTTGTCTCCAGAGCTATTTCCTTGTTGGACAATAGTGGTGATAACTGTCCAATGATTTGACAAGCTTTGTTGCATCTTGATTCTATCTCTGCTGTTTGTGAATTGTCATTTGTCATTAGACTTCCTAGGTATTTGAATTCCTCTACTTGTGTTAGTTGTCTGCCTTTATAGTTATGTTGATGTTCTGTTTATTTTTGACGACATTCATGACTTCTGTTTCGTTGATTTTCATGTTGTATTTTGTGCCTGAGCTGTTGAGTTTGTTTAAGTGTTCTTGTAGGTCTTCTATTGTTTCATGTATTAGTGCCTGATCGTCTGCAAATAAAAGCTCTTTGATCTCCTCTGTCTCTGATGGGTTGGCTAGCTTGCATATATATATATGTATAACACTGAGCATTGAAATTTTACAAAATAACACACATTTTATCTCCCTATGGCTGTAAAATGTCCAAAGATGGACACATAACACCAGTAATCATGACACGCATCGTACTAGCATCAAATGTTTTCAACAAACTGGCGTACATTTGGAGATTCAACTGGTAAGAGACGAATCAAAACAAGAATAGCCGTCAAGCTTTATAATAAAAGGCCGATGAAAATACATGGGTCATGTGCTGGGAATGAATGAAGAAGATCTCTCTTTCAGGTATTCATATGAAAATCATCTGGCGAAAGAAAACAAGCCAGACCAATATAATCGTTAAGCAGAACAATTACTATGGAAGGCTCAAATATGGGACTAAGAAACAACCAAGAACTAGCAGCAAAACTTCATTCGCGGAGAACTTATTCCTTAAGTGTCGTCTTCGGCCCGAGAGGAAAATGATGATGATGAAACACAGACTTATGGGTAAGGGTTTGATACAATTTCAGTTTGGTATTTCAAAATATATAAAATAAGGAGTCAGACAAGGCTGTCACTGGATTTATTTTCAGTTTACAGCGAAAAAATAGTATGAGATCAATAGTAGACAAAAAAGAAACTGAAATAAACGATCACAACACAAACAATTTGCGAAATGCGGATGATACAGTTTTAATAGCAGAGACGAAGAATGAACTACAAGAGATGATAGACTTAAGAGTAAAAGAAAGCAACAAGAAATGTCTCAGTCTGAATATTTAAAAAATCAGAAGTAATGATCATACTAAAAAGACAATTATGCCATCCATCCTGCAGCATAACAATAAACAAGACAAATCTGAAACAAGTGCAACGTATCAAATACTTGGGCACAATAATAACATCAGATGTAAGATGCACTACATAAATAAACAGCAGAATAGTTCATGTCTAAATAGCGTTTCAGAAAATGTAAAGCTTCTTATGCAACAAGTCTATGTTTATAAAAGTGAGAAAGAGATTTCTTTCAATGCTATACAGAGTCAGTTCTGACCTAAGGAAGAAAATAATGGACACGAATGAAAAGACCATTAGAGGCCACAGAGATGGGATTACTCAGAAGAATGTTGAAAGTTCCCTTGACAGCTGAAAAGACCAACGAGGATATTCTCAAAAAGGCCCACACAAAAATGGAGCTCCTTAGCAACATCGGAACGGAACAATCAACATTTTGGGGCATATCATTAGAAGATGAAAGTTGGAATACTTGGTTACAACTGGCAAAATACAAGGAAAGAGAGATAACGGACGACAAAGAGAGAAAATACTGATAGCTTGGTGTCATGACATGGTAGACAGTCAACAACAGAATTGATACGATGCACTGTAGATAGAAGATTGTAGGACATGATCGTCTTCGCCAACCGGTATGGTATCTGATGATGATGATTTCAAAATTATTTCCAATCATAGTACCTCGCCTCCATAAACTCAATCTGTGCGACAACTTAATTTAATACACAATCGATGTATTATAAGAGACACATTCCTTACCACTAGTAAGTTTTCCATTATCTGACATTGTTCTTGAATGATGTCCAAGTTAATGAGACATCAGAATCGTGTGGCAGCAGCTACAAGAAGGGAGCAGAGAACATCAAGTTCTGCTGCTATAAAGGAGACTTGCCTGGCTATCACAGAATTGCCTTAAATGGGATCACTGTAGTTGAAAACTTCTCCTCTTGTGTAAACTACACATTCACATCCAAGAGTGAATCAGTGAAGGTCACAAAATCATATTCTCTCTGTGGTTTTACTAACTACAGGTCAGGTGGCTTCTGTTGGATTGGAAATGATAACTTACCACCACTGTGTGTCTATGTGTTTGGAATTGGAGTCATCAGCGATGGCCTAACATCATCGAGTGCTAAGACGATCATCGTTTTCGGGAGGACGCGAACTTCCATGGCATATGGAGGATAGGCGGCGGGAACCATTGAAGGCTATGTCTGAAAAGTGTTCCTTCTTGCAGTTTCCTCATATTCCAAGTCCGGCTTGTTGCAGGAGCTACTGAGTTAAGTGCTCTGTGCACACAGTGAGCTGTGTGTCTCATCCGTTTTGATCCTGTTTCGATATCCCGCTTGTTCACGATGAATGATGATATCGTACGACAGGGAACAGTTGGCTGTGTTCACTTTCTGCGCGGTTTCGCCTTATGTCTTTTGGCGTGTGCTGAGACTGCTACGATGGGGACTACAGTTGCCTTTCTTTGTTTGGGAGATGTGTTAGTAATTCGGATGATTCCACTGGCACGGGCGGTTGAGCAATTATGGATTTTAATTCGTTTGCAGTGATGCCGAGGCCTTCCATAACCAATAACCAATAACTAAGTTTTCCATAATTATTCTGTGCGACTTTTTTATTTTCAAAGGACAAATTCTGTGGGATTTTTGGTTTCTACAGCTACATATGATTATTTTGTTCTATTGACACATTTGAATTAACTTTCTGCTTTCATAGATTAATTCTGTCCCAATATATGTTCACATTCAATTATTCCATGGAACTATATATTAATCTGATTTTCATCCTGCGCGACTAAATATTGTTTCATAAATTCAATTTGGGCAACTTTTAGGTCGTATACAATGATTTTTTATCACCTTGATTCCATACTTTCATAATTACCGCCTAAATTAAAATTAAAATTTTATAAAACTCACGCTTGTCGCTTTTTTGTTTCAGTAAACTCATCACCATCATCAGGTAACTTAGCAGAAAGTTGCATTCATCACAGTTCGTCCGAAAGAATCTCTCTGGCTAGATTTCCCACTACTTCTATTGATAATGTCAAGGTCTCTTTGGTGTTATTAAACCACCTTCTTACTTTGAATCCCTCTTGTCTTTCTGGAACTATTACTTCAATTATTGTTATTCCCAATCCACTGTGTCTTTTGATGAGGCCGCAGTTTTTTATTTTGTCTGTAAGATCCTCCTTGCAAACCAGTCGTTCTCAATGTTTAAGCATGTTAATAAATGTCCATTGCTCTTTTTCATTATCCCACGGTATTCTATGAATTTTTCTGTAGAATTTTGTTTCGAATAAACTATTTCCTTCATAAATAGCGCCCTTAATCTCACAATATTTTCTTTAAAACCTCTTTGGTCTCATCAACCCTTGTTTAATGTCCACCATTTCAAAAGGAGAAAGACAACTCCGCCAGTCTTTCGGTCCTTTAGTTCCATGAACTTATCTCGGCCTCCATCTCTTTCCCATTAGCACATCTTTAGCTTCACCCATACTTAGTCCCATTAAACAGTTTTTTTCTTTCTGTGACTTGATTTCATAAACTCATCCTTACCCCCTCTTTGGTTCCATTAATCAATAATCCAATCTACGTAGGGAGGTCAAAAAGTAATGCACACCAATTTTTTTCTCGGAAACTATTCGGGCAAAATGTGTGAAATTTTCACAGATTGTAGCTGAACATCCCCTTTACACTACCTATTTTTCAACATAATCTACGTCCAAGCATATTGCCTTACGCCAACGCGAAACTAGGTCATGAATGCCTCGTTTGTACCAAGTTTTGTCCTGCTCGCGTATCCATTTTTTAACTGCACGGATCACACCCTCATCATTGTCAAAGTGTGTCCCACGCAGGAATTTTTTGAGTGGTCCAAACAGATGGAAATCTGAGGGAGCCAGATCAGGGCTGTAAGGAGGATGGGGCAGTACAGTCCAACCAAATTTGTTGATTGCTTCCCGTGTTACCAGACTTGTGTGAGGGCGTGCATTGTCATGTTGAAGCAACAAATCTGCAGATGGCTTATTAGGCCGAACTCTGTGGAACCGATTTTTGAGTTTTGTCAGTGTATTGATGTAAGCTGTCGAGTTGATTGTCTCACCTCTTGTCATTACATCAACAAGAATCACACCATCAATGTCCCAGAAGACAGTGATCATCACCTTTCCGGCTGATGGAGATGTTTTGAATTTTTTTCTTTTTGGTGACTGCGGATGATGCCATTCCATTGACTGCATTTTTGTTTCAGGCTCATAATAATGTGCCCACGTTTCGTCACCGGTAACAATTTTTGACAAAAACATTTCTCCTTCAACACCGAAACGCTCCAACAATTCAGAACAGAATGTTTTCCTTTGAACTCTGTGATGATTTGTTAGGCACCGAGGAACCCATCGAGCGCAAATCTTGGAATATCCGAGAGTTTTAAAAATTGCGATTGCACTTCCCTTGCTGACTGTAAGCTGCAATGCCAATTGCTGTCTAGTGATACGCCTATCCTTACGAATAATGGCATCAGCCCGGTTTAACATGTCTGTGCTGGTAGCCGAGGCAACACGTCCAGAACGCGGTAAATCATGCAGCTCCACTCGTACACTTTCTGCAGCTTTAATTCTCTGAACCCAGCGACTAACTGTGCTCCTATCGACTGCAGAACATTTGTACACTGCACACAGTCGTTTATGAATGTTTGCCACAGTTTCTTTTTCCGCAACCAGAAATTCTATGACAATTCGCTGTTTGTAACGGACATTGTTGACAAGCTCCATTTTAACGGTTCATAGATTGCGTAATATTTATCAGAATGCTGTGCAATTTGGTGCACATAATTGGAACATGTCATATTCCAAGTGTGCAAAATTTCATATTCCTATCTTTATTATTAGCCGAGAAAAAAATAGGTGTGCATTACTTTTTGAGCTCCCGTATTATATTCTTCTTTTATTCTGGAAAAAAACCACGTCCCCCAATCTCTAGAAGTTTCCCTGTGTAAACTCGAATACACTGGTAACTTTCTTCTATTTTTACTTTTGTTCTGGAAAACAAAATAACTATCAAGACGTGTCTTCGTGAGCAACTTTTGCGAGATGGGGTGAGAGTGTACCAATATGTTGTATAACAAGTTGACAAGATACAGTTCTTACCGGGGTGAGTAGACAAGGAGCTGAGAGGGTGAGAGCACCGAAGTGGGTAGACAAGGAGCTGAGAGGGTGGGAGCACCGATATGTTGTTTAAAAAGTTGACAAGATACAGTTCTTACTGGGGTGAGTAGACAAGGAGCTGAGAGGGTGGGAGTGCACCGATATGTTGTATAACACATTGACAAGATACAGTTCTCACCGGGGTGAGTAGACAAGGAGCTGAGAGGGTGGGAGTGCACCGATATGTTGTATAAAAAGTTGACAAGATACAGTTCTTACTGGGGTGAGTAGACAAGGAGCTGAGAGGGTGAGAGCACCGGAGTGGGTAGACACGGAGCTGAGAGGGTGGGAGCACCGGGGTGAGTAGACAAGGAGCTGAGAGGGTGGGAGTGCACCGATATGTTGTATAACAAGTTGACAAGATACAGTTCTCACCGGGGTGAGTAGACAAGGAGCTGGGAGGGCGAGAGCACAGGAGTGGGTAGACAAGGAGCTGAGAGGGTGAGAGTGCACCGATGTGTTGTATAACAAGTTGACAAGATACAGTTCTTACTGGGGTGAGTAGACAAGGAGCTGAGAGGGTGAGAGTGCACCGATATGTTGTATAACAAGTTGACAAGATACAGTTCTTACTGGGGTGAGTAGACAAGGAGCTGAGAGAGTGAGAGCACCGCAGTGGGTAGACAAGGAGCTGAGAGGGTGGGAGCACCGGAGTGGGTAGACAAGGAGCTGAGAGCGTGAGAGTGCACCGATATGTTGTATAAGAAGTTGACAAGATACAGTTCTTACTGGTGTGAGTAGACAAGGAGCTGAGAGGGTGAGAGTGCACCGATATGTTGTATAGCAAGTTGACAAGATACAGTTCTTACTGGGGTGAGTAGACAAGGAGCTGAGAGGGTGAGAGAGCACCGATATGTTGTATAACAAGTTGACAAGATACAGTTCTCACCGGGGTGAGTATACAAGGTGCTGAGAGGGTGAGAGCACCGGAGTGGGTAGACAAGGAGCTGAGAGGGTGGAGCACCGGTTTGAGTAGACAAGGGCTGCGAGGGTGGGAGCACCGGAGTGGGTACACAAGGAGCTGAAAGGGTGGGAGCATCGGCGTGAGTAGACAAGAAGCTGAGAGAGTGGGAGCACCGGGGTGAATAGACAATGAACTGAGAGAGTGGGAACACCGGGGTGAGTAGACAAGGAGCTGTGAGGGTGGCAGCACCGGAGTGGGTAGACAAGGAGCTGAGAGGGTGGGAGCACCGGGGTGAGTAGACAAGGAACTGAGAGGGTGAGAGTTAGCGCTCTGTCAAGTAAAGTGATTTTTTTCAAGAAGGATTGAGTTCTGCCAAGATATGGAGGAGTGGTAAAAATAAAGAGGTGGGGGCGGGTGTAGAAAAGTCATGTACATTTTATGGTTGTCTAATCTTCTGTTTCTCAAATTAATTCAGTTTGAGAAGAATACATAAATGTACACTTGTCTTCTTATTTTCTGTTACTTAATTATTTCACAATGTGATATGTACCATCCCATAATTTCGTCTCTCTTTTCCTTGATTAAAAGTAATTAAAAGAAAACAATCACTTTACACTAGGATTGATAGCTGCAAGTCATAGAAGAGAATTAAGAAATAATGAAATAAATGTCGAATTTACAGCATTTTACATGTAGCTTTATTTAAATATCTAGAACATTAAAAGACCAGTAGATAAAAGTAACATAAACAAACATTCATATTTTCATAAATGTTTCAAAAGCTGTTCTCGCGGGCGTTTCATGTAGAGAGGAGAATTAAGCAGAACAAACGACTAACAGAAATTTGGGACACAGAAAGTCATTATCAGGGAGAACAAAAATGGAAAATGTTTAAGAAATAAAAGGAATTCTACATCTCAAATTATCAGTATCATCAATGATATGAAGGAAACAGCTGTAGATGTGCAGTTAGCGAACTGGACTACTGAAGACAGGTCGGGTTCAATCCCAATCGACGGCTCCTAGATTCAGTTTGAGTCTACATCATTATTCTGGCAATGTTGGGCGGCAGCTGGTGTGATGTACACCATATGAATCCATGAAGAATATGTGTCGGTAATTAATAAAATATGGACACTGACACCACATCCCCACAAACCTAAATGCGCGGGATGAACATTTGTTACATGGTAAAGACGAGAGTGGTGACCGAGCAATAGGAACATGGCAGGAGATAGACATATGTCCTCTCAACAACTATACGCCATCTTTTAGAATGGTGTACTCCAGCAGCAGCGAATTTTAACTCTCCTGTCTCGAGGTCCTTGTGGCATCCAAGTGAAGTGTATCACTTCATGGTTGTGGGGTGAATGCAGTCCATTCTTACTCTAGAACCACATTATAGTCTATTGGAGCCATTGAGAACCAATTCGTTTCATTCCCTCCTTTTAACATCATATTCTCTAAATATTCTTTGCCCCTTTGACTTTTCTTGTTTCTGATTCTCGCATTTGCTCTCTGTTCTCTCTTTTCTCTTTCTCCCTACTTTTAGAGCTGCTCGATGATTCTCTAGGATTTCTTTGTCAGCTATTCCTTACATGATCAGACAGGCCTAACGTCTTTTTTTACTTGAGCTCGGATCTACTTTAATCTGCTCTAAGTGAAAACAAGAAATACATAATGGACTATTTTTCTTTTTATCTTTCCAAATTTGTTGTTTTCTTGTTTTAGAATATTCCTTGCAAGTGACCTAAATGATCGAGTCTATCGTTTCACAATAATGTGGCTGCCTTTTCGACATTCAGTGAGGTCATAAGGTCTCTCTTGAGTGAAATAAATAAAAAAAAAACGATGGACCTGCACACCACGTGACCCGCACTGAGGCGGGTGACGTTTAATCTCCAGCTTATAACAAAAACCCGAGCAGACCGTAAAACAGGAATAAATGCAGTAAAGATATTTCTTCCTCTTCCTCTTGCTTTAAAATGTTTGGTTTGCGTTCCCCGAAGATTTCTGTGTCAAAATAAAGATACTGTTCCAATGTCGCTACCTACGAGGTAATGTCTTACTGTGCTTTCACAACTGAGTTCTATAATTTGTTTCAATCCAAAAGAAAATCAAACAGTTACTAATTTTCTGACCATATTAACATTGACTCAAGCGTTTCAACATGGAATCAATGCAATAGTGTTGAAATACGACTTTCGTTGACTCGCTAATGTTTTTTTTCTTTTACAATGTATCAAATCTTGACGCAAACTGACATCAAATCCATACATAGCTTCCAAGAATATCATCTAGTTCAAGGCCGCTATGAAAAAGGAAAGCAGTAGCATAAGGCAATATTTCACATGTCCAAATTTTCCCTGAAAACTTAATGAAGGCGTATCAATCTTAAGGAAAGAGAACCCACTGTTTACAGATTTTGTGGGAAGTGGTTATCGGACTTGTCTCATAGCCCAACATTCTCATTTTCTGTAGCTCCAAGACACGAGTTAGCAGAATCAAGCATATCTAACGACATGACATTGTACACACTCGACCTGAATAGCTAGCCACGCAAAGAAGAAACAAGAAAAAACGGGAGTTTCTAATTTTGAAGAATAATTTATGATCGATCGTTGGAGCCATCTTCCGGATGCATGTTCGAGCAAATGCTAGAAGCAGAAGTGAAAAGGTCAGAAAAGCTAAACTGTGGTTACGCTGGGAGCTAACTTCCTAACAGCCTCAAAAAGCGGTCTGCAATAAGGAGCTATTGTATTCAACTACATATGTAACCAATTAATGTACGTTAATCCTAAGAATAAATCATTGCAAAAACGCAAAATGATGGCAAAGTTTTAAATGAAAATTGTAACTTAAAGAAAATAAAGTGCAAAATAAAACAAGTCTTTTAAGAAAGTTTTTTTTAAGAATAAAAGAAACAAAATCTCTCTTCTTTGTTTTTTTAGTAACGAATTTCGCAGCACTGTATTTTGTATTCAGTGGTCCTGTGCATTCTGTCAGGACCCTTTTAGTTGGCGCTAGTACCTAAGGTTTTCTTTAAATCCAGTCTTGCCTTCCCTTTAGCAACAGACTTACTCAACCTAAAAGTCGTTTCTACCAGAGTTTGTCTCGTGTTTTATATCAACTGAGTAGAATGATCGTCAGGACTAGGACACATCTCAAGCAAGAAATTGTGATTGGCTTCTCCCCACGACTTTTTGCTTAGCCAGGATTAAATGAGCATGATTCTGGTGAATTGAAAATAGATAATAGAATGAAATATCAAAATAAATCATATTTGTTCCATTAATTATTATTAGAGTTGATATCACAACATGCAAGGCAAAATCATAAATATCTAGTTTGTACTCAGTCAATTATTGCAAAGTTGGAAGTGAACCATTCATGATTCCAATCGCTGATTGTGCTCACGTCTAGATCGACTTCAGTGCATCTTGCGTTTATAATGTAAAAATGGCAGCAGCAATTGATAAGCTCCAAGCAAAAGAAATTAGAATCAGAATGGCTAAAGCAGCATTGTCTTTCAGAATCCTTGAGAAGGCGTGGAAATCAAAACTCATCAGCACAATCACACAACATAGACAATTCCAATCAAACGTACTATCAACATTTACGTATGCATGCGAGAGCTGTAAAACAATAACAGACATAGAAACAAAGTTCAACGCATTTCTAAATAAATGTCTAAGGAAAATACTTGGTATAGCATGGAACGAATTCAAAACAAACGAAGAAATGAGAGAAATATGCCAATCTACCACTAATATCATCAGTAATCAAGAAAAGACGTTGGCCAAATGTTGGACATGTGATGAGAAGAGACAATAACCGAATAGCTAAGCAAGCTCTTAAGTGGGAAACAACAGGTAGAAAGAAAAGAGACCGACCCAGATAAACACTGAGTAACATTGATCAGGGAGGCGATGGCAGCAGGAATCCGCTCCCTCAATGAGATCGAGATGCTTGCACAGAACAGAGACAAATGGCGAGATTTGATAAACGGTCTTTACAAGGATTGAAGCTGCTAGAAATAATAATCTCGAAACAGTGAAAGATTAACTAAGGCTACGCCCTATGGGCCGGCTACGGCTCGAAAGGTTGATAGATAGATAGAATCGGGGACGTTGGCAGATTATGCTCGCTGGTAGCAGCCCAGTGCTCCACGGGGGGCTACGAGGATCAAAACAAGTAAAACGGCTTTTTTGCTAAATAATTTAAGTTAACATCTAAGAATACAATTTATTCATTCATATTTTATGCTGGACAATTACAAATACAAATAGAAATAGTTAAACGATTGCTAAAACTGTTAGTTCTTCGGCGTTCACCTAAGTGGGTGTCGGTGTTTTGTGTTGCTAGTCTACGACAAGCTGCGATATATGAGAGATGATACTAGAAACATTCCTAAAAATAGTGTGGCAACATAAAACAGCAATGAAGAATTTGATAAGAACTGTAAAAAATTTGCTTAAGAATTGGCATCAAGAATTGACATCAAGAATTGACATCAAGAATTGCATAAAAAATGTTATCAAACCTGCATAGGATATGTCATAAAAAATTGCGTAATATCAAAATTTGCTTAACATGTCATCAAACATTTGCATGAAATGTGTCATAAAAAATGTCATTAAATATGTCATCAAGAATTACATAAAATGTGTCATCAAGAATTACATAAAATGTGTCATCAAGAATTACATAAGTTCTGTCATCAAGAATTACATAAGATGTGTCATTAAGAATTACATAAGATGTGTCAACAAGAATTATATAAGATGTAATTACGTAAGATGAGTCATTAAGAAGAAACCTACATCTTGTTTACAGGCAATGTGTTGGATCTAGATAGATCACGTGTCCTGGAGAAATGTAGAAACAAACACAGGAATAAACATGCAGCGAACTTTGGAGAAAATTTGAAAATAACAAACCAAAGGCAATCTGGAGGACACGATAACAGAGATGATTAACATGAACCAGACTTGGGGCACGCCTATAGAGTGGTGTACTGTACGGAGTGGGAAAATGTTCTAATTGTTATCACAAGGCATGTCCGCAATTGACTTTTTTTGTGTCCCTGCCTCTGACGTCATTGGTTTTGTGGGCCATTGACTTCTTTGTTGCTGAGTTACGTCACAACGCGTGACGATCATTTCACTTCAGGTAAAAGTGACACTGCTATATTCTGTCAGATAATAAATTATTATCGAGTGTCAAAACGTATATCTGTTGGTGTCAGACGTAACCCACTACATCGATTAGAATGTCCTAAAATTACATCATGGAATCTTGTCATCTTCTTTGTCAAAATCATCATTATCATGTAAATCAAAACTGTCTTGTGCTTAAGTATCTCTATTAATATTTAAGTATTTGTATCCATCCATCCATCCATCTGTCCGTCCGTCCACCCGTCCGTCTGCCAGCCTGCCTCTCTGTATATCTATCTATCTATCTATCTATCTATCTATCTATCTATCTATCTATCTATCTATCTATCTATCTATCTATCTATCTATCTATCTATCTATCTATCTATCTATCTATCTATCTATCTATCTATCTATCTATCTATCTATCTATTTATCTATCTATCTATCTATCCATCTATCTATCTATCTATCTCTGTCTGTCTGTCTGTCTGTCTGTCTGTCTGTCTGTCTGTCTGTCTGTCTGTCTGTCTGTCTATCTATCTATCTATCTATCTATCTACCTATCTATCTATCTGTCTGTCTGTCTGTCGTTCTTTCGAGCCACATACAACACGCAGGACAGACATTCTTGATCTCTTCTATCCGACGATATTTGTTATCATGTTTCAGACCTTGCTCAGGATCCGCATTGTATCTCACATAATGTCCCTTCTCTCGGCGAGTTGCTCAATCTCGAAGAGAGAGCTGATGCCTGCTGTTGTTTACTCTCGTCTCAATGATCTCTACAGTGTTTCTCTAGGGTGACCTCTTTTTGTTTTAACCCTGTGGTTCTCTCTTGCGGGCTTACTTTGAGATTCTCTTGATGTCTCTTATCATAACATGGCCGAGGGAGTTTAAGCGACATGCGGTGGCAATAGCATGTTCGGGGCACCGTCAGCTGACCAAGACCTATCAGTTCTACCTCCGCGTGGTCTCCACCGGTAACAGCATGCATCAAAGCAGGCTGCCTAACAGAAGCTAGGATAGTCGTGCTCACTGTAATGGTGAGAGGCCAGTGGTGAGGAGTGTAGAACACTCTAAGGTATGAAGACAGCTACACAAGGGAGGAACGCAACACAATATTACGTTTCGGCCGCTCTTACTGATATAGAAGTCCTTGATAGTATTGCAATATGGTGATCTTTTTCCCCTCCTTTGTCTTAGTTTCGTTCCACTGTTTTTGAGATGTTGATTACTGTTTTCTTAAACTTTTGCAACTCTTCTTCCACTCTTCTTCGTTAGAGAGTTTATTGAATTCCTCTGTTTTTTTTCTTCTAGGTGTTTCCTTGATTCTGGACCTTTTAATTGTTTTAGTTTTATTGTCTGTTCTTTTTTGCTTCATTTGTTTGTTCGCGTATCTTCTGTTTGTTTTTGGATGTCTGAGTGTAATTATAACCATTTTATAATCCGCGTGGTCTGGTGATATCAGGGATAGCTCTGCTGTAGGTTACTCTTTTCTTTGTCTGCTATTATTTTAGTTTATTAATTACATCATTAAGAAGTATTGCCTTTGATTTCTAAAAAAGTCAAACCTATAGTCAATTTTTAGTTAGTTGGTTAGTTAGTTGGTCAGGTGGTTGGTTGGTTAGTTAGTTAATCGGTTAGTTACTTATTTGGTTAGTCAGTTGGCTAGTTAGTTAAGCTATGTAACTAGCTTTGTATTTAATTAGTTAGTTTATTAGTTGGTTAGTTAATTAGTTAGTTATTTGGTTAGTCAGTTTGCTAGTTAGTTAGCTATGCAACTAGCGTTGTAATTAATTAGTTAGTTAGATAGCTAGTAAGTTTCTCTAGAGCCGAAGAGTTTACAAGGGACAGAATTAATAAATCTCCATGTTTGAGGACTCACTGCGAGGTCCTTCTTTGTTCTAAAGCCCGTAGTTTAACCCTCTCCATTAATTGCTCTTTGAGTTTCTTTTGGCCCTCCCTATGTTCTTTTACCTCCCTCCCACCCCCTCCCCCCACGTGTCCCCATATAAAAGTCTGGCGCTGTAGTCTTCTTAAGACCATTTGGAGTACACGACCGACGTGCTTCCAGTGTCTTCTCTGAAACCTTGATACTTGTCCTTGTACTTGTTTTTTTTTTCGTTTAGTTTCTTTGAGTGAAATGCAATTAGTCACTTTTCTAAAGCTTGATTGGATTAATAGCCAATAGATGCACAACACATTTGGGATATTCATGCATTTATTTATGTGGCCGTAACAATTGATGATGAAAAGCTACCATCGATTTATACAACCAGTAGGAAAGTACTCTCAATAGCAAAGAAGCTTCCAAGGAAAAAAAATGTAGTAAAAAAAGGAAAGTATTGATGGAGTCGTTGAAATTGTGTTGGCATGACGTCAAGCAATTTGTCTAGAAGAAGTTGAAGCTTAATATCTGTTTCGAATAAAAATAAAACATTTGTTATCTGAAATTTCAAACGACAATTTTTAAAATATTTATTCTCATAAATTTATTGTATAAAACTTCTTCTTCTTTCCTTCCTTATCTGCCTTCTAGCGTCGAGGGGAGATATAATTTGCGGTCTTTTGCTCTTATGTTCGCCTCTGTTTCTGTTATGTTTCCTAGAGCTTCTAATATTCCATCGATCCATTTTTTTTGTGGTACCATTGGATCTGGTGTTCTCACAACGTTTGTTGAAGGCTCGTTGTGTTGTGTTTTAATCTTTCTGCATTGACACATGGTCAAACCATTTTATCTGTTGTTTCCTTAAAAATTCTATGGCGGGAGCTATTCCTAGCTTGTTTCTCAGTTCTTCATTTCCGATCTTATCTCTCAGACTGTTTCCTGTCATTCATCTAACACATTTCATCTCTGTAGAAGTTATTTTTCTTTTTGTTCTTGGATCTATGGTCCAAGTCTGAAATTGGTAGAACAACTTTGGGATGAAGATTGTATTGTATAGTGCTCGTTTTGCCACCAGAGTTATTTCTGTTGAAAAATAGTGGTGATAATTGTCCAATGATTTGACAAACTTTGTTGCATCTTGATTCTATCTCTGCTGTTTGAAAATTATCGTTTGTCATTAAACTTCCTAGGTATTTGAATTTCTCTATTTGTTTTAGTTGCCTGCCTTGTATAGTTACGTTGATGTTCTGTTTATTTTTGTCGACATTCATTAATTTTGTTTTGTTGATGTTGACTTTCATGTTGTATTTTGTGCCTGAGATGTTGAGTTTGTTTAAGTGTTCTTGTAGGTCTTCTATTGTTTCATGTATTAGTGCCTGATCGTCTGCAATTAAAAGCTCGTTGATCTCCTCTGTCTTTAATGCGTTGGCTAGCTTGCATATATAGTCCATGTATGTAATATACAGTAAGGATGGGGAGGATAGTACGCACCCCTGTCTTACACCTGATCTAATTTCGAAGTGGTTTGTGTAGCCTGCTGCTGTTCTGACCCTGCAGCTGTTGTTGATATAAAATTTGTGTTCCATGTCGTAAGTTGAAGTCACTTTAGTTAAACTTTTATTCTATTCTATTCTATTCTATTCTATTCTATTCTATTCTATTCTATTCTATTCTAATCTATTCTATTCTATTATATTCTATTCTATTCTATTCTATTCTATTCTATTCTATTCTATTCTATTCTATTCTAAATATGGAAAGAATTTTACGGGTTCGGGTATTCCCCATATTCTCTCCACCTCATGTCGAAGGATCCCCCGAACGTGTTGACGCCGTTGACAAATTCTGTTTAGAGGGTCGATCTCCGAGCATACCTTTTCTCGCTGCACAGGCGACGACACAGACGACTTACCTGGAGAAGAGAGTGCACAGTCACTTCCTAATTCCAGTTTCTTCGAAGAAAAATATATTCTGAAAACAAACAAAGCAGCCAAAATGATTTAAACGATTACACTAGTCTCTGCAAAAACAGAACAATATGTGCAGCAGTTGTGCAGAGCGGGTGGCCGAATAGATAACTCGTCGAGCTACTTCTTTTCTCTTTTCACTGATACCTAAAAGGTGTCGTGGTTTATATCATTTGTCGTTTTTGAGCTGCTCTAATTGTCTGAATTAGTGATTTTCCTTCGTTGTTACATGTCACTGTCACTGTATCTATTCATCTTCTTCTGGGTCTTCCACTTGGTCTTTTTCCATGCATTCTCGAGAAGAACGCCCTTGATGGTGATTGGTGAGGATTCATTCTGACCAGGTGGCCAAACCATTTAAGTTGTTGTTGTTCTATATATTCTTGGCAGGGTTTTGTTCCTCCTATTTTTCTTATGGTTTCATTTGGTATTCTATCTCTTCTTGTGTTGTTTGTTACTTTTCTCAAGCATCGCATCTCGCATGTATTTATCTTTCTTAAATGTGATTTAGAAAGTGTCCATGTTTGACTTTCATAGCACAAAGTTGGTATGAAAATGCTATTTATCATTTGTTGTTTAGCTGGCACAGAAATGTTTGGATGTCTTAGCAATGGTGAAAGCTGGTATCGTCGAGCTACAAACAGGGCAAACGCAGATTGTAGTCCCTGTAGGATCTAACTTTTTTTTTTAAAATCAGGGTTGAAATAAAAACTTAGACCCGAACACCTCGCAGCGAATTTACTGTACAAGCGGCCTTTATTCTCCTTACTTACATTTTCTCCCGGCAGACCTCAGTAATTAGAAAATGCCGTAAAGTTATTTCTTTATTGTGCATTGTCGGTTATGATGTTATCAAGGGTCGAACTCCGTAGAAGCAATTGTCTACTGCATAGGCGACAATTTCAAGTGGCATCACTGAAACAATGCACCTACTGACGCCTCTATAAACGAATAAAATAATACAAAAGTGGCATTAGTAACTGTTTTATCTAAAGATACTTTAGATGACGAAAAATAAGTAGTATAGGTGGTTGTGAAACCAACAAAAAAAGTGCACGCACATGCACCGAAAGACAATAGATTTGGCACTAAAACCGCACGAAACTGGCACCAAATCCGTGCAAAAGTCCGATAATCGGCTTATTATCTCGGTAGTCGTGGCGGTAATCGGCTTATCTTGGTGGTGTGCGTTGGTGCGTGACGGCTTATCTCGTGATCGGCGCGTCGCTCGTGGTGTGCGTTGGTGCGTGACGGCTTATCTCGTGGTGATCGGCGCAGCTCGCCGGTTATCGGACAGCGGTTCTAAAAGGGGTCGGGCAACAGCGGTTCTAAAACTTATGGGGTCGTCTCTCGCGGGGGGTAGCTCGCGGGCAGGGACTTGGGGTGATGTGCCTTGAATGGTCGTGTGTTATCGCTACCAACAGCATCATGTGCCACCCTCAACAGCACCATCACCCCTTCCTATCATCATCATCATGTGCCACCCTCAACACCATCATCATCATCACCATCATCAAGCCACACCCTCAACACCATCACTATCCCATCTTGTCCTATCATCATCATGTGCCACCCTCTACAGCATCATCACCCCTTCATGTCCTATCATCATCATCATGTGCCACCCTCAACACCATCAGCATCCCTTCATGTCCTATCATCATCATACCACACAAAGTATCAAACCGATTATTAGTGACACATCATCATCATCATGTGCCACCCTCATCATCACCCTTCATGGCCTATCATCAAGCCACACAAAGTATCAACCAGCGAATTTCTAACCGATTATTATTCGGCAGCGGTCGGCATGTGAGAAGGGGGGTATTAGGCGACAGGAGGCGACATGTAAAAAAATGCTGACAAGCAATGACGTTGAAGAGGTATTGTTAGGAAAAGGATTAGGTAAATACGACTAGCTCGCGGGCGGGAACAGGTTGGTTGACACAGGTGTGTTATTGTAGTATCGCTAACATCGTGTGCCAGGATAGCGGTTCTTGGGGAAAGATTATTGGTCGTGTGTGTTATCGCTACCAACATCATCATGTGTCGTGTAGTAAGGTGTGCTAATATTAAATAGTGACGCTCGCTCTCTCTCATTCAATGTAAAGCAAAACAAAATTCTATATTTCACAACTTTATTAATACATCATATATATTACTGTCCGGTTGCTGATAATTTTAACCGTCTGGGTTTCCTACACAACCGCCCTCCATTTTGACAAAACCTTGATCAAAGCTGGAATAGGTAATCGGTGACTTTGCTGAAACATCCTGGGCATCCATACTGGCTGCCGGAGCTGTCGTCTGATTAACAAGAGTGAGGTCCCCTTGGTTTAACAAAAAAGGGCGTGTAGTTGATCTGGTTAACAACAGGCGGCATGTAGTTGAGGTTAGCATAAGCGTTTTCGAGACTGCCTTAACGCCATCTTTAGACAACGGAACTACCCCCTCTGCCTTCATGTCCTATCATCATCACGTGCCACCCTCAACAACAGCATCATCCCTTCATGGCCTATCATCATCATCATGTGCCACCCTCAACACCATCACCATCCCTTCATGTCCTATCATTATCATCATCATCACCAAGACACACAAAGTGACACATCATCAGCATGTGCCACTCTCAACACCATCATCATCCCTTCATATCCTATCAGCATCATCCCTTCATGTCCTATCATCATCAAGCCACACAAAATATCAAACCGATTATTAGTGACACATCATCATGTGCCACCCTCAACACCATCATCAACCCTGCATGTCCTAGCATCATCATGTGCCACCCTCAACACCATCATCCCTTCATGTCCTATCATCATCATCATGTGTCACCCTCAACACCATCACCATCCCTTCATGTCCTATCATCATCAAGCCACACAAAGTATCAAACCGGTTATTAGTGACACATCATCATGTGCCACCCTCAACACCATCATCAACCCTGCATGTCCTAGCATCATCATGTGCCACCCTCAACACCATCATCCCTTCATGTCCTATCATCATCATCATGTGCCACCCTCAACACCATCACCATCCCCTCATGTTCTATCATCATCATCATCACCAAGACACACAAAGTGACACATCATCATCATGTGCCACCCTCAACACCATCATAATCCCTTCATGTCCTATCATCATCATCCCTTCATGTCCTATCATCATCAACCCACACAAAGTATCAAACCGATTATTAGTGACACATCATCATGTGCCACCCTCAACACCCTCATCATCACCTTCATGTCCTATCATCAAGCCACACAAAGTATCAACCACCGAAAATCTCTCTCTCTCTCTCTCACATTCATGGTAAACCAAAACAAAATAGGCTCATACTCAAAAAGTCTACCTAAAAATCCCAAAAGCTACTCACATAGTCGTAATAGTTAGACACAGGGAGTAGAAAGTTATATTCTAGGTCCAAAAAGTTTGACAAAATCACTAACAATTTACCCACAGAACAAAATAAATATAGACTCATATTCAAAAAGTCGACCTCAAATCCATAAAAATCTACTCCCATACTCATACTAGTTAGACACAACGAACCGATCGTTATTTCTAAAGCCAAAATAAGTTTGGCCAATTCGCAAATATTTTACCACCATAACACACAAATTTAGGCTCATATTCAAAAAGTCGACATCAAAACCATAAAAATCTACTCACATAGTCATACTAGTTAGACACAACGAGCAGGAAGTTATATTCAAGGTCCCAAATGTTGGACCAAATCACTAAGATTTTACCACCATAACACACCCACGACCTCTCGAACCACGCACTTAACAAACTACAAACTTAATAAACCACAACCCCACGAACCACGGACTTAACGAACCATCAACTCACGAACAACAACCCCACGAACCATAGACTTAACGAACCATCAACTAACGAACCACGAACCACGACCCCACGAACCACGGACTTAACGAACCATCAACTAACGAACCACGAACCACAACCCCACGAACCATGGACTTAACGAACCATCAACTCACGAACCACGACCCCACGAACCACGAACTCACGAACCACGGACTTAACGAACCATCAACTAACAAATCACGAACAACAACCCCACGAACCATGGACTTAACGAACCATCAACTAACGAACCACGAACCACAACCCCACGAACCATGGACTTAACGAACCATCAACTCACGAACCACGACCCCACGAACCACGAACTCACGAACCACGGACTTAACGAACCATCAACTCATGAACCACGAACCACAACCCCACGAACCCTGGACTTAACGAACCATCAACTCACGAACCACGAACCACGACCCCACGAACCATGGACTTAACGAACCATCAACTCACGAACCACGAACCACGACCCCACGAAACATGGACTTAACAAAGGCAACGTCGAGGAGAGATATAATTTGCGGTCTCTTGCTCTTCTGTTCGCCTCTGCTGCTGGTATGTTTCCTAGCGCTTCTAATTGTACATCGACCCATCCTTTTTAGTGGTCGACAGTTGGGTCTGGTGTTCTCACAACATTTTGCTGAAGGCTTGTTGTGTTTTTGATCTGTCTGCCCTGTCACCTAGCCAAACTATTTTATCTGTTGTTTCCTTATATATTCTATGATGGGGGCTATTCCTAGCTTTTTTCTCAGTTCTTCATTTCTGAGCTTATCTCTCAGACTGTTTCCTGTCATTCGTCTAACATATTTCATCTCTGAGATCACAAAAATTTAGTCACATACTCAAAAAGTCGACCTCAAAACCATAAAAAGCTACTCCCACATTCATCTAAAAGTTACACCAAAACCGCACCAGATTTGCAACGTGCAAAAACATGCACAAGTTTGACACGCGAACCAGTTTGGCACAATGCACCAATAGACATCCCCATACCAAAAATTTACTTTGATAATCACTTTTATGATTGATACGCACCTTACGAAGGCTGATTGTTACGCTCCTTACGAAGGTGCATTGTGCCAAACTGGTTGTGAGAACACCAGACCCAACTGTCGACCACGAAAAAGGATGGGTCGATGTACAATTAGAAGCGCTAGGAAACATACCAGCAGCAGAGGCGAACAGAAGAGCAAGAGACAGCAAATTATATCTCTCCTCGACGTTGCCTTTGTTAAGTCCATGGTTCGTGGGGTCGTGGTTCGTGGTTCGTGAGTTGATGGTTCGTTAAGTCCAGGGTTCGTGGGGTTGTGGTTCGTGGTTCATGAGTTGATGGTTCGTTAAGTCCGTAGTTCGTGAGTTCGTGGTTCGTGGGGTCGTGGTTCGTGGTTCGTGAGTTGATGGTTCGTTAAGTCCATGGTTCGTGGGGTTGTGGTTCGTGGTTTGTTAGTTGATGGTTCGTTAAGTCCGTGGTTCGTGGGGTTGTGGTTCGTGGTTTGTTAGTTGATGGTTCGTTAAGTCCGTGGTTCGTGAGTTCGTGGTTCGTGGGGTCGTGGTTCGTGAGTTGATGGTTCGTTAAGTCCATGGTTCGTGGGGTTGTGGTTCGTGGTTCGTTAGTTGATGGTTCGTTAAGTCCGTGGTTCGTGGGGTCGTGGTTCGTGGTTCGTTAGTTGATGGTTCGTTAAGTCTATGGTTCGTGGGGTTGTTGTTCGTGGTTCGTGAGTTGATGGTTCGTTAAGTCCGTGGTTCGTGGGGTTGTGGTTTATTAAGTTTGTAGTTTGTTAAGTGCGTGGTTCGAGAGGTCGTGGGTGTGTTATGGTGGTAAAATCTTAGTGATTTGGTCCAACATTTGGGACCTTGAATATAACTTCCTGCTCGTTGTGTCTAACTAGTATGACTATGTGAGTTGATTTTTATGGTTTTGATGTCGACTTTTTGAATATGAGCCTAAATTTGTGTGTTATGGTGGTAAAATATTTGCGAATTGGCCAAACTTTTTTTGGCTTTAGAAATAACGATCGGTTCGTTGTGTCTAACTAGTATGAGTATGGGAGTAGATTTTTATGGATTTGAGGTCGACTTTTTGAATATGAGTCTATATTTATTTTGTTCTGTGGGTAAATTATTAGTGATTTAGTCAAACTTTTTGGACCTAGAATATAACTTTCTACTCCCTGTGTCTAACTATTACGACTATGTGAGTAGCTTTTGGGATTTTTAGGTAGACTTTTTGAGTATGAGCCTATTTTGTTTTGGTTTACCATGAATGAGAGAGAGAGAGAGAGAGAGAGAGAGAGATTTTCGGTGGTTGATACTTTGTGTGGCTTGATGATAGGACATGAAGGTGATGATGAGGGTGTTGAGGGTGGCACATGATGATGTGTCACTAATAATCGGTTTGATACTTTGTGTGGGTTGATGATGATATGACATGAAGGGATGATGATGATAGGACATGAAGGGATGGTGATGGTGTTGAGGGTGGCACATGATGATGATGATAGGCCATGAAGGGATGATGCTGTTGTTGAGGGTGGCACGTGATGATTATAGGACATGAAGGCAGAGGGGGTAGTTCCGTTGTCTAAAGATGGCGTTAAGGCAGTCTCGAAAACGCTTATGCTAACCTCAACTACATGCCGCCTGTTGTTAACCAGATCAACTACACGCCCTTTTTTGTTAACCAAGGGACCTCACTCTTGTTAATCAGACGACAGCTCCGGCAGCCAGTATGGATGCCCAGGATGTTTCAGCAAAGTCACCGATTACCTATTCCAGCTTTGATCAAGGTTTTGTCAAAATGGAGTGCGGTTGTGTAGGAAACCCAGACGGTTAAAATTATCAGCAACCGGACAGTAATATATATGATGTATTAATAAAGTTGTGAAATATAGAATTTTGTTTTGCTTTACATTGAATGAGAGAGAGCGAGCGTCACTATTTAATATTAGCACACCTTACTACACGACACATGATGATGTTGGTAGCGATAACACACACGACCAATAATCTTTCCCCAAGAACCGCTATCCTGGCACATGATGTTAGCGATACTACAATAACACACCTGTGTCAACCAACCTGTTCCCGCCCGCGAGCTAGTCGTATTTACCTAATCCTTTTCCTAACAATACCCTTCAACGTCATTGCTTGTCAGCATTTTTTTACATGTCGCCTCCTGTCGCCTAATACCCCCCTTCTCACATGCCGACCGCTGCCAAATAATAATCGGTTAGAAATTCGCTGGTTGATACTTTGTGTGGCTTGATGATAGGCCATGAAGGGTGATGATGAGGGTGGCACATGATGATGATGATGTGTCACTATAATCGGTTTGATACTTTGTGTGGTGTGATGATGATAGAACATGAAGGGATGCTGATGGTGTTGAGGGTGGCACATGATGATGATGATAGGACATGAAGGGGTGATGATGCTGTTGAGGGTGGCACATGATGATGATGTGTCAATTTGTGTGGCTTGGTGATGATGATGATGATGATGATGATAGGACATGAAGGGATGATGATGCTGTTGAGGGTGGCACATGATGATGATAGGACAAGAAAGGATAGTGATGGCGTTGAGGGTGTGGCTTGATGATGGTGATCATGATGATGGTGTTGAGGGTGGCACATGATGATGATGATAGGACATGAAGGGGTGATGATGATGGTGTTGAGGGTGGCACATGATGATGATGATAGGAAGGGGTGATGGTGCTGTTGAGGGTGGCACATGATGCTGTTGGTAGCGATAACACACGACCATTCAAGGCACATCACCCCAAGTCCCCGCCCGCGAGCTACCCCCCGCGAGTGACGACCCCACAAGTTTTAGAACCGCTGTTGCCCGACCCCTTTTAGAACCGCTGTCCGATAACCGGAGAGCTGCGCCGATCACCACGAGATAAGCCGTCACGCACCAACGCACACCACGAGCGACGCGCCGATCACGAGATAAGCCGTCACGCACCAACGCACACCACCAAGATAAGCCGATTACCGCCACGACCACCGAGATATTAAGCCGATTATCGGACTTTTGCACGGATTTGGTGCCAGTTTCGTGCAGTATCGGTGCCAAATCTATTGTCTTTCGGTGCATGTGCGTGCACTTTTAGTGCGGATTCACTGCCACCTATACTACTAAAATAGCAATGCAGAGATATTAAAAAATTAAAAATTTAAAACAAGTGGCTTATAAACATCAGTATATAGTAACAATTAAAATACTACAGCTCTGTTAAAAAGCACAGTGGGCTGGAAAGAACAATAATGGATGGAACGGCTTCTGAACAGCTCATCAGGTGCAGATCAAGAATAAGGTGGTTTCAAGACATCAAAGAGACATAGAACATGACAACAGAAGACGTGATGAATGCAACTGGGAAATCTAGCTATAGACAAAGATTCTTTCAGACGGGCTGTGGTGAGTGTGGCTTTCTGTGTGAGATCTATCTACAGACGAGATTATTTCATACGAGCTGTGGTGAATGCAACACTCTGTGGGATATCTGGCTATAGACAAAGATTCTTTCACACGAGCTGCGGTGAGTGTAGTTTTCTGTGTGAGATCTATCTAGAGACGAGATTATTTCACACGAGCTGCGGTGAATGCAACACTCTGTGGGATATCTGGCTATAGACAAAGATTCTTTCACACGAGCTGCGGTGAGTGTAGCTTTCTGTGTGAGATCTATCTAGAGACGAGATTCTTTCACACGAGCTGCGGTGAATGCAACACTCTGTGGGATATCTGGCTATAGACAAAGATTCTTTCACACTAGCTGCGGTGAGTGTAGCTTTCTGTGTGATATCTATCTAGAGACGAGATTCTTTCATACGAGCTGTGATGAATGCAACATTCTGTGGGATATCTGGCTATAGACAGATTCTTTGAGACGGGATGTGATGAAGACAACATTCTGGAAGTGTCGCATGGAAAGACATGCGACCTGGTGATGTATCTCTAAAGACCCAGGCCAATAAGGGCGCCATTAAAGAATGAGTTGATTGATGAGCATACATTAAGAATGTTGAAGACTAAAGATATCTTTGCCACTAAGGTGCAGCAAACGTTCAAGAATTAGAGTTAAAATGCCACTTTGAGTACACAATAATCAGCTGTGAAAAAGATGTCCGTTTGACAACTTATTTTTCAGCATTTCTATGATGTCTTTATATATTTCATACGCTTTTCCACATAAAAAGTTGATTCTTGTGTTGCCGCTCGATTTAATTGCTAAATATAGATCACAAGGACATAATGGACTGGAAAAGATTTTGTTATTTTTCTTGATGTGTGAAAGCTTTTAGCTGGCATCTGAACTACAAAAATACAGCCAGGAATAATAGTTCACTTCCTCTCATAAATTCCTCTATTTTTATCATGTTTTGTCTTGTCTCTTCAAGGTGTTCTGTGTTACGCTCAGTTATTTCAAAAGCGCGAACAATTTGGCAGAAAGTCTTACATTACGTATTCTTGTCACTTGTAAGGGTGTAAAAGAAGATAAAAACGTGTGGAAACAGAAAATGAGAAATCGATAAAGAAAAAAAATTAGCTGGAAAAACAAGGATCAGAAATAGATCGGAACAAAAATATGTGAAAACGTGGATCAAAACAACACGGTAAAAAAATAACTGAGCTGAAACAAAAACCAATATTGCTTTGGAAGAAGAAAGTGTGAAAACAGTAAAGATACCTGTCGTCGCCGGACATGAGAAAATAAGATCAAGATCATATGGTTTAGAATATTTAGATGATTCAAAGATAAAAAAAAATGCAGAGAACAAATATATGAAATATAGATCATAAATAATATTGGCTAGATGCGTAAAAAGATATAACTCGCAACTTGGACGTGGATGCGTTGTGTCGTCGGTTTACAGCAAGTCGCAAGGATCCACATCTTTCGACCTGATGCATCCATCTTCGGCATTGGTTGCTGTTGGGAGAACAAACATTAACGCAGTTGGCATCTCTTTTTCTGTGCACGTATATATATATATATATATATATGGATAACTATGATTCATATGCGTAGAAGCAATAAGTATAACTTGGAATGTATTCTTCTGCATCGCTCATGCTACAATTACCCTCCTTCTCGTCCGCATTTAGGCCTCAAGTGGACTATAGTTATGTTGTTTCATTGTTTACACTGTACTATATTTGTGTATCTCTGTCTAGCACATCAGACTTCTGTACGATTATTTTCGTTACGGGTTTTGCCTTCCTCTGATATCTATACCCGCTTGGTCAGACCAGTAATCTGTTTCCAGAACTGCCGCTCTTGGCTCACATTGAAGTTGGATGTCGACGCCTGGTGGTTTTGACCCAGTCATGCCATTCCCCTTTTTAGAAGATAAAAAGTCGGTACACTTGCCAAGCAGGGTGAACTTCTGGTGATCAGATTTTCTCCCTAAGCAAAGCTACGTGTACAAGTTTCATATCACTTGATCACCAGTAATGTGCTTTTCCTGATACCAGCAATTGGGCGAGATTCGCTTACCACATTTCGATCATTCACTGCCTTATGTGAGTGTACAAGAATAGTTACAGATCGAATTGATAAAAACATGGTAAATTGGATGAACAGGAACTGTGGGCAAAATATGTGGAAATTAGAATACATATATAAAAAAATAATAGACAGTTTTACTACTGTGATATCATGCTAAAGTCGGATAGGGTGAGATAAAAAAGGCAATTACATATAAGCCTGCTTAAACCATAACACAATGCATTTGGGCAATTTTAATGCTCTTTTGTGGGAGAACGATGAAGACAAATAGGGGTCGGGCTATGGTAGAAGAGGAAGTGAGACGGTAATCCTCAGACTGAAAACGTCATGTTGGTTGGGTTTTGTAAGGGCTCCCTTTCAGTTCTCAGGCTTAGTTGACGAGCACATGACTTAGGAAATGACGTCAGCAGAAATGTGCAGTTAACTTGACAGATATAGAATGGTGTGCAAGATCTTCCCTTGCTGTATTCGCAACATAAAACTTCACTTTCTCATCCATCTTGGACTTAGAGGACGTTGTGTAATTGTTGACAGCAGGTTGTGATGTGACATCTGTCACTTAAAATCATCCGACTTCAGTTGAACATTTTTGAGTATGGATTGCCTTCCCTTTCAATCTTGACTTTCTTGCTCCATCTGGCATGTTCTAGATCCACCTTGAGCGTGTGAAGTAGGATCATGATTCCTGATCCCTGCCCCAGCAGTCAACTATGAGTCGGTGACCATTCTCAGCTCAGGTTATGTCTCTCGACTTTACTCCTACATAATACTAAAAACAAAGAAGTGAAAAATCCCATTTTCTTCTCATTATCATCATCATCATCGCGTGCCGTCTCCGCATCGAAGGTTGGCTACCATGGAGCGCCATTCTGCTGTCTCTAGCTTTGATGTTGCAGGTTGTCATAGGCTGTCTTGTCCATCTTCTGCTGTTACTCGTCCATGTTAATCTTGGTCTGCTTCTGTCTCTATTACCCCGTATTTTCCCTTCCAAGATTACTTTTAGTAGGCTGTTGTCTCTAACATGCCCCAAAAATATCATTTTCTTCTACAACATACATATGCCAACACGCCTCTGCGTTTATATTTCTTCATCTCTCCTGTAATTAATCTAATTTATTTTCCCCCACATCGAATCCCACCTATCCACTTGGTCTACACTCCCCTCTTTCTTCTTTTCATTCTCCCTAGATCTCAACATATCTATATTATGTTTATATTCCTCCCCCTTTTTACATAAGATGGACGATCACTCAACACCACCATTGTGATATAGTTTCATTCGCTAAAGCCGCAACACCGGAGCTCACTGCCGGGGATTAGACAGAACGGTGTATAAAATTTATCGCTGATGGCTTATCTGTCTTCATGTCTGGAATAGATTCAATGATATATTACGACATCAACAATAACCGTTCCTTTGTAGCGCGTTGATGTTTTTTTTTAGACTGAATCTTTTCACGCCAAATCTGCAAATTCTTTGAATTAGACGATTATATGCTTGTAGTTAGGTAATAATAGATAGACAGACAGAAAAATAGCGAGACAGACATACAAACAGACAGATAGATAGATAGATAGATAGACAGACAGACAGACAGACAGACAGACAGACAGACAGACAGATAGATAGATAGATAGATAGATAGATAGATAGATAGATAGATAGATAGATAGATAGATAGATAGATAGATAGATAGATAGATAGATAGATAGATAGATAGATAGATAGATAGATAGATAGATAGATAGATAGATAGATAGATAGATAGATAGATAGATAGATAGATAGATAGATAGATAGATAGATAGATAGATAGATAGATAGATAGATAGATAGATAGATAGATAGATAGATAGATAGATAGATAGATAGATAGATAGATAGATAGATAGATAGATAGATAGATAGATAGATAGATAGATAGATGAGCTGAAGATAATAAACGACTCACGGCTAGTTGACTGTTGGTGTCAGGATGAGTGAATGAGCTGAAGATCAGCTCACAGCTGACTCCTAGTGTCACGATCAGTTAACATAACCTGACCAAGATCATGACATACTTTCCCATTGTGCTCCAGCAAACAAAGTAACCAACACGGCTAACAAACCAGAGATCGCAAAGGGAAAGCAACCTCGATACTCATTTAAAGATCGTGCTAAATGCGGATTTACTTGGTCGAAAGTTTTACACATTTCAACTCTGCGTAAACTATACAACAACGTGATTTACTCTTGAGTTCACATGGCCGACCGGAAGTGAAACAATCATTATTACTCAAGCCAAGAACAAAGCTCCTTTGCATGTACGTGTAAAATAATAGCTCGACGGTAGCATAATGTACTCTCTAGGTGTGTGGCTAATGTAACATTTCTCCAGCGTGGTCACGTCTCTTGATTCAGGATTTTTCCCTGAGTGCTTTTACCAGGGAATTGATTTAGAGGATTAGTGGCTTTTTGTAATGGTTTTTAAGAGTAAATTAGGGTATTTCAAAGTGCTCACAGCGCGAACAAATTATTATCCATTTTCAATTTTTTTAAAACCGTAATTTTGTTTCAGATTTTAACGTATTTTTTTTTTTATTCACATAATCACAATTACTATCAATATTAATATGACAATCTTCGTTTCTATAATCACCATTATCATAAATAAATACGTATTTTTTAAAACATTACTATCATTACAATTTTCAATATTAGGAAGAAACAATAATAATTTGTTTAGCCGTGCAATAAGAAGGGAACAGCTGGAATATATTATAATAACTGAGGAACATGAAGGGCGAAGAGATAGAAGAAAGCAAAGAAAAAAAGATACCAGACAGCTTAAGAGAATGGCTTGACAGAAGGTCAACAACAGAAACGATGAATAACTGTCGAGATCGAAAATTATGGAGAGACATGATCACCTACGCCAGCAGTCATGGTACTTGATGATGATGATCATTACAATTACAACTAACATGACAAGTACCATTACATTCACGAACCATGAAGATCAACATAACCATCAACACAATTGTGTTTGAATTCACTCCACATTCTCAACTCTATCATCATTATCATTATTACCAATTATTATCATCATCACATTTAACAATTTTAATTCCTCCATTATCACCGTTACACCTTTGTTTACCACAATTTTGTTAATGCCATCATTACCCACCACTACCATCAGGACCACTGACATGATCACTACAACCAAAAATAACTCATTCACAATTATCATAATAAAATCCACTGCAACCTCAATGACCACTATCATGATACAAAAAATGTCATCTCATTTATTACATTCATAATCAAAACCACCACTGTCTCATTCACCACCATCATGAAAAAACCACCGCCGTCTCATTCACTACCATCATGAAAAAAACCATCGCCGCCTTATTCACTACCATCATGAAAAAACCACCGCCGTCTCATTCACTACCATCATGAAAAAACCACCGCCGTCTCATTTACCACCATCATGAAAAACCATCGCCGTCTCATTCACTACCATCATGAAAAAACCATCGCCGTCTCATTCACTACCATCATGAAAAAACCATCGCCGTCTCATTCACTACCATCATGAAAAAACCATCGCCGTCTCATTCACTACCATCATAGAAAACCACCGCCGTCTCATTCACTACCATCATGAAAAAACCACCGCCGTCTCATTCACTACCATCATAAAAAACCACCGCCGTCTCATTCACTACCATCATGAAAAAACCACCGCCGTCTCATTCACTACCATCATGGAAAAACCACCGCCGTCTCATTCACTACCATCATGAAAAAACCACCGCCGTCTCATTCACTACCATCATGAAAAAACCACCGCCGTCTCATTCACCACCAACATGAAAAAACCACCGCCGTCTCATTCACCACCAACATGAAAAAACCATCGCCGTCTCATTCACCACCATCATAAAAAAAAACCATCGCCGTCTCATTTACCACCATCATGAAAAAAACCATCGCCGTCTCATTTACCACCATCATGAATAAACCACCGCCGTCTCATTTACCACCATCATGAAAAAAACCATCGCTGTCTCATTCACTACTATCGTGATTTCATTCACTAATCTGTCTTCTTCTTTTATCCTGTTATGCTTTTTGCCGGTAACGTGTCATAGCCTTAAACCAATGTTGTTTATTAATATTTCTTAATTTGCTTGGTACATAGTGATATTGTATTGTTTATACTGTCGTATATTCTCTCAATCCATCTTCTCTTTAATATCTAATAGTGGATGCAAGGTTCAATTGTTTGACAACATCTCTCTCTAGTGTCTGCTGGTAATTGCACGAACTCTGATGGTGACTGCAAGACCTAATTGTTTGACAAAATCTCTCTCTAGTGTCTGCTGGTAATTGCACGAACTCTGATGGTGACTGCGAGACCTAATTTTTTTTGACAAAATCTCTCCCTAGTGTCTGCCGGTGACTGCAAGACATAAATGTTTCTAAAACAATCTTCTCGAGATGAGACATTCATGACTAGAGAAATCCATATCGCCATTAATTATCCCTCCCTTTCAGAGTCTACAATAACGTTTACCAGGCACGTTCCACAACTGGTTAGTAGTACAATCTCTAATAGAGGAAGCTGTATAAAGAATGCATTGCTGACTCGCCGTTTGGAAAATAATAAGGAGATTGGGAAATCAAAAGCTTAGTGGTGTATATCATAACAGAGAACACTCTTACTGCCTGTCGATGAAACGTGTTAGTTAAAGACTAGATGAGAAAATAATTAAGAGAAACAGTTGAAAGCAAGGGGTTCCATTGTACAGTTTTGACTATCACGCTTTCAAACCATGGACGGAAAGTTTTGGAGAGATACCTGACGAGAGTGCAAAGAACAAGAGAAACAATATATGCCAAATTAACTAAGAACAACCAGTTACTCGTTGACATATCGTCTTGCTTCCTGATAGCAGTTCTGTGATTTCGAAAACAAGGTAGTTTCAAAAATAGTGTTAATAAAAGTGATCAAGTTTGCTTTTGCTCAAAATCATTGACACTATAATGTTAGCCTTAATCTGATTTTGAAATTAATTTATAAACATATTTTATAAGTGTAGAACTTCTATATTTAATCAATGTAGAACTTCTATATTTAATCAATGTAGAACTATATTTAATCAATGTAGAACTTCTATAATTAATCAATGTAGAACTATATTTAATCAATGTAGAACTTCTATATTTAATCAATCTAGAACTTCTATATTTAATCAATATAGAACTACATTTAATTAGTGTAGAACTTCTATACTTAATCAATGTAGAACTATATTTAATCAATGTAGAATTACATTTAATCAATGTAGAACGTATATATTTAATCAGTGTAGAACTTCTATACTTAATCAATGTAGAACTATATTTAATCAATGTAGAACTACATTTAATCAGTGTAGAACTTCTATACTTAATCAATGTAGAACTATATTTAATCAACGTAGAACTATATTTAATCAATGTAGAACTATATTTAATCGATGTAGAACTTCTATATTTAATCAATGTAGAACTTACATATTTAATCAATGAAGAACTTCTCTATTTAATCAATGTAGAACTATATTTAATCAATGTAGAATTTCTATATTTAAATAATGTAGAAGTTCTATATTTAATCAATGTATAACTTCTATATTTAATCAGTGTAGAACTTCTGTATTTAGTCAGTGTAGAACTATATTTAATCA
This sequence comes from Megaustenia siamemsis, assembly GCA_032433765.1. NCBI lineage: Eukaryota > Metazoa > Mollusca > Gastropoda > Stylommatophora > Ariophantidae > Megaustenia > Megaustenia siamemsis. Next base: position 176,999,730 of record JAVIAB010000092.1, read on the forward strand.
ATGTAGAACTTCTATATTTAGTCAGTGTAGAACTATATTTAATCAATGTAGAACTTCTATATTTAGTCTGTGTAGAACTATATTTAATCAGTGTAGAACTATATTTAATCAATGTAGAATTTCTATATTTAAATAATGTAGAAGTTCTATATTTAATCAATGTATAACTTCTATATTTAATCAGTGTAGAACTTCTGTATTTAGTCAGTGTAGAACTATATTTAATCAATGTAGAACTTCTATATTTAGTCAATGTAGAACTATATTTAATCAATGTAGAACTTTTATATTTAATCAGTGTAGAACTATATTTAATCAATGTACAACTTCTATATTTAGTCAGTGTAGAACTATATTTAATCAGTGTAGAACTATATTTAATCAGTGTAGAACTTCTATATTTAATCAATGTAAAACTTCTATATTTAATCAGTGTAAAACTTCTATATTTAATCAATGCAGAACTTCTATATTTAATCAATGTAAAACTTCTATATTTAATCAGTGTAAAACTTCTATATTGAATCAATGTAGAACTTCTATATTTAATCAGTGTAGAACTATATTTAATCAATGTAGAATTTCTATATTTAAATAATGTAGAAGTTCTATATTTAATCAATGTATAACTTCTATATTTAATCAGTGTAGAACTTCTGTATTTAGTCAGTGTAGAACTATATTTAATCAATGTAGAACTTCTATATTTAGTCAGTGTAGAACTATATTTAATCAATGTAGAACTTTTATATTTAATCAGTGTAGAATTATATTTAATCAATGTAGAACTTCTATATTTATTCAGTGTAGAACTATATTTAATCAGTGTAGAACTTCTATATTTAATCAATGCAGAACTTCTATATTTAATCAGTGTAGAACTTCTATATTTAATCATTCTAAAACTTCTATATTTAATCAGTGTAAAACTTCTATATTTAATCAATGCAGAACTTCTAAATTTAATCAATGTAAAACTTCTATATTTAATCAGTGTAAAACTTCTATATTTAATCAATGCAGAACTTCTATATTTAATCAATGTAAAACTTCTATATTTAATCAATGTAAAACTTCTATATTTAATCAGTGTAAAACTTCTATATTTAATCAATGCAGAACTTCTATATTTAATCAATGTAAAACTTCTATATTTAATCAATGTAAAACTTCTATATTTAATCAGTGTAAAACTTCTATAATTATTCAATGCAGAACTTCTATATTTAATCAGTGTAGAACTTCTATATTTAATCAATGTAAAACTTATATATTTATTCAGTGTAAAACTTCTATATTTAATCAATGTAGACCTTCTATATTTAATCAAACACAGACGAAACACAGATAATAATGTTTGTGTCGTTGATACACACCAGTTTAATAACTTTTATTTCTATGTCATGATGCATGAATGCCCTTTGCTTATTGATTGTGCGTGATTTTCCCCCATTTCACAGAATCGATCACAGGAAAAGCTCTTCTATTATTATTGTTAATACTGCATAGAGTGCTTTCTTTGTTACGTGAAACATTATGTATGTTGTTTTGTTTCTGAATTATACATACAATGCAATTGTATAATTATGTTTAAATATTTAATTCTGTACGTTTAAATAAAGTATATACCATTTACCTGATGATGTAATGAAGAAAATAGTGTTTCCCAGAAATGGTCCCTGGTATATTTATCTCACAATTATTTACTCTAAAGCTTGTGTACAACTTAAAAAAAAATTTTTTCAGTTCTTTAAATAATAGAACAGTTACTGAGAGACAATTTAGAGCTTTGAGGCAGATCTGACCACTGGAAGTGGAGAGGACGATTAGGTGGCTTTTAGCCCATATACCTCAAGATCTTCTTCTTCTTTCCTTCCCCATCTGTCTTTCAGCGTCGGGGGGGGGGGGGGGATATAATTTGCGGTTTTTTACTCTTATGTTCGCCTCTGCTGCTGCTATGTTTCCTAGTGCTTCTAATATTCCATCGATCCATCTTTTTCGTGGTCTATCCTTGGGTCTGGTGTTCTCACAACGTTTGTTGAAGGCTCGTTGTGTTGTGTTTTGATATTTCTGCCTTGTCACTTGGCCAAACCATTGTATCTGTTGTTTCCTTATATATCCTATGGCGGGGGCTATTCCTAGCTTTTTTCTCAGTTCTTCATTTCTGATCTTTTCTTTCAGACTGTTTCCTGTCATTCGTCTAACACATTTCATCTCTGTAGAGGTTATTTTTCTTATTGTTCTTGCATCTAGGGTCCAGGTCTGACATTGGTAGCACAACGTTGGGATGAAGATTGTATTGTATATTGCTCGTTTTACCTCCAGAGTTATTTCCTTGTTGGACAATAGTGGTGATAACTGTCCAATGATTTGACAAGCTTTGATGCATCTTAATTCTATCTCTGTTGTTTGAGAATTATCGTTTGTCATTATACTTCCTAGGTATTTGAATTCCTCTACTTGTTTTAGTTACCTTCCTTCTATAGTTATGTTGATGTTCTGTTTATTTTTGGCGACATTCATGACTTCTGTTTTATTGATGTTGATTTTCATGTTGTATTTTGTGCCTGAGCTGTTGAGTTTGTTTAAGTGTTCTTGTAGGTCTTCTATTGTTTCATGTATTAGTACCTGATCGTCTGCAAATAAAATCTCGTTGATCTCCTCTGTCTCTGATGGGATGGCTAGTTTGCTTCAGGGTGTTCTAAGGAAAGACAAGGTATTTGGCCAAGATGAGAAGGGTTAAGAACCACCGCGATCATGATGATGATGTCTTGGTGTCGTCATGTCGTTGCATGCTGCGTGGATGTTGCGAAATATCTTTACAGGCTATGAAGATGAGATAAGAATTTAAACGCTATCCTTTACATCCCGCAAAATTAACTAGTTAACTAATTGATTAGCTTACTAACTGTCTAGCTAGCTGGCTAACTAGTTGTCTAGCTACCTGGCTAACTTGCTGACTAGTTACAAAATAACTAAGGAGCTAATTACTCATTAAATAACTTACAAAATCACTCAATAAAATAACTAGGTAACTAAATTAACCTAAACTAATGAAACTAAACTAAAATAACAAAGCAACGTCACTAATTCACTAAGTAAGAAATTCACTAACTGATTAAGTAAGTCACTAATTTAAAACTGATTGACTTGTACAGTTAATAATCAATTACTAAAATAAACTAATTACCAATAAAATAAAACGTACAAATGCTAATATTAAACGGAGACTTAAAAGACTGAAATCTTCATTCACAAGATCTCCCCGCTGATATCCACAAACCTATGCATAGTTTTCTTTTAGCGAGTCATCATTATTCAACCTAATATCCGAATCTGAATATCTTCAAATATGTCATGAATTCAAGGCATTTGTAATAGTTCTAAGATAAGTAAATGCTCGTTATGAACAAATGAGGTGCGCGTGACCGTGCGGCTAAACCCACTGTTTCGGGTGCTGAAAATCCGGCGTACGGTGTTCGAAACCCGCGGTAGACAGAAAGGATTTTTTTTTCTATCGGGGCCACAGATACACAATGTATTCCGAGCTGTGATCGCAGCCTTATAATATAGTCATGAGAACACCTGCGTGAAAGACTTTGTCCATAGTTAGCTTAGTGGCAGTGTTCCCCAACGTTTGACTTTTCGTAGCAAGGCGCTGTGCCACTGAGTACGGGTTCGATCCTGCTTCGGTCCATATATTGTTCTTTGTTTTTTTTTCTGTTGTTGATTATTTGTCATTTTTTTCAAGTGCTGTAAACATACTTCTTCCTCTGAATTGATTCGCTGATTATCACCTCGGAAGTTTCCCTCTATAACAATATTCATTTATTATTATTTGTCTCCAGTGAAATAAAAATCCTGAGACTCACACGTCGTGGCGACTGCTTGACTAAGCGGACTTTATCCCTCTGGTTCTATCGTGTGCCCCCCCCCCCCCCCCCCCACATACACCAGCAATGGTAATACATGTCGTAAAGAAAGTTTTTTTTTATGAACACATCCCCCCTTCTGTCTCTTTCTTGAAGTTACATTCATCGTTATTATTGTTAATTTGTCATTTCTTGTATTCTTAGTATGCCTTCAATATCTTGGAAAGATCTATTTGTGGTGCATTTTAGTTCCTAAAGAACAAAACATTCCCTGCTTGAAATGTCAGCCTCTCCAATTAGTTCAGGCGAATCCCCCGATTTTTTTCTAACTATATTTTTTTAACTTTCACATCTTCAAAGGTTCTGAACTTCAAAGGTTCTGAATGCTGGGCTAATTTGCCTTTGATCACTCTTTTCGTTGGCTATTTGTTCAACCGGCTATTTAAGTTGGGTTGTTATCAATGGTCATCCAGCTTCCGATGCCTCGATTTGATCTCGTTGGGTAGTGGATTCTTTGATCAGTCAGTACAGTTAAGGTCACCCCAGTTAGTGTTAGTTAACTCGCTAAGGTTAAAAGTAAATGAAGAATTGTTTATTTTAAAAAATGTAATCTTGCACATAAGTAAAAGTAAGTAAAGTGCCCCGTCACGCCAAGTGACGTGTAAGGAATACGGTGTTAGTGACGATAAATTTTACAGAACTTCAGCACATGATTTTTGAGGTAATGTGGTCGGTATTACGCCCGCTTTACTTTCCCAGAAAAAAAAATCCGTTACCCATTTAAGGTTGGGTGAACCCGGAAGCCGTCGGTTGGGATCGAACTCTACCTCTTGTCCTATGTAGTCCAGTTCACTAACCACTGAGCTATCGCGGCTCCCCTTGCACATAAGGAATAATCATTAATAACAAAAAGCTAACATTGCAAAAATGGCAGTTATTAAAAACCACTCACGCACTAAAGAATAACACATACAACACACAAATAATATATCCAAACTTAAGCAACACGTGAGAATGACAACCCATACGAGATATGTAATAAAATAGACATTTAAAGGTAAGAAAAACACACGTTTAGTTTAGTTTAGTTTAGTTTAGTTTAGTTTAGTGTAGTTTAGTTTAGTTTAGTCGAGAGATCATCGTCATGCACATCGGACACCTCCGGAATGCCGAGGTCCACGCCGGAGCATCTCCTCCAGCACGCAGCGCTGTCACGCGCTATCGAAAATAGGTAAGATGATTTCATGGCAATGATGAAAATAAGTTTCATTGTTATCAATGATGAAAATAATTTTCATTATTATCATCAGCTTTACAGCAGCTTCCTATTTCTATGCATCTTTATGCCTTTACCCAAAGATGATTTCATTTCTAACGCACTTACTCCATAGCACCAATAAAGACCCTTACACACTATTTACTCAAAACCTATACACAAGTTAAAAACATATACGGGTAGCTATCATTCCCCCCTATATTCCACTTCGACAGAGCAGTAATGTTTGGAGTACCTCCTTCCTCCATCTTTGTCTGACGCAAATATGCACTTCAAAAGTCAAGGCTATACCATTCTTTAAAAAGGGAGCTCTTAAAAACATCAGAAAGAAGCAATCAACATTTTTCGGGCACATCATGAGAAGAGGAAAGTTGGAATACTTGGTTACAACTGGCAAATTAAAAGTAAAAAGAGATCGCGGACGACAAAGAGAGAAAATAATGGATAGCTTGGTGTCATGGAATGGAAAACAGTCAACAACAGAACTGATACGATGCACTGTGGATAAAGGATTGTGGAGGGACATGATCACCTACACCAACCGGTAAGGCACATGATGATGATGATGATGATATCATTCTTTATGATTTATTTTCACGCTCTTGTCGACTTCCATTTTGCAGTCCATTAACTGCATCGGGTAGAAAATAACTCCAACATTGATCGTTTTCATCCCTAGTGTTAATATTTCTAACTGAACTATATTAATTATTGACCATTGAGTTTTCTAGCTCTATCGATATTACTTTGAATAAAATTCACACTGATCATCAATGCTTCTCTCCCATCTACAATAATTGTGTCGTCGTATTTGCATTATATTAGTCTAGATCATTTTGTGTTAAACAAGTTATGTAAATGGTACATTTGACACCATCGGTGAAAAGGAACATGATGCTAGTCCCCATATTTTTGTCATGACTATCGGCACATTTGAAAGTGGTTTGGTCAGGACTAGCCATGGCCGTCCATTTCTTTGGGGAGGCTGGACGGTTTGGTCAGGACTAGCCACAGCCGTCCATTTCTTTGGGGAGGCTGGACGGTTTGGTCAGGACTAGCCATGGCCGTCCATTTCTTTGGGGAGGCTGCACGGCTTGGTCAGGACTAGCAATGGCCGTCCATTTCTTCGGGGAGGCTGGGCAGCTTGGTCAGGAATAGCCATGGCCGTACATTTTTTTGGGGAGCTGGACGGCTTGGTCAGGACTAGCAATGGCCGTCCATTTATTTGGGGAGGCTGGGCAGCTTGGTCAGGAATAGCCATGGCCGTACATTTCTTTGGGGAGGCTGGACGGCTTGGTTAGGAATAGCCATGACCGTCCATTTATTTGGGGAGGCTGGACGGCTTGGTCAGGACTATCAATGGCCGTCCATTTCTTTGGGGAGGCTGGGCAGCTTGGTCAGGAATAGCCATGGCCGTACATTTCTTTGGGGAGGCTGGACGGCTTGGTTAGGAATAGCCATGGCCGTCCATTTATTTGGGGAGGCTGGACGGTTTGGTCAGGACTAGCCATGACCGTCCATTTCTTTGGGGAGGCTGGGCAGCTTGGTCAGGAATAGCCATGGCCGTACATTTCTTTGGGGAGGCTGGACGACTTGGTTAGGAATAGCCATGGACGTCTATTTCTTTGGGGAGGCTGGACGGTTTGGTCAGGAATAGCCATGGCTGTCCATTTCTTTTGGGAGGCTGGGCAGCTTGGTCAGGAATAGTCATGGCCATACATTTCTTTGGGAGGCTGGACGGCTTGGTTAGGAATAGCCATGGCCGTCCATTTATTTGGGGAGGCTGGACGGTTTGGTCAGGATTAGCCATGACCGTCCATTTCTTTGGGGAGGCTGGGCAGCTTGGTCAGGAATAGCCATGGCCGTACATTTCTTTGGGGAGGCTGGACGGCTTGGTTAGGAATAGCCATGGCCGCCCATTTCTTTGGGGAGGCTGGACGGTTTGGTCAGGACTAGCCATGGCCGCGCAGCCTCCCCAACGAAATTATCTTGACCACTAATGGATATCTCCGAACATTCCCCTTAATTTGTTTAAAGTGAAGCAGAATATAGAGGAGAAAAAACACTTCGCAAATCGAACCTGTGACAACTTACTTAATAAACGTGTACTCTACCACTTGGTCGTCCCATCACTAGCAATTCACGTGATTTTTTTCAATATTCTTGGCACTGAGATAAGCTTATCTGACGTTTAATCATGTCTGTAATATGTTATCTGTTTAACTATTTCAGTCATTTGGTCACTTCTGTGATACTTTTGTGTTACTGTTAGTGGATTATAACTGATATCATAATACATCTCTCACCAAGTGGCGTATAGGGAGTATGGTGTTAGTGACCATACATTTTACAGACCTTTGGCACATGATTTTTGGGGTAATGTATCATAACACATATCCTATTGATATAATCATATAACCCCATTACAAGTCTTCAGACATTTACAAATATCACATGTACGTTTAAACATTATTGCATCCTTTTCTTGTAATCTTGTCATGTTCTGCGGCTTTCAATTTGTTTATAAAATTATGAGACGTTTTATGTATAAAGAAAATGTCTACACCCACATTTGAACTTGTTGACTTCATGATGTGCGCATTTCGACGTCAGCTAAATGTGCCCAGGCCGACAAAATAATTCTGGAGCAGAAGTGTCAAGTTGCAAAATTGATTCTAGATATTATAACCAATCAAATTTAATCTTGCCAAGAGACACATGGTCCGCCAAAAGTGATTGCCAATGTTATCAGTTCTCCCGTCCACCTCCTCTTTTCAAAAATTACATTTATTTTTTCTTTAAAAGAACATCGTCAGAGAGTGTTCGAAAATGAAGAATATACGCAGAAATTGTACAGAATGTAAAGCAAAGGTCGGGAAAAGAAGGCCAGCTTTCACCTCTGACGAAGTCCCTAGAGACTAGGAACTGAACTTTGCGTGTTAATCCACTTTTCTATGGCAGCCGTGTGCACAGGGGTCCCTCGCCGTACAGGCAGATAACTCCGACTTCGGATGTACTCAAACTTTTTCCGTCGATGATTAATTGACGTTTCAAGCCGGGCCTCGCTGCTGAGACCAGGGGTGGTTGTCGCAGAGAGAAATCATAAATAAAAATTCCAACCGGTGTAGCCGGGATTTGAACCCACAACCTCTTGTCACGAGGCAGGCGTCTTGCCTCTAGACCAAGCAGCCCCCCCCCCCCCCCCCCACCCCCCAAAACCTTCTGTTCCAGAGCAACATACTAGTCAGAGAGAACATTGCAGCTAGAAGAAGGAACACATTTTATAGACCAAGTAGGAAAAAATATTTTGGCAAACACTGTCTTTCCTATATATGTCTATATGCATACATATACATATGTATTTTTGTGTTTTCACAGACGGTTTACAACTTACATACGCTCGTCTAAAATAGCTGATTGACTCCGATTTGTGGAGCAGCATCTGTCATGGCTGATCTTGCCAATATTGGAGTGGTGGGTCTGGCTGCAGAACTAAGAAAGTAATTTTATGTTGGAACGTCTCATCTCTTTTTTTCTTGCGTGTTTTTTCTTCCAACTTTGACTTCATTCCAACCTTAAATTATATCATGCCGCTTTATATATAATTATATCCTCCATGTTTTTCCATTATCTGCAAGTTCCTCCCAGTTGTTTGTTACTAATGGAGACTTCATTATGGTATCAATACAGATCATCTTTGAATCTCGATTTAGATCTCATACATGCAGTTTCCTATCTATAAACTCCCATACAATATATGATTCAAGTGTGATTGTTGTCCAGTCTACTAACTTGTTCCAGCCACATTAATCTCCAACACCCTGGTATTGTCATAACAGCATTACTGGGTCGTTAGTTTTAACCACAAACAACTGATGTTTTCGAGAAAGGTCAAGGGAACTATGATAAGGATGTTCCAAATAGATGTCCGTTAACGACGGGTGCAGAACACAGTGCAGCGCAATCTGCTAATGGAGGTAGGAAGATGAAGGTTTATTAGTTGCCTCATCTAAAACATCGCCAAAGTTCATTAACCATAACGGACGACACTGTTTAACACTTGGCAGTCCTATAAGTAATTGTGGCCAATCAAATCACTTTCCTCATTTAATTGATTTCTTTCTAAAACGCTCGGCGTCTCAACGAATAGTATAAAACCACTTTACATTTAACTTTGCAACAGAAGTAGTCAGATTTTAAAATGCAGGTCTTCAGTCGAACTAGTATTCCAGTGATTTATGTATTTATATAGGACAAAGTGGCGACGAAGGTAAAAACTGAGATGGAAGAACCTGCAAGAGTCGACATGAAGATGAGAGACTTTGTTGTTGCCCAATAAGACACCACAAGGAATACCAGATATCATCTGCTATGTCGGTCTGTAGCCAAGGAAAGAAGTTGCTTTTAAATGAATTAATCGTGCTGAAGTCGGATGTGTTGGTCCGAAAGGCGCAAATATCACAGTTATACTGCAAACCACAACACAACGCAGACACACCCACTTAACGTCCTTTTAAGGGCGGATGATGAAGTTGAATTCTATAGTCTACTAGAATACTCTAGAATACTTTAGTCATCGGGCGAACGCAAGCAAGCAATGAATTAATTGGTCACATAAAAGAAAATAATCAGTAACCCTGAAGGTTTTGTTGCAAAATAAATTAATAAATAGATAAGAACTAGAAAAGATTGACCAATTTAATAACTTGATCTCTGGGTTTTAGAAGGAAGATGAAGAATCTGTCACATTTTCTTCACTCGATACATTTGACGACCTCTCAGTAAACTAATCTGTCACATGTTCTTTACTTTGTACATTTGAAGACCTCTGAGTAAACTAATCTGTCACATGTGCTTCACTTTATACATCTGACCACCTCACAGTAAACTAATCCGTCCCAAGTTATTCACTTTGTACATCTGACCACCTCTGAGTAAACTAATCTGTCACAAGTTCTTCAAATTGAACACCCGACCACCTCTGAGTAAACTAATCCGTCACACGTTTTTCACTTTGTACACCTGACCACCTCTGAGTAAACTAATCCGTCACAAGTTCTTCACTTTGTACACCTGACCACCTCTTAGTAAACTAATCCGTCACAAGTACTTCACTTTGTACATCTGACCACCTCTTAGTAAACTAATCCGTCACACGTTCTTCACTTTGTACATCTGACCACCACTGAGTAAACAAATCTGTCACATGTTTTTTTACTATCTGACGACTTCTGAGTAAACTAAATCTGTCACATGTTCTTTACTTTGCACATTGACGACCCCTGAGTCAACTAATCCGTCACATGTTCTTCAGTTTGTACATCTGACGACCTCTCAGAAAACCAATCATTTACTCTGACGACTTCTGATATATTTGACTATCGAAAAAAACATTGCGAATTCTGTCTGACATTACTCCACAATATTTGCAGCCTTCACCAATTATAGAATGCCATTAACCATCAATATTCCCCTTTCCTCCCTCTTTCCAAGCAGAGTTATATCTAAATTGAGTTTCTGCAAATATTTAATATATTGATTCCTTGATCATATTCCATTAACCATCGCCACTACTGAAGTCTCAGGAGTTTTTTTTTTCATTTCATTGTGGCTACCCCTCACCTCATGTTGCTTGGTACAAACGCAGCTCTCCGATGGGCGTAATAGACCTCTTCACAGCACATTTAGGGTCACATGGCCAAGAGAAACTGCAAATATATTTGCGTGTGGAGTGAAAATCGAATAAAGTATATAACTAGAAAAAAAGGCAAAATGGGGTCATGAAAGGGGCCTGCTAATAAAATCAAGAACAGACATTTCATATAAGACACATTTAATTGATATTCAGAGTAAAACCAAGTGATGGCCTGGTTTTGTCCCAGTGGCCAATTATTGCTCGTGTTTGATCTATACTTTACAGCTAGAATTATGTACACATTATTAATTGCATTCCTCTTATCTTTCTTTCGCGTATTGATTTCACCATTTGCAATGAGTTTATTATATTAGTTAATTTAACTTTGAATCAATACATAATACTTTCGTTTGGGTTAGAATATCAATAACTGCAAGTTGTAATAAGCACATTGGTGTGTCTAAGAAACACTTACAATCAGTCGAATTTTTAAAATAAAAATGTTCTCAGGAAGTCTATCATCTAATTCATAAAAAAAACAATAATCCGAAATATATAACGCCTTTGTTGCATCTGGTTTACCTACAGAAGGGGACAGGCAAAGTCCTAAAAGTTAACCACTTCCGGACAATTTCGGCTAAAAAAAAAAAACAATAATCCGAAATACATCACGCTTCTGTTGCATCTGGTTTACCTACAAAAGGGGACAGGCAAAGTCCTAAAAGTTAACCACTTCCGGACAATTTCGGCTAAAAAAAAAAAAACAAGCAAAGAAACCGGTGCTTAAAATGGATACGATCCTGTAGTCATGGCGTCCGTGCATAAACGTGATAAAGAATAAAGAATAAATCAAATATTTTATTTGAGGATAAGAACGTAAAAATAAATATGCATTTTTGAATGTTGTCCAAGCTGCGCTAAGTAATAGTGCTAATACCGCAGACATTCATCAGACATGATAAATGACAGGTCTTGTATATCCGCCTTTTCAGTTTCTCTCTATAATAATATTCATTTATTGTTATCTGTCTTCAGTCATGACCTCACATCGTTAGTCAGGCTTTCTTTACATGACGACTCTGTGTTTAAAAACATGAATTAAAATAATATGGACTGACAAAAATATAATAAGCATCAATCTACGGTTATTTAGCAGAAGGTCAAAAACAGTTCTACTATAAAGCGCAGAGACAATGATATAGACAACAATCAAACAGAAGATACGAATAATTATAGACGAATGTCAGAGACAATTGTAGACAAGAAATGGCATTATAAGATCAAACCTGAGGATTTCTGTGAAAGTACAGAGCTAGAGTCAGTCTAGCAAACAAAGATGATTAGAAAACGGAGATGATAGTGTAGTGAAACTGGCATTCTCATAAAAACCTTAGGTAAAGAGAAAACAGAGAAAACGAAGGAACATAAAAAAGAGACCCTCAAGAATATAGGTCTTCAGTAAAATGAAATAGAAAATAAAATGTCCAAAATTAGGGATGAACAGAGATATCTTGACAGAAAACAAAAGCAGAAGTTATTTGATTGAACAATTTGATTGACTGATAGTTTGATTGACCGATTGATGATTGGATGAAACAAAAAAATTAGCAGTCCTGTCAAAACAAGCAGAAACAAAGCAGGAAAGCGTTACAGAGGTTGCTCTATTCTACTGGATAAAAAGCTTGAGAACAAACACTATTGTACAAAGAGGAGGTAACAGAGAATATCATAAACAAATTAATATTGCAAACAGAAGAAAACCAACAGACAACAAAAATTAACTATTGAAGCCTATGTTTTACTACCACGCTACTACTTCTCATTACGTACATGAAAGAAGAGCGAAAGAGAAGATTACAAGGGAAGGGATCTGCATTCTGTTTTATGCCATTTTGACTACTTATCTCTTTGTCATAAGTACATCATCAGCATGTGCCAAACCGGTTGGCATAGGCGATCATGCCCTTCCACAATCTTCTATCTACAGTGCATCGTATTAGTTCTATTGTTGAATAGTTCCCTTTAGCAGGAACAAACATACATGTTGATTGTTTCTTTCTGAAGTTTCTGATGTATGTTCGGAGTGCAATGATGATGACCCGCAAATAGCTCAATAACTCAATAATCAATATTGAATGTTTTACATGCCATGACACCAAGCTATTCAGTATTTTCTCTCCCTGTCGTCCGCAATCTCTTTTTTCTTTTATTTTGCCAGTTGTAACCAAGTATTCCAACTTTCCTCTTCTCATGATGTGCCAGAAAAATGTTGATTGTTTCTTTCTGATGTATTTTAGGAGTTCCCTTTTTGTATTGGCCTCTTTGCGAATTTCCTCATTGGTCTTTTTAGCTGTCCAGGGAACTTTGAACATTCTTCTGAGAAATCCCATCTGTGTGGCCTCTAATCGTCTATTCATTTGTTTGTATACTGTCCATGATTCGCTTCCATAGGTCATAATTAGTTCTATATAGCACCGATGTACTCTCTTTCTCATTTTTATTGACATAGATTTGTTGCATAAGATATTTTTCATTATCTTAAATGCTATTTTGGCCTGAGTTATTCTGCTTTTTATTTCTGCGGTGCATCTTCCATCTAATGTTACTTGTTTCAGAGTTGTGATTACTCAATAAGTGCATCATCACTCTACTTAAACATACATTTCGATCCATTTCCTGACAATAGGGATCAGCGCAGAGCTAAATTGACATGAGCCAGCTGTGACGGTCTCATTCTGGACCTGTCAGTTCTGGCACCAAGCAACAGTATAAAATCAATAGATTATGTTAATCTTAAATTAGGTTTCGTTAATCTTAAGTTAGGTTTCGTTAATCTTAAGTTAGGTTTCGTTAATCTTAAATTAGGTTTCGTTAATTTTAACTTAGGTTTCGTTAATCTTAAGTTAGGTTTCGTTAATCTTAAGTTAGGTTTCGTTAATCTTAAGTTAGGTCTCGTTAATCTTAAATTAGGTTTCGTTAATTTTAAGTTAGGTTTCGTTAATCTTAAGTTAGGTTTCGTTAATCATATGTTAGGTTTCATACATTGAGATCTGATCAATGACGCATCCGTGCAACTCATGAATCACAGGTTGTTGAAACAAAGTTCGTGCGAACGTATCAGTTCTCTTCAGCGGTTCTCTGTACTTCGAGAAGAAGATCGAAGCATCTATGAATTGCAGTGATGATGACCCTAATATACTGTAAATAAGGGGCAAATTAAAGAAATGCAAATTAATGTATACATAAGCGAAGCTGCATTAAAGCTAATTGTAAGAAGAAATTTAAAAAAAATATATAGAAAAAATAATAATTTCGAACTAGAATGACAAATGAAGATAAGAAAAAGATGTGTCACCTTGTGCACTGCGCTGTGGCCAGAAGGAAAATAATATTAGTGCGCACGGGGTAAGCACACACACGTACCTGTGTACGGTGAGATCTTCTTCTTTCTTCTTTTCTCTTTCTCCTGGTACCGAAAAGGTGTCGTGGTTATATTATTTGTCGTTCTTGCGCTGCTCGAACTGTCTGAATTAATGACTTTCCTTTGTTGTTACATGTCTCTGGCACTGCATCTATCCATCTTCTTCTGGGTCTTCCTCTTGGTCTTTTCCCATGCATTCTCTAGAAGAACGCCCTTGATGGTGATTGGTAAGGATTCATTCTGACCAAGTAGCCAAACCATTTAAGTTGTTGTTTCGTTCGAAATTGATCACAAATAAATCCGTTCGAAATCACACACAAGAACACTTGAATTTATTTTTTTACTACGAGCATTGAAATTCATTTATAATTTACATTTGACTCCCATGGAAAATTGCATCGTGTTGCCAGCGTATTCACGCATCGGAAGCTCTACGGTGAGATAACACACATTTTATTCTTTTATTTTTTATTTCTCATTCTAGTTCGTAATTATTATATTTTCTATTATTTTTCTTTAACTTTAAATGCTCATCTATGTATGTGTTGTATGTTTGTTCCTGCTAAAGGCTTATTGCGCTAAAGCGTCGTTTTTAAGTTGTGTCGTCCACATATTACATAAAGCTTTAACTATACCTATTTATTTTCTCTCTATATTGTTTCATTTCTCTATACTAAAACGTAACATGACATGACACGACATAACTGACTTACCATGGTATGACTTGACATTACATATTAACATAACAGTACAAAATAAAAGTGAAATCCCAAGACCAATGAAAGCTGGTCAAAGACTGTAGTGGCGGCATGAATTTTACTTTTACTTAAAAGTCTGGCCCGGCAGCGACATGTAACCTGTTTTTTTTTTTTTCGAATTTCAGCTTCCAAATTTTTTTTTTTCGCCCTCACCTTGCTTGCTTGCGTTCGCCAAATGACTAAAGGAGTACACCTCTTCATCATCCGCCCTTAAAAGGAAGTTAACTGATCGTGCCTGCGTTGAGTTGTGGTTTGCAGTATAACAGTGACATTTGCGCCTTTCGGCCCAACACATTCGACTTCAGCATGGCCCTCACCTTGAACGAATAATATTTTTCTGTTATTTAATTTTTCTATTATGTTCGGAGTGCAATGATGATGACTCGCAAATAACTCAATAACTCAATATTTTTCTGTCGTCCGACTCCAATAGGATTAAGCAATCGATTTCACCTACCCCAATATTAATCATCTCTGGGAAGCTTGTGTAACGAGTACCTTGACTTCACCGTTAGTACGCTTTCCTTAAATTACTTTGATAAAGCTACTTGATTACTTTGATAAAGCTACTTTGTTACTTTGATAAAGCTACTTTATTACTTTGATAAAGCTACTTTGTTACTTTGATAAAGCTACTTGATTACTTTGATAAAGCTACTTTATTACTTTGATAAAGCTACTTTATTACTTCGATAAAGCTACTTTATTACTTTGATAAAGCTACTTTATTACTTTGATAAAGCTACTTGATTACTTTGATCAAGCTACTTTATTACTTTGATAAAGCTACTTTATTACTTTGATAACGATACTTTATTACTTTGATAAAGCTACTTTATTACATTGATAAAGCTACTTGATTACTTTGATAAAGCTACTTGATTATTTTGATAAAGCTACTTGATTACTTTGATAAAGCTACTTTATTACTTTGATAAAGCTACTTTATTACTTTGATAAAGCTACTTTATTACTTTGATAAAGCTACTTTATTACTTTGATAAAGCTACTTTATTACTTTGATAACGCTACTTGATTACTTTGATAAAGCTACTTTATTACTTTGATAAAGCTACTTTATTACTTTGATAAAGCTACTTTATTACTTTGATAAAGCTACTTTATTACTTTGATAAAGCTACTTTATTACTTTGATAAAGCTACTTTATTACTTTGATAAAGCTACTTTATTACTTTGATTAAAAAAATGTAAAGATCCCCTGTCACGCCAAGTGGCGTACAGGGAGTATAGTGTTAGTGACTATAATTTTTACAGACCTTCGGCACATGATATTTGAGGTAATGTGGTCGGTATTACGCCCGTGCCGCATTACTTTCCCAGAAAAAAATCCAGTACCCATTAAAGGCTGGGTGAACCCGGAAGCTGTCGGTTGGGATCGAACCCATAGTCCTTTATAGTCCAGTTCACTAACCATTGAGCTATCGCAGCTCCCTTTATGACTTTGATACTTCATCTTTATTTCTTCTCTAACGCTATCTATTAGTTTCGAACTTTGGATTTTCTTACATTAATGTCCTCAAGACGAAACACTTCCTATAATTTTATATTTTCTAATACAAGCAAAACTAATGTTCTATATGTTTATTCCTAGCTAGAGTTACGTATTTTATTTTTCATAGACATCAATGTTCTATGAACGCTAGTGTTCTATATTTGGTCATTATATTTTGTGGAAACATTCCCAAGACTGCCAGATTGACCTCGTGTAGGGATTCACTTTTCAATTCTATAAAATCACGTCCTCTTGAAGATAATCACAGAGAGCGGGAAGAGGACAAAAGAGCCAGCTCTGCGTCATTGCTACCGCTATTTCCAGACGGTCCTAGTATTTTCTCTTTCAAATACGTCCCCGATGTTTACGTCATCTGGTGGGATTTAAAGCCAGGTTAGGGACGTGAATGTTTCAAGGTCAGACACGATTTCCTTCTAGATAAATCCTCTGATATAGACACTGAAAGTTCATGCATGACAGTTGAGTTCGTATTTATTTGTTTCCATCTATTAAAATATATAGAGGCAAGGCAAATTCTATAGGAATCATCATCATCATCAAGTACAGGGCCTGCTGACGTAGGTGGACGTGTCTCTCCATAACTTAGATCTCGACATTATTTATCATTTCTGTTGTTGACCTTCTGCCAAGCCATTGTCTTAAGCTGTCTGGTATCTTTTCTCTTTGCTTCCCTCTAACTATTCTTCCCTCAATTTTCTCAGTTGTCACAATATATTACAGCTGTTCTCTTCTCATTACATGGCCAAAAAATGATGATTGTTTCTTCCTAATATTGGAAATTAGCTCGCTTTTTGCTTTGACCTCTTTTTGAACATTTTCAATATTCTTCTTAGCGGTCCGTGGTATTCATGGACTCAACATTCTTCTGTAAAACCACATTTCTACAGACTCCAGTGATTTTCTTGTCTGTTGTCCTATTGTCCATGATTCACATCCATATGTTAAGATTGGCTCTACATAACATTTAAGAACTCTTTTTCTTGTTTCTATTGTCAAAATGTATTGCATAGTATCTTCCTCATTTTTTGGAAAGCTGCTTTTGCCAGAGTCATTCTGCATCTCATCTCTTTTGTACATCTTCCGTCTGAAGTTAACAAAGTTCCCAAATATTTAAATTCATTTACCTGTTATATGGCCATTATTTGCATGTTATATGCCCATTTGTTAATGTGGTCGCTTGTTATAAGGCCATTGGTTAATGTGGTCGCTTGCTATATGGCAATCATTTAATGTGGTTGCTTGTTATATGGCCATTGGTTAATGTGGTCGCTTGTTATATGGCCATCTGTTAATGTGGTCGTTTGTTATAAGGCCATTGGTTAATGTGGTCGCTTGTTATAAGACCATCTGTTAATGTGGTCTCTTGTTATAAGGCCATCTGTTAATGTGGTCGCTTGTTATAAGGCCATCTGTTAATGTGGTCGCTTGTTATAAGGCCATTGGTTAATGTGGTCGCTTGTTATATGTCCATTGGTTAATGTGGTCGCTTGTTATAAGGCCATTGGTTAATGTGGTTGCTTGTTATATGTCCATTGGTTAATGTGGTCGCTTGTTATAAGGCCATTGGTTAATGTGGTCGCTTGTTATATTTCCATTGGTTAATGTGGTCGCTTGTTATATGGCCATTGGTTAATGTGGTCGCTTGTTTTATGGTGTCTTGACAGACGTTCTGTATCAATCAGTCATGATTTGTCATTAGTTTGGTAAAATATTAGTGTCTTATGCTGAATGCTGTTTTTTTTCTGAACAGCTTCTCTCGTGGCTGAATCCACTAATATTGGATAGAGAGATTACGACCGCAGAATGAACTAGATGTATTCATGGTGCCTGACCTTGTTTTCTTTCTCCTGTGCCTTTTTTCTTCAGAGTTTGACATCAATACTTTCTCAAATGTTTCTGTGCAGGTTTTTGTTGTTGTTCTCTGTGTTCTGTGATATCATGCCAGAATATCCCTGTTTCTTTCACTAATAGAGCATTAACATTCCTAGCATTAACTGAGAAATGCTGGGATGGGCGGTGGAGCGGATATGGGGATGCCCCGACTGTAATGAAACTGATGCCATGAAAAGAATAGACTAGAATAGAATATAATTTATGGAGAACATGTCTGAACACCACCCGTGTCTGTTTCTGAGATTTTTATTAGGAAGTTCCTTGTTTCTTGGCAAGGTTCAACTAAAACTGGGATCTATGTCGGTTTGAAATGCACGTAAGAATGTCTAGACATATGTCAGTGAAACACGTTCGTCAGTTTCAATAAACAACGTGGATAGTGGAAGATGGTAACATTGATTAGGCAACAAGGAGAACAGGCAGAGAGTAGCAATAATTATCTCCCTTAGAAGTGGGGCAGAGATAAGGAAATGAGCTAACTGTGAAAGAAGATGAACAAAGTTTAAAAAAAAATAGGAAACTGAATGAACATAAAATAGAGAGAAATAAAGTATAAAGAAAAGACATTTGAAGAGAAAAGAGGAAATTAGGAGAAATAACGAATGACAAGCAGATAGACAGACAACAACATATATAAAAACAATACAGCACACATAATATTACAAATTATATTACTGTAGATAAACTAGAGAGAAAGAGAAGAAAAATATTTGGTCATAGAAAAGAAAGCACTTATATAATACTTAATTTTATATTATGAATTATCTCTTAGCGCATATATATTTTTAATTGACGTCAATTGTGGCTCGTAAAAAGTAAACAATCAGTACAAATCAAATATAATAAACTTCAGGGTATTCTGTATTCTTTTATTAGTCTCCAGTAGCGTAGAATAATTGCTGCTACTAGATTCTTATCCCCTCTTCCTCTAATCCTCGGGTCTCATCCTTTAAGTTACAACAGCTTTCTCTTGTCCACTCACATAAAAGCTACATTTTCATGAGAAACAGCTCTCCGAATTGAGACAAATAATAATAAATGGATATATTCTGGAGGGAAACGTTCGATGTTTATATCAGCGAATCATTTCAGTGGAAGAGGTATGTTTACAACACTCGGAAAAAAGTTACAAATAACCAACTACAGAAAAATAAAACAAAGAACAATAGATGTCAGAAAGCTGATCGAAGCCGCAGTCATCGACGCATCGACTTGATACAAGAACCAAACGCTAGAGCACACTGCAAACTCAGCTACCTAAAAAAAAACTATCATTGGCGATGTCTTTCACGTCTGTGTAGTTATGACTCACTTCCAGACTTTGTGATGTAAAATAACTTCACGAAGTGAATAGCATGGCCGTGCACTAACTGCTACGTAACCTCATGAGTACATGTAGGGGAGTTTCAGACATGAAAACATATTTACCTCTAGAAACAGACTAACCAGTCTGGGTAAGATACTTCTTTACTTCTCTGTGCTACCTCTAGGAACAGTCTAACTAGTCTGGGTAAAATACTTCTTTACTTCTCTGTGCTACCTCTAGGAACAGTCTAACCAGTCTGGGTAAGTTACTTTTTTACTTCTCTGTGCTACCTCTAGGAACAGTCTAACCAGTCTGGGTAAGATACTTCTTTACATCTCTGTGCTACCTCTAGGAACAGTCTAACCAGTCTGGGTAAGATACTTCTTTACCTCTCTGTGCTACCTCTAAATCCAGTCTAACCAGTCTGGGTAAGATACTTCTCTACCTCTCTGTGCTACCTCTAGAAACAGACTAAACAGTCTGGGTAAGATACTTCTTTACTTCTCTGTGCTACCTCTAGGAACAGTCTAACTAGTCTGGGTAAGATACTTTTTTACTTCTCTGTGCTACCTCTAGGAACAGTCTAACCAGTCTGGATAAGATACTTCTTTACTTCTCTGTGCTACCTCTAGGAACAGTCTAACCAGTCTGGGTAAGTTACTTTTTTACTTCTCTGTGCTACCTCTAGGAACAGTCTAACCAGTCTGGGTAAGATACTTCTTTACTTCTATGTGCTACCTCTAGGAACAGTCTAACCAGTCTGGGTAAGATACTTCTTTACCTCTCTGTGCTACCTCTAAATCCAGTCTAACCAGTCTGGGTAAGATACTTCTCTACCTCTCTGTGCTATCTCTAGATATAGTCTAACCAGTCTGGGTAAAATACTTATTTACCTCTCTGTGCTACCTCAAGATATAGTCTAACCAGTCTGGGTAAGATACTTCTTTACCTCTCTGTGCTACATCTAGGAACAGTCTAACCAGTCTGGGTAAGATATTTCTCTGTGGTTATGGTTATGAAAGGCCTCGGTATCACTGCAATCGAATTAAAATCCATAATTGCTCAATCGTCCGTGCCAGTGGAATCATGCGAATTAATATCTCATCTCCCAAACAAAGAATGGCAACTGCGGTCTACAGCATAGCAGTCTCAGAACACGCCAAAAGACATAAGGGGAAACCGCACAGAAAGTGAACGCACACATTTGTTCCCCGTCACACGTTACCTTCATTCATCGTAAGCAATCGGAACATCGAAACACGTTCATAACGGATGAAACGCACAGCTCACGGTGTGCACAAAACACTTAACCCAGTAGCTCCTGCAGCAAGCCAGACTTGGAATATGAGGAAACTGCAACAAGGAACACTTTTCAAACACAACCTTTAATGGTTCCCGCCGCCTGTCGGCCATATTGACCGTGGTACCTCAAGTAACAGACTAATCAGTTTGGTAAAAGTTGTAGAAATAAAATATATATATATATATATTTCTTCATTTCGCCAGAGCAGCAAAAGAAGATAAAGAGTAATCGTCATAAAGGTTGGCCTGTAGTTAAAGCGTTAATGCGACATCTTTTCTAGCTGTTAGTGGTACACATAAATACAGTGAAGCCGTTCTTTAACTACTGGACATTTTTGTCAGATCTTTCAAACAAACGAAATAATTCAAGCTGACATTTACTGGATCTAAAGTCAAGACGGGAAATTGTTAGGAAAATCCCGGAATCCCAAGACACAAGAAACGATGCCCTAATTCAGATCCATTAACTTTCACATCCGGTTTTTTTTTTTTTAATTACAGACGAGCGATTTTTTTTCCTTTAGCGACTCATCTTGATTAATAATCTGCAAGCTTTTGTTTCGCGTTCATCAAGACATTTTTTTTTAATGCAGATCACAGACCCGAACTTTCGTTTATTTAATGAAATAAATAAAAAAGATGCTTTGAATTGTGGGCATAGATGGAATCAGAATATCGCTCATGGGTTAAAAATGCATATTTGTTTTTTATGGATTTTATTAGAAGAAAAACTTTAAATTTTACTTTCCTTTTTCATTTATTTTTTATTTTCTTTCCTGTTGTGTGATGAATATATGTATCATAATAAAACAAAATAGTTGCATGTTTTTAAGTAAGTCAAAAGTAAAGAGTCCCTGGTCACTCTTATTATGGTCACTAACTATGGTCACAAACTAAAAAATATGGTCACTAACAACATATTCCCTATACGCCAGTGGCGTATAGGGAATATGTTGTTAGTGACCATATTTTTTACAGACCTTCGGCACATGATTTTTGGGGTAATGAGGTCAGAATTACGCCCGTGACGCTTTACTATCCCAGAAAAAAATCCGGTACCCATTTATAGCTGGATGAACCTGGCAGCTGTCGGTCAGGATCGAACCCGGCCTCTTGTCCTTTGTAGTCCAGTTCACTAACCACTGAGCTATCGCGGCTCCCGCATGTTTTTAACGTGTACACACATTTCAAAATGTGTTATTTAAATTAAATGAATTAATTACATTTAATATTAATTCTTGTAAAGTTAAATCACCTGTGTGTAGATTATTGATAAGAAATTCTTTATACAGAATTTTGAAACATGAAATATCCTGATTATCTGAAAGCGTGAAACGGATATTGACACTCGTAACATTATCATTATTTTATAATGTATTTTTCTTCTTTAGAAGGAGAAGAGAAAAAAGCTAGGAATAGCCCCCGCCATAGAATATATAAAGAAACAACAGATAAAATGGTTTGGTCACGTGACAAAGCACAGTGATCAAAACACAACGCGCCCTCAATAAACATTGCGAGAATATCAGACCCAAGGGTCGACCACGAAAGAGATGGATTGATGGAATGTTAGAATCACTAGGAAGAATAACATCAGCAGAATCGAACAGTAAAGCAAACGACCGCAAATTATTTCTCCCATCGATGCTGAAAGGCAAATGTGGAAGGAAAGAAGAAGGAGAAGGGCATACATTGTTTTAATAAAAATACTTATGTTGACATCTTCCATTTTGTGTTTCGTGTGGGACTGTCGTGACTTCAAGTGCTCTGACTAATGAAGTAAAAGCTAGGCATTACAATGTCGGAGCTACTTTCTGTGGATGGGGGACAGGGGAGTGGAACTGTAATCAGGTTTTGAGACCTGACACTTACAATAAGATCTAATGGTTTGAATTATCTGTGCTTTTCCGACCACCCGCACCAAGGGACGACACTTTTCTATGTGCATCGATTTTGCTTGAAAAAGGAGGGGAGGTTAAGAAGATCTCGCGATCTCTTCAATAAGCGCCAGAATTTTAGTACATTCATGGTTAGTGGTAATAGTTTTCGGGAATTGAGGGAGACTTTCAGATATTAAATTCAGTTCACGTTTCTCCTGGAATTGAGGGAGAGTTGTAGAGATTAAATTTAGTTTACGTTTTTTATTGGAATTGAGGGAGAGTTTCAGAGATTAGATTCAGTTCACGTTTCTATTGGAATTGCGGAGAGTTGGAGAGATTAGATTTAGTTCACGTTTCTATTAGAATTGAGGGAGAGTTGGAGAGATTAGATTTAGTTCACGATTCTATTGGAATTTAGGGAGAGTTTGAGTAATTAGATTCAGTTATTGATTCTATTGTACATGAGGGAGAGTTGGAGATATTAAAATTAAGTTAATGTTTCTATGTTATAGTGTAACTCGGCCATGTTATAGTGTAACTCAGCAGACAAAGTTACATAACGCAATGAAGCTGGCCGATGGACTCCGACACCTGCTGATATGAGATAGCTAGTCCAGCCTTGAAACATTCTGAGTTAAGCCGCCAAGGGACGTAATCAAGAGGAACATCGACGCCAGCATCTTTATGTTCAGCGGTGGGAAATGCTTTGAGTTCTCTCTGACTTGGAGATCAAAGAATCACCGCGCGTGGTCGAAGACCAACGTAAGCTTTAGTTGTGAGGGAACGAAGCTTAGGAAGATTAACAGGTGTCGACAAGACTCCTAAAGCAATAAGACTATGGACATAATTAGTAGGCGGAGTTACTGAAATAGTGATTGGACGCAGACGTATGATAAGGAGAGTATAGGTGGTTGGCTTCCCATAATCCTTAGCCAGGTGGGAGTGGCTAAGATGGACACAAAAATTCCATGAGTAGACTTAGACTTACACGGAGACTCTAGACTCGACACTTGGAGGATGATACACTTGGCACCCAGGAAGCGGAAGGGTACACATCAGTGAGGATATAGTAGAAGAGACTAGATATCTGCCTCAAGGCAGATGATAGGATTAGGAGTTAGAAAACTTAGATCTTAGCTTAACTTACACTTAGACTTAGACTCGAGACTCAGTACTTACAGACGGTTAACCTTTTTCGCCCACGAAGCCAAAGGAGGGCAGATACTAGACAGAAATAGTAGACGAGAGCAAAGGAAATTAGATACCTGCCTCAAGGCAGAAGATAGAATTAAGAGTCAGGCAGATTAAAACGGTGGTCTTTTTCTTCTCCTTCCACCCAGGCAGCTCGCGGGTGGAAGCCGGTCAGATGAGCAGCAGAGAGTACCTGCCTGAAGTTAGAGTAAGGAAATCAGGAGTTTAATTAATAAAGTTCGTAAACAGATTTTTGTGGTTTAGGTTTAGAAGTAAGACCTCAAGGTCTATAAGATCGAGAGTTAACTTGCATACGATCACGAGCGTTACTTGTCAATATACATCGCCGACAGGCTCAACACAGTAACAATAAAGGAACATTTAGATTTTAAGAGGACAGTATAGTTTGTTCATTGTACGGAACCAGTTGTTAAAGTTTTGAAGTGGATGTCAACAATAAACACTATATTATATTTGTTCGAAAACTATGATGACGAGTTATGTGTGTCTCTATAGATATGATATGAAATGTGAATGTAGCAAGATAAAAGTACAGAAGATAGGTCAACAAGATAACGAAACATTAGAAGCCTGCAACATCTATTGGAATTGAGGGAGAGTTGAAGATATTAGATTCAATTCAATTTTCTACTGGAATTGAGGGATAAGTTGAGAGATTAGATTTAGTTCACGTTTCTATTGGAATTTAGGGAGAGTTTGAGAGATTAGATTTAGTTCACGTTGCTATTGGAATTGAGGGAGAGTTATGAGCGATTAGATTCAGTTCATGATCCTATTGTACATGAGGGAGAGTTGGAGATATTAGATTAAGTAATGTTGTGTTAAAACTGAGTTTTAATTTGAACTGGGTTAGAGTAATTAGTCTAGAATGGTGAATATTGCTGAGCCAAAACCGTGGAGTCGTATTATTGGTAATTCAGGGTAATGGATTTAACAGAAGAAAATAGTGGAGTTGTGTTATTGGTAATATAGGGTAATGGATTTAACAGAAGAAAATAGTGGAGCTGTGTTATTGGTAATATAGGGTAATGGATTTAACAGAAGAAATTAGTGGAGTTGTGTTATTGGTAATTAAAGCTAATTGATTTAACGGTAGTAAATAGTGGAGTTGTGTTATTGGTAATTAAAGCTGATTGATTTAACGGTAGTAAATAGTGGAGTTGTGTTATTGGTAATTAAAGCTAATTGATTTAACGGTAGTAAATAGTGGAGTTGTGTTATTGGTAATTAAAGCTAATTGATTTAACGGTAGTAAATAGTGGAGTTGTGTTATTGGTAATTCAGGTTAATTGATTTAACAGAAGAAAATAGTGGAGTTGTGATTGAGCGGTACATAAATAAGAGTGTCGCAGTGGAGTTGTCGAAAAAATAGTTAAGTCGGAGTCAAGTATCAGAATGATCGTTGAACTGACATCGTGTAGTTATAAAATAGTAAAGTTAGAATCAAGTAATCCTAAATTAACAAAGTCGTAGTTGATTGGTTTAAAAATTTAGATGTGTAGTCAATTATTTTAAAAACGTTGTGGAGTCATAATCGAATGGTCTAACCGTGTGAGGTTTTAAACGAGCAGTCATTTGTGAAGTTCTGGTCGAATTATTGAAAATTGTGGAATTTCTTGTTGAGTTGTTTAAAATAATGAAATTCTAATTGAGTTATTGAAAATTTGTGGAATTCTTGTTGAGCAGTCTAAAATAGTGAAATTCTTTTCGAGTTATTCAAAATTGTGAATGCTTGTCGAGTAAAATAAAAAAAAAATTGAAGTTCTAGTTGGGCTGTTCAAAATTGTGAAAACTTGTTGAGTAGTCTAAGATAGTGAAGTTCTAGTTGGGCTGTTCAAAATTGTGAAAACTTGTTGAGTAGTCTAAGATAGTGAAGTTCTAGTTGGGCTGTTAAAAATTGTGAAAACTTATTGAGTAGTCTAAGATAGTGAAGTTCTAGTTGGGCTGTTAAAAATTGTGAAAACTTATTGAGTAGTCTAAGATAGTGAAGTTCTAGTTGGGCTGTTCAAAATTGTGAAAACTTGTTGAGTAGTCTAAGATAGTGAAGTTCTAGTTGGGCTGTTCAAAATTGTGAAAACTTGTTGAGTAGTCTAAGATAGTGAAGTTCTAGTTGGGCTGTTCAAAATTGTGAAAACTTGTTGAGTAGTCTAAGATAGTGAAGTTCTAGTTGGGTTGTTCAAAATTGTGAATACTTGTCGAGTAGCCTAAAAGGTTGGAGTCAATGAGTCAAAATATAGCGGAGTCGATGTCCAACACTAGACAAAAATAATAGTTTTAGCCGGAAGTAGTTTTAATTGGATATGGGAGCCGTGCAGTTCGATAACGTTTGGGTTTGACGCTTGCATAAGAAAACGAGCAGAGTCATATAGGTTTACTGTACCGACTGTGAGAGCCATGAAAGCATTACCACTTCCCCGCTGGGAGTTGTCATACAGGAAAACTTGGCTCTCAAACACTAGCCACTTCTTCTAGTGCTAAAGTACAGAGCACTCGATGCCGTATGATATTTAACTCTTCTAGGTCTGCTGTAATTTCTTAGATTGAAGGGAAATTACTCCTCCACAGACAAGATAGTGCATTAGATGAAAATTGGTTTTCAGGACTTGGATCAGATTAAGAACATTTCCCGGCTTTTACTGGCGACCTTTCTCTTAAAAATGTCATTATGGCAGCGACATAAAAGACATCTTCAGCTGTCCTAACTATCTTTCTCTTGTTAATCTGTGTAGTCTCAGTGATAGTTTTCTGGGGCTAACATATGCGTTGTACATAGTGTAGGAGCTTTACGATGCGGGAGTAATGTTGGGCATCGGGACTGAAATGATTGATTTGACGTGTGTCTAATTAGCGAGCTACGGAAAAAAAAATCACTAATTGTATATTATATCATATTATCATATGGTGGGAATGACAAAACAGATTGGGTCTGTTCCAACCAATGCAACGCCAACTCCAGTTATCAGAAATACGTTCGTTACTTAGAAACACTGGGAGCTGCGATAGTTCAGTGGCTAGTGAACTGGACTACAAAAAACAGGAGGTCGGTTTCTATCCTGATCGACGGCTTCCGGGTTCACCCAGCCATGTATGGGTACCGGATTTTATCTGGGAAAGTAAAGCGGCACGGGCGTAATGCCGACTACATTACCCTAGAAAAGCATGTGCAAGGGTGTCTGTAGAAATTATAATCACTGCGCGTGGCCGTGTGGCTAAACCACTTACCCGCTGGCTGAAAAGCTGACGTACGGTGTTCGAAGCCCGCGGTAGACAGAAAGGATTTTTTTCTATCGGGGGTGAAATAAAAATCCTGAGTCTCACACGTCGTGGCGACTGCTATGACCAAGCGGCCTTTATCCCTCTTGTTCTATCGTTGCCCCCCGACATACACCAGCATTGGTACTATGTGTCGTGAAGATTTTTTTTTAAAAATACCATATACGCCACTTGGCGTGATGGGGCTCTTTACTTTACTTACTTAGAAACACTAAACTGTTAGCCACAATAGCCTGTTCTGTTATAGCATGATCTATTACAACAACCTGCTCTATTACAACAACCTGCTCTATTACAACAACCTGCTCTATTATAACAACCTGCTCTATTATAACAACCTGCTCTATTACAACAACCTGCTCTATTACAACAACCTGCTCTATTACAACAACCTGCTCTATTATAACAACCTGCTCTATTATAACAACCTACTCTATTATAACAACCTGCTCTATTATAACAACCTACTCTATTACAACAACCTGCTCTATTACAACAACCTGCTCTATTACAACAACCTGCTCTATTACAACAGCCTGCTCTATTATAACAGCCTGTTCTATTATAACAACCTGCTCTATTATAACAACCTGCTCTGTTATAGTAAATTGTTCTGCTACAATAACCTACTTAGTTCCAGCAACCTCCCCTATTACAACAACCTGATCTATTGCAACAACTGCTCTCTTGCTCTATCTGCTCTGTCACAATAACATTATATTAAAATAACCTGCTGTTACAATGACCTGCTCTGTTACATCAACTTGCTATGTTACAACAACCTGATCTGTTACATGAACCTATTCTGTTGTATTTAATGCTCTCTCTTACTAATATGTTCTGTCATACTATTCTGTTACGTCACACTAATCTGTTGGGTGTCCGGTTAGCGCAATCGATAGGCGGTTGGCTTACCACGGCAACAGCCGGGGTTCGTACCCTGGCGAGGACACCTGGGTTTTACTAATTCCCTAAAAATTAGTGGGAGCCGCGATAGCTCAGTGGTTAGTGAACTGGACTACTACGGACAAGAGGTAGGGTTCGATCCCAACCGACGGCTCCGGGTTCACCCAGCCTTAAATGGGTACCGGATTTTTTCTGGGAAAGTAAAGCAGCACGGTACCGACCACATTACCCAAAAATCATGTGCTGAAGGTCTGTAAAATATAGGGTCACTAACACCATATTTCCATATACGCCGCCACTTGGCGTGACGGGGGGTACTTTACTTTACTACTTTTACTTACACTAATCTGTTCTGTCGCACGTATCTATTATGCCACACGAATCTGTTCTGTCACACCTTTCTGCTGTCACACTAATCTGTTATGTCACACTAATTTGTCATGTCACACTAATCTGCTATGTCACACTCATCTGTTATGTCACACTCATCTATTCTGTCACACTTATCTATTCTGTCATACTTATCTATTCTGTCATACTATACGGCCTTTCACATTGACCTTTTGATTCGAACTAGCCTCCACATTTTTGTAGTAGCTTACAGACATTGTGTAAACGCTCTTTCTCCGTTATTCTTGTATCCTGGTTCTCTGTTATAAAGTCACTTTAGTAGTTATTTCTTTTATCCTAGTTTTCTGAAATAAAGTCACCTTTGTTGTGATGTCTTTTGTCCAAGTTCTCTGGTATAAAGTCACTTTTGGAGTAATTCCTTCTATCCTAGTTCTCTGGTATAAAGTCACTTTAGTAGTTATTTCTTTTATCCTAGTTTTCTGAACTAAAGTCACCTTTGTTGTAATGTCTTTTGTTTAAGTTCTCTGGTATAGAGTCACCTTAGTAGTTATTTCTTCTATCCTAGTTCTCTGGTATAAAGTCACTTTCTGGAGTACTCTTTTTTATCCTAAGGAACCCACACTATTCTACACTACTCATTAAACTCTTTCTCTATCTATTTAGAAAATTCAACATAAAAAATACCCACACGAGTAGAGAACAAATAATGTCAACTTAAAGAATGACAGCACACAATGAGATAATCACAAATATCAAATCTACACAAATTTTTTCTATATTCTTCGGGACTTTTTGATTAGGAGTTGCCACCGACACCATGGCCAGAACATGTTGGGTATGACCCGCTGCAACAGATCATGCAGTACGCGTCCTTTCGTACCACAGACTCACAGAGCCTTGTTCCCGAATGGCCCTTTTAATATTCAGGAAGACTTCATATTTATTTCCCGAAGTCTGATACACACGATCATCTGCCAACGTTGTCTCAAAGTATATATTGAGCAAACAGGTCGACGCTTACGAGATGGAATCTGTGAACGCTTATCAAACATGAAACGTTTCAGATTCCAGGACATAATACCTCTGATGGTCTCGCATTACCAGCATCCTCTCTTGCTCCTCTGATATCCACAGTCGGTTCGCACTGGAGAACCGACTCAAAGGCCGGTTTTGCATTCTCCAACCGTGAGAATTAAACTCTTTTTTTTTTTTTTATCTCTGGTCCTCACCTATACTCTCCTGTGTCCTAACCCTATTCCGCCCAACGTTATCTTTATTACCTTTCTTGCTGCTTCTTTTCCCTTGCACCCATATCCCCCTCTCTCATTAAGTTTCTTCTCGTTTTTTTCGTACCATATGGGACCTCCTCTTTTAATTTGTTCCATTTGTTCACTGTTTGATTCCTTTTTGATTTAATTAAATCCTACCTGTCTTATTGTCTATTTATATTTTAACCAGACTCTACATAATTCTTGGCCACTGTCTGTTTCCGCTATTTTTCGGATCAGTGATGTGTTTTTTTTTTTACCTACAATTATGTGTTTAATTTGTATAGTTTGTTTGTAATACCTGATAGAAGCTGAAACTTTGTAGTTTGTCTTTTCTTTCTATTAGTTTAGCTACCTATATACCATTTTCTGTTATTTTATAACACAAAAGGAAAACAACAATAATTGATTAAGAAATTGTTATATATGATTATTATTGCAAATGTAGTCCTCAAATCTTAAAATTGACATAAACTATGTATGTAGAGACATGCTTCATAGGAATGAGACAAGACAGACTGTGCTAAAATAGCAAATAATACTGACGTATATGTTAATGAGACGGTGTATGAGGTATAGCTGGGGTTGTTTTCCAGGACAGAATGTTCCTCTCGAACACAAGAATACAGGAGAAGAAATAAACATTCTCCGTGTCTGACTGTTCATTGCTAGGTCTTGTTTTATTTTTAAGTCCCTTAATTGACCCCTTTCTGATAATTACTCGTCTACAGTTTATTTCGTTTTTCTTTCTTTTATTTAACCACTCGGCACTCACATGAAGTCATGGCGTAATTCTTCTTTCGTTCACACTGAGTACTTGATCGATGTACTTACCTCTTCTCCTTCGTAAGTTTGATACGAAGTTTTGGTAGTTTTTTTTAAATTTTATTATAATTTCATTCGATGTATATATCATGATGTCATGATTCGATGTATATATTATGATGTCATGATTCGATGTATATATCTTGATGTCATGATTCGATGTATATATCTTGATGTCATGATTCGATGTATATATCTTGATGTCATGATTCGATGTATATATCTTGATGTCATGATTCGATGTATATATCTTGATGTCATGATTCGATGTATATATCATGATGTCATGGTTCGATATATATATCATGATGTCATGATTCGATGTATATATAATGATGTCATGATTCTATGTATAATATAATGTCTAAACAATGTTTGTTTTCATTGTTGTGAGTCATCATCATCATCGAGTGCCGTCTCCGCAACGAAGGTTGGCTACCATCGTTCGCAATTCCACTCTGTTTCTTGCTTTGATGGTGCAGGTTGTCATAGATTGACTTGTCCATCTTTTGATGTTACTCGTCCATTTTAGTCTTGGTCTGCCTCTGACTCTGTTACCTTGTATTTTCCCTTCCAATATTACATTTAGTAGGCTTTTGTGCCTTTTAACATGCTCCAAAAATTTCATTTGTCTTGTCTTAATTGTATTTAGTAGTTCTCTTTTTTTTATTTTTAATTGTTTTAAAATTTCATCGTTTGTTTTCTTTTCTTTCCATCCAATTCTACCTATTCTTCTATAAATCCAAATTTCAAAGGCTTCAATTTTCTGTTCTGTTTTCTTGTATAATGTCCATGTTTCTGCACCATACAGGAATATTGAGAAGATGTAACATTTTGCTATTTTTAGTGTCAGCCCTACTGTTATTTGTTTTGTTGTTAGTATATTTTTCATGGCATTAAAATTACTTTTTGCCATGCCTATTCTTTTGTTTATTTAAATTTTTCATTTTCCATCACTGGTTATAGCATGTCCAAAGTAGTTGTAGGTCTGAACTGTCCCCAGATGTATTCCTTCAGCTGTGATATTTACTTGTAGCTCTTGAGAATTTTCTTTGTTTATGATCATAGTTTTGATCATAGTGTTGTGAGACATTTGTTTTTTTTAAGGCAATTATTCTGTTTTGTAATGTTTCAGTAGATTTCAAGCCATTGCATTATTAATATGTTAGTACTGACATTACATAAGAGATGAACATTCTAATTTGCATGTGCTTGCTAACTAGTTTTGATCTCCGAATCCTACATATAAGTATGTTAAAGGCACTAAATGCCCAACCCGCTGCGGGCCTTAATTTCAATTAACGTGTTTCCATTCTCTGACATTCAGGTCAATAGATAGGTCAAATTTAATGAGCAATCTTTTGAAAGAATTCTTTATAAAGGTTCACAACACTGGCTTCATTGTTAAAATCGCAGATTTGTGTTTCTGCTCTGTTGATCGAGCGAGAATCGTTGTTTGTCTCGCTAAGTGATCAAGTCCTTATATTTTTATCTGAAGTTTTAAAGAACACTGAGATTAAGAGAGTCAGGTCATCTACTCATTTAATGTCTACTTTCTTGTCACTTGTTCATTTTATATGTCACCATAATCGACTGATATTCCGATTAACATAATACTTATTCACTCCAGCGGGAGCTTATCGCAGTTGCATACCTCTGTTATAACACAATAAAATGAAACTGGGTAAAAAAGCTTATATAACGATCACATATTTTTGGCAGAAAGCAGTAAGTGTTGAGAGTTGGCCAAAGTGTATATATATGCTTTCAAATCCATTTTGGATTTTGTCGAAAGTTTAGAATTACCAGTAATTTTAATTTTCTTTTGTTACTCCATAACAGTTGTGAGTGAATCAATGTGATCAAAACATACCGATGTGGTCAGCTTGTTTTTCTCTAAGTGATTTTATATAAAAGTGTGTTTACGTTGAAGAAAATACCCGTTAGCTCAAACATATGGAACAATCTGTGTGTAATTGTGTTTATTCTGAAATCTAGAAATCCGAAAACATGAATTTAGTCAAAGGCTTAATGGAAAAAAATTAATCATTATTGTACGAGTATGTATCTAGAAATAATATCAGAAAGAGTTAACAGTTTTGAATATCTTTCCTGATTAATAACAAAAGATCTGATAAACGAAAGAAATAATATCAAGAAGATCAACATAAGACCGAACACAGCTATGAATACATTAAAACAAATGCACAACATATGGCAAGGGTCTGGTGTAGCAACAAAACTTCATATGAGTTTTTTTTTCACATCAACTTATGGCCGTGAAACATGGATAATCAACATATCTGCAGAAGAAGGACATCTCGTGTTGCACAGAGAGAACTTCAGAATAACTTTCATATAAGCCAAGTCCCGATAGAGACAAGCAGTTGGACCACGGTGTATTTAGCACGCGATTACCCACAAAATGATTGATTCATATAGCATGTGTACGCATGAGTGTGCAACATATTTTTTACCTACTACACATAAGAGTAAGAAAGCCATGCCCAAATCATGTCGACATGAACATTTGGTGATATATTTATTGTAGATATACCATGTCGATATGAACAACTGGGAATATATTTATTGTAGACACATGTCGATATGAAGAATTCGTGACATATTTATTGTAGACACGCCATGTCGATATGAACAATTGGTGATATATTTATTGTAGACATGTCGATATGAACAACTAGTGATATTTTTATTGTAGACACGCCGTGTCGATATTAACGATTGGTGATATATTTATTGTGGACATATGTCGATATGAACAAATGGTGATATAATTATTGTAGACACATCATGTTGATATGAGAAGTTGCCTGGATTTGAGTCTACGAAAGATGATGCAGCGACTGTTATGAGCAATGAAGGTTTTTCTGATTTCCCAAGTTATGTTTGAGAGGCTGAAGTTTGTCCACCCTAAAGGGTACTATAATACTGACCATTCTATATCAACAGACCCCACCAGGGAGGCTACTGGCTATCCTCGTTTTGTTAGCCAGTCTTTCTTTTTACGCAGAGCAGGAAGAGAGGTGGAGTCTCTATTAGCTCTGGACCACTTATCCACCATCAACTATAGGGACCGGATGTAGCCTATCGTGTACTCCCAAAGTGGAGATAATCCAGTAATGAACATTTTTTAACCAGTAAATCATCAGAGGGAGAATATCGTTTCACAAACACCATTTTTGTAAAGATTTAATTACACACTGAGGATTACCAAGACGGTACGCATCTAAATAATTATAGAGAAAACACTCATTTTGATAAAAAATATAATTAATTTATTACCAGAAGACGTGCTGAGAAGAAAACTCAGCAATACATGTGTCCTCTACATGTGTAAATAAATTTACTACCTGGATTTATGAATAGAGTTATGTGCGTGTATTTGTGTATGCTCTCGTGTGTGTGGAAGCAATCGATTACTCACTAATGCATGGAGAGAAATAGAGAGAGAGAAAGAAACGAGAGCAACGCAGAAAGACCGGCATCTGTAATGACCTAAAACATTTCCTATTTTCCATCTATCAGTTCTTAGTCTTAGCTTGAATGTAACCGGCAGGATTAATGACAAACAACAGCAAAATGCAATTTTCGTCAGGAATCCTCATTTCCCTGAGAAGAAATAAATCTACATTATGGAAACATGGTCTATGCAACCTCGACTGATTTGTAGGCGTGTTTTATTGTAAACGAGAACTACACGTGAATAAGTGTTTGATTTACACGGATCTTTCCGGTAAAAAAGCGAGTGAGAAAATGGTATAGACTCGTTACAGTCTACACCAATGAGTAAGCAGCATCCGTCACGTGATAAACGAAATGTTGAAGTGAGAAGACTATCGTTGGTGGCCAGAGGTTTTTAAACTGTGGACATTGTGAGCACTGGCAAATGGCCGAGCCCATTTTGCAGAATAAAAATTGAAAAAAAAAACATCTTTCCTTAGAAACTTATATTTTTAGAACGTACAGAAGGGAAATGAACTGTGAATAAACACTAAAAAAAATGTAAACGCATAATATCTGCAAGGCCTCCCTAAAACAATTCTTCATTAGTTAAAAAACAAAAAAAAAAAAAAATAAAAATAAATTTAGGCACGGAAACGTAGCACGAGAAAGAAGTCTAAAAATGGCAGCATAACAATATTTCAAAATGTGAAAATTGCTTCACAAAAATAAAAGAATGATGAATCATCAATGGCTGACAACAGGGGCGGATTTACCAAATGCTAAATAAGCTATAACTTAAGCTCACACAATCCGAGTGGCCTATCAAACAATTTTCAGAATTTCTTTTCGGACTATGTTTTTTTCTTCACAGCAGTATATTATTTCATTTTTGTTTTCTTGCGAGACCTTCTAGTGTTCATTTTTAGGGGATTTGGGGGTGGGGGTCTCAAAGTTTAATTGAGCTTAGGGCCTCACCTAAACGGGGTTTGCTGAGATCTATCATTTCGAGGCTGCTCATAAACTCCACATGTTTCTACGAATCTTTGATTCCCACTGAGGCAGTTTGAAAACAACTTCATAATTTTCAGTTAAGT
Source organism: Megaustenia siamemsis (assembly GCA_032433765.1). Taxonomy (NCBI): domain Eukaryota; kingdom Metazoa; phylum Mollusca; class Gastropoda; order Stylommatophora; family Ariophantidae; genus Megaustenia; species Megaustenia siamemsis. Next base: position 177,035,002 of record JAVIAB010000092.1, read on the forward strand.
CCATCTTGCTAAACAGAAATTTATCACCGCGTTTTAGCAGGAGCCGTGGCATGAATGGAGCGGATATGGGGTTTCCTGACTGCACTGAAATTGATTCCATGAGCAGAATTGAAGTTCATTGTTCATTATTGTTTGAGGATATTACAACACTCAAAACAAACCAACAGCTGTTCAGAACAGCACACAACGAGGTGAGTGCACATTGCTTATTACAGCTGGCTGTGCACATGCATATTCGAAATTCAATCTTTCTATCTCCACTTCCTCTTGTATCTATCCGGGTGTTGAGAGCGATGCAAAGTTCTGGTTCTAGCCTCTCTGCTAGCTTCACATTGTCATGTGATGTTGTAGAATATCTTTGAGATTGTCGCTCCATCTTACTGTGAGTCTGCCACTTGCTTTTGACTCTTCTCCCTTTCCTGTTTTAAAATATATGCTTTGTGTATTCATGGATAGGAATCACACGACATTCTTTCTAGATGGGCAAACCAGTTTCCTTGTCCTCTCCGTGTGTATTTTTAGGATTGATTCAATGCCCTATCTATTTCTTGAAATGTGATTTCTTATTCCGCCTCATCTGGTCACTTCAAGTGCTTTTCTCAAACATCTCATTTCTGTGGTGACAAGCTTTCTTTTATGTTTAGTCGTGATTGATCTTGTCTGGCATTGATAGCACAATATGGGGATGAAAATGCTCTGTCTAAGATGTTTCTTGATGGTAATCGATATTGCTTTGTATTGAAGCATAGGGAAAGCTGCCCAAATATTTTATTTGCCTTGTTGCATCGGATGTCTATTTCTTTATCGAATTTATCATCTTCAAGGAATTTCGTTCCCAGGCTTTGTTACAAAGTTTTTTACTTGTTTTATAACATGATACTCTATGACTGTGTTGAACATCTTTTTTTCTGTTTATTTTGTGTGTCTATATGATCTCGTCCATTCTGCCTTATTTATTAAAGGACAACATATGTTGATTATGTTCTGTTTAAAAAGAAAGCTATAAAATACTACAGAATAATTTGCCAAATATCGAGAACAGAACTGATTTAACTTCGTTACTTTCAGCTGTTGTTTTGTTGTCCTTGGTATTCCAGGCCTCTTCCTAAAAGATGCACGCTCTGCACTTTTCAGTTTCTCTGCAAGTGTAACTATAGCTTGTTTCATTACTCGTGCCCAACTTTTAAAATCGATAGCTTTTTAACCGCTTGTTGTAAGTTGTTCAAAATTTGCATGTAAAGTTATAATGATTAGAACCCAACAGGGAATTAATCTCATAAAAAAAACATTTGGTTATTATTGTTGCTTATTTGATTTATATAAATTTATAACGACCCATTGATGTAGTCAAAACTTAATGTTTACAGTATTTTAAGTTAAAAATAGCGAGTAAAAATCCATACACGGTAAAATTGACGTGTTTGCACTCTTTCACCGTGGTTTTGTGACACAATTAGACACTTGAGAAATTGTGTGTTCCATTTCCGTTCTTTCAGAGGTGTAGACGTGGAACGATAAAATTTATCATGAGTCTTAAATGAAATTCTGCAGTTTACAAAACATCGCAATAAAATGTATGACTATTTTTGCAAAGAGGCTAAACTAGGAAGATTATTTCATTCTTTAGAAAACCCTGAGAATAGGACAAGACACATTGTGGATTTATCTAAACGGTCATTTAATCGCTGGATTCAAGCACGTGACCGTCAATGTTCAAAATATACAAAATCACAAGGAAGAGCAAAAATGTTGGATAATTTCGACAGTGAACTTATTAGAAGTGAAATTCGCAAAATATTGGGTATGAATGAAACTGTTACAATAAGAAAATTAAAAATTTCGCTGAAAAAGAACAACAGTATTGAAATATCAAAGTCTACATTATGGAGGAATGTGAGAGCTGCAGGCTTTACATTCAGAAAGTATTCCAATGGACGAAACATCATCTGTGAGAAGCCACATATAGTAGTCATGAGAAGCAATTACTTACGTGAAGTAAAAGAGGTGCGCAAGCAAGGTTATGATATTGTGTACTTGGATGAAACATGGATCAATGCTCACCACACTAACCAAAGGGAATGGCAGTCATCAGATGGAAAGATTAAGAGATTAATACCTAGCAGCAAAGGACAGCGCTTGATAATTGCTCATGCAGGTAGTCGACAACATGGACTAATACAGAATGCAGAGCTCATTTTTCTTTCAAAATCCATAGACAATCGGGATTATCACTCTGAGATGAATGGTCACATATTTAGACATTGGATTGAAAATTCTGTTCTCCCATCACTAGATCGACCATCTTGCCTAATAATGGACAATGCAGCGTACCACAACATTGTTGCACTTGAAGATAAAGTCCCGACGTCATCCAGTACAAAAGATGCTATTGAGATATGGCTCACAAAGGAGCACATACAATTTAATAACATGTACTTAAAACCTGAATTACTATCTCTAGTAAAGCAAAAACAGAGGACAAAGATTTTTCAAATAGATAAGATTATCCAAGAGCACGGTCATATAAGTTTGAGGCTGCCACATGTGACTTCCAAGATAGATAAAGTGATCGATCTCTTCTACTGGTTTGTTTTCCATGTATATTTTGTCACTTGTTGGAATTAAACTTTTCATGACTTTAGTCTTTTCATGATTGACCTCAAGCCCAATTTTGCTGGCTATTGATGATAGTTCATTTGTGTTTTCCTGCATCGTTTTTATCTGACTGCTGATGAGAACTATGTCATCAGCAAAGTCGAGGTCCTCCAAATGGTCTCTATTATTTAGGGCTTCACAATTTACAATTTTGACAAACATCAAAGAAATTCGCATCAAAGGAATTCGTTTTAAGAAAACTGCAGCTGCAAGATATTTGTTAAATATACATTTAAAGGGTCTTTGCATTCTAATAACATTTGGAAAATTTCAACAGTTTTTAACAAACGATTACTGAGTAATAGCGTTTTGAAGTTGGGCAAGTGATTTGAAACGAGCTATAGTGTCTCGTCAACAACTGGTTGTGTTGACAGATTTTGGCACGACGGGAACCATTAGTTAGGGACACTGAGTTAACAGTTAATCCAGAGTTTCTATAAGCTGGTTATAATTGTGTTCGTGCAAGAGGTTTATGTTGTTTAGTATGGTCTTACGAGGTAGTCTTCGATCCCAACCGACGGCTTCCGGGTTCACCCAGCCATAAATTGGCACCATATTTTTTTCTGGGAAAGTAAAGCGGCACGGACGTAATACCGACCACATTACCCCAAAAATCATGTGCTGAAGGTCTGTAAAATGTATGGTCGCTAACACCATTTTCCCTATACGCCACTGGCCGTGGCGGGGCACTTTACTTTTACTCTACTATTGTCTTACCAGGGCCTGCTCTACTCTCTGTTGGAAGATAAGGAGCTTAAGTCTCTTCTTTGTAATTTTAAATTGAACAATTTGGGTCCCGCTTTGTTTAATAACTGAAAAAATATGTGCCCACTTTTGGCAGCAGACCTTGTTTTCAACCATATATTTCAAAATATACATAAAAAGGAATAAACAAAGATGTCTAAAGAGAATATAAAATAAATTATAACTGTGCAGTAAATTCCATTGAGCAAATATAACTAATACGATTATAGGTTATGTCAAACATCATAATGGTCTTGAAAGGGCAAAACAAGGTGAAGGGTGTGCAAATATTCAAAATAACGAAGAGTGTAACATATTCAAAAGGGCATGACATCAGGTACTTCGGCTACACTTGGTATGGGCAGGCAACACAGCCAGACAGAAGAACACATTTTCATTTCTTCAGAGGAAGTTATTAGCAGTAAGTTTCCTTATTTTGTAACGAGAACAATGTCTTTTATTCTGTAACCAGATCAATCTCTCTTGTTATGTAACGAGATCAATGTCTCTTGTTATGTAACCAGATCAATGTCTCTTGTTCTGTAACCAGACCAATGTATTTTGTTCTGTAACGAGATCAATGTATCGTGTTCTGTAACGAGAACAATGTCTTTTATTCTGTAACCAGATCAATGTCTCTTGTTGTGTAACGAGATCAATGTATCGTGTTCTGTAACGAGATCAATGTCTCTTATTCTGTAACCAGATCAATGCCTCTTGTTATGTAACCAGATCAATGTCTCTTGTTATGTAACGAGATCAATGTATCGTGTTCTGTAACCAGATCAATGTTTCTTGTTATGTAACCAGATCAATGTCTCTTGTTATGTAACCAGATCAATGTCTCTTATTCTGTAACCAGATCAACGTCTCTTGTTCTGTAACCAGATCAATGTCTTGTGTTCTGTAACAATATCAATGTCTCGTGTTCTGTAACGAGATCAATGTCTCGTGTTCTGTAACCATATCAATGTCTCGTGTTCTGTAACGAGATCAATGTCTCGTGTTCTGTAACCATATCAATGTCTCGTGTTCTGTAACGAGATCAATGTCTCGTGTTCTGTAACCATATCAATGTCTCGTGTTCTGTAACGAGATCAATGTCTCTTGTTCTGTAACCAGACCAATGTATCGTGTTCTGTAACGAGATCAATGTCTCGTGTTCTGTAACCAGATCGATGTCTCGTGTTCTGTAACGAGATCAATGTCTCTTGTTCTGTAACGAGATCAATGTCTCTTGTTCTGTAACCAGACCAATCTATCGTGTTCTGTAACGAGATCAATGTCTCGTGTTCTTTAACCAGATCGATGTCTCTTGTTCTGTAACGAGATCAATGTCTCGTGTTCTGTAACAATATCAATGTCTCGTGTTCTGTAACGAGATCAATGTCTCTTGTTCTGTAACCAGACCAATGTATCGTGTTCTGTAACGAGATCAATGTCTCGTGTTCTGTAACCAGATCGATGTCTCGTGTTCTGTAACGAGATCAATGTCTCGTGTTCTGTAACTAGATAAATGTCTCGTGTTCTGTAACGAGATCAATGTCTCGTGTTCTGTAACCAGACCAATGTATCGTGTTCTGTAACGAGATCAATGTCTCGTGTTCTGTAACCAGATCGATGTCTCGTGTTCTGTAACGAGATCAATGTCTCGTGTTCTGTAACTAGATAAATGTCTCGTGTTCTGTAACCAGATCAATGTCTCGTGTTCTGTAACGAGATCAATGTCTCGTATTCTGTAACCAGATCAATGTCTCGTGTTCTGTAACGAGATCAATGTCTCGTGTTCTGTAACGAGGTCAATGACTCTTGTTCTGTAAACAGATCAATGTCTCGTGTTCTGTAACCAGATCGATGTCTCGTGTTCTGTAACGAGATCAATGTCTCGTATTATGTAACCAGATCAATGTCTCGTGTTCTGTAACCAGATCAATGTCTCGTGTTCTGTAACGAGATCAATGTCTCGTATTATGTGACCAGATCAATGTCTCGTGTTCTGTAACGAGATCAATGTCTCGTGTTCTGTAACGAGGTCAATGACTCTTGTTCTGTAAACAGATCAATGTTGTTTATTCCATAACCAAACATTGACCAGAAAAACCCATTGTTTGTCATCAAACTCAATGTTTACTCATAATTTGATGACAACAATGAATGAAGTTTCGACCAACATGTTCGAGAACTACTCGCAATTATAACAAAAAGAGAGTTGTTTTCGCTTCAAGTAGGCAATCAACAACAATCCAGATCAACTGACAATTTGTTTCTAAAGAGATTTCACCTAAAATTCTTGAACATATTCTTCATTTGCATTATTTAATATCGGGCTGTGTTTGACTTTTCCCATTGTATTTACTTATTTGTTTGTCATTCTGATGATATGTTATATATTATGATGATATGTTATATATTATGATGATATGTTATATATTATGATGATATAAATAAATATTATTTTAGATAGGAAAGCAAATCATCTCATTTCTGCAACGTTTAACGTTAGTATTTCATTAAAGTGTGTGGGTGTGGTTACAAATACATATAGGAAAAAAATGGTATGGTTAAAGCTCTACGTAGCAAGTGGACACCACAAATCAGAACGACGTTTCAGCGCAAGAGCCTACAACAGGAACAAACATACAACACACGTACAAATATGTATTTAAAATAAAACAATACAATAAATAATTTAAAATCGAACTCGAAAGGGAAATAAAAAGTAAAGCAGAATAAAATGTTAATCATATGGTGGAAATGGCAAAATAATGGCAGCCTAGAAAAAAAAATTATATTATTCCCCTTTGCCTTTTATTTCTTTTTCTAGTTCGATTTTTTAAATTATTATTTTACATACATATGTGTAGGAGCCGCGATAGCTCAGTGGTTAGTGAACTGGACTACCACGGACAAGGGGTAGGGTTCGATCCCAACCGACGGCTTCCGGGTTCACCCAGCCTTAAATGGGTACCGGATTTTTTCTGGGAAAGCAAAGCAGCACGGGCGTAATACTGACCACATTACCCCAAAAATCATGTGCTGAAGGTCTGTAAAATATAGGGTCACTAACACCATATTTCCCTATACGCCACTTGGCGTGACGGGGGTACTTTACTTTTACTTACATATGTGTAGGTGTGTTGCATGTTTGTTCCTGTTGAAGGCCTTTGCGCCGAAAAGTTGTTCTGATTTGTGGTGGTCACTTGCTACGTGAAGCTTTAACCACATAATTTTGTTCTATATATATTTGTTCATTTCTCCTCACTATTAGTTTCACTGCAGCTTCGCATTTTGATGCATTTATGTGCATTTCTGTGCCTTGATCCCACTGCTTAGACATACTCATGGACTTGGTTGTTTAATTTAGAACGTCAAAGACCAAGAGAATGCCCATCAGCATAAATATGATTACTTTCAACAAATGTGAGGTCTATTTAACTGCTTATAAAGTAAAAGCTGCAACATTTCAAACAGGTGTGGGACATTTAACAGAAAGCATTAAGTATAACGTTGGCCAGAAGTTTTTTACTTGTTTTATAACATGATACTCTATGACTGTGTTGAACATCTTTTTTTCTGTTTATTTTGTGTGTCTATATGATCTCGTCCATTCTGCCTTATTTATTAAAGGACAACATATGTTGATTATGTTCTGTTTAAAAAGAAAGCTATAAAATACTACAGAATAATTTGCCAAATATCGAGAACAGAACTGATTTAACTTCGTTACTTTCAGCTGTTGTTTTGTTGTCCTTGGTATTCCAGGCCTCTTCCTAAAAGATGCACGCTCTGCACTTTTCAGTTTCTCTGCAAGTGTAACTATAGCTTGTTTCATTACTCGTGCCCAACTTTTAAAATCGATAGCTTTTTAACCGCTTGTTGTAAGTTGTTCAAAATTTGCATGTAAAGTTATAATGATTAGAACCCAACAGGGAATTAATCTCATAAAAAAAACATTTGGTTATTATTGTTGCTTATTTGATTTATATAAATTTATAACGACCCATTGATGTAGTCAAAACTTAATGTTTACAGTATTTTAAGTTAAAAATAGCGAGTAAAAATCCATACACGGTAAAATTGACGTGTTTGCACTCTTTCACCGTGGTTTTGTGACACAATTAGACACTTGAGAAATTGTGTGTTCCATTTCCGTTCTTTCAGAGGTGTAGACGTGGAACGATAAAATTTATCATGAGTCTTAAATGAAATTCTGCAGTTTACAAAACATCGCAATAAAATGTATGACTATTTTTGCAAAGAGGCTAAACTAGGAAGATTATTTCATTCTTTAGAAAACCCTGAGAATAGGACAAGACACATTGTGGATTTATCTAAACGGTCATTTAATCGCTGGATTCAAGCACGTGACCGTCAATGTTCAAAATATACAAAATCACAAGGAAGAGCAAAAATGTTGGATAATTTCGACAGTGAACTTATTAGAAGTGAAATTCGCAAAATATTGGGTATGAATGAAACTGTTACAATAAGAAAATTAAAAATTTCGCTGAAAAAGAACAACAGTATTGAAATATCAAAGTCTACATTATGGAGGAATGTGAGAGCTGCAGGCTTTACATTCAGAAAGTATTCCAATGGACGAAACATCATCTGTGAGAAGCCACATATAGTAGTCATGAGAAGCAATTACTTACGTGAAGTAAAAGAGGTGCGCAAGCAAGGTTATGATATTGTGTACTTGGATGAAACATGGATCAATGCTCACCACACTAACCAAAGGGAATGGCAGTCATCAGATGGAAAGATTAAGAGATTAATACCTAGCAGCAAAGGACAGCGCTTGATAATTGCTCATGCAGGTAGTCGACAACATGGACTAATACAGAATGCAGAGCTCATTTTTCTTTCAAAATCCATAGACAATCGGGATTATCACTCTGAGATGAATGGTCACATATTTAGACATTGGATTGAAAATTCTGTTCTCCCATCACTAGATCGACCATCTTGCCTAATAATGGACAATGCAGCGTACCACAACATTGTTGCACTTGAAGATAAAGTCCCGACGTCATCCAGTACAAAAGATGCTATTGAGATATGGCTCACAAAGGAGCACATACAATTTAATAACATGTACTTAAAACCTGAATTACTATCTCTAGTAAAGCAAAAACAGAGGACAAAGATTTTTCAAATAGATAAGATTATCCAAGAGCACGGTCATATAAGTTTGAGGCTGCCACATGTGACTTCCAAGATAGATAAAGTGATCGATCTCTTCTACTGGTTTGTTTTCCATGTATATTTTGTCACTTGTTGGAATTAAACTTTTCATGACTTTAGTCTTTTCATGATTGACCTCAAGCCCAATTTTGCTGGCTATTGATGATAGTTCATTTGTGTTTTCCTGCATCGTTTTTATCTGACTGCTGATGAGAACTATGTCATCAGCAAAGTCGAGGTCCTCCAAATGGTCTCTATTATTTAGGGCTTCACAATTTACAATTTTGACAAACATCAAAGAAATTCGCATCAAAGGAATTCGTTTTAAGAAAACTGCAGCTGCAAGATATTTGTTAAATATACATTTAAAGGGTCTTTGCATTCTAATAACATTTGGAAAATTTCAACAGTTTTTAACAAACGATTACTGAGTAATAGCGTTTTGAAGTTGGGCAAGTGATTTGAAACGAGCTATAGTGTCTCGTCAACAACTGGTTGTGTTGACAGATTTTGGCACGACGGGAACCATTAGTTAGGGACACTGAGTTAACAGTTAATCCAGAGTTTCTATAAGCTGGTTATAATTGTGTTCGTGCAAGAGGTTTATGTTGTTTAGTATGGTCTTACGAGGTAGTCTTCGATCCCAACCGACGGCTTCCGGGTTCACCCAGCCATAAATTGGCACCATATTTTTTTCTGGGAAAGTAAAGCGGCACGGACGTAATACCGACCACATTACCCCAAAAATCATGTGCTGAAGGTCTGTAAAATGTATGGTCGCTAACACCATTTTCCCTATACGCCACTGGCCGTGGCGGGGCACTTTACTTTTACTCTACTATTGTCTTACCAGGGCCTGCTCTACTCTCTGTTGGAAGATAAGGAGCTTAAGTCTCTTCTTTGTAATTTTAAATTGAACAATTTGGGTCCCGCTTTGTTTAATAACTGAAAAAATATGTGCCCACTTTTGGCAGCAGACCTTGTTTTCAACCATATATTTCAAAATATACATAAAAAGGAATAAACAAAGATGTCTAAAGAGAATATAAAATAAATTATAACTGTGCAGTAAATTCCATTGAGCAAATATAACTAATACGATTATAGGTTATGTCAAACATCATAATGGTCTTGAAAGGGCAAAACAAGGTGAAGGGTGTGCAAATATTCAAAATAACGAAGAGTGTAACATATTCAAAAGGGCATGACATCAGGTACTTCGGCTACACTTGGTATGGGCAGGCAACACAGCCAGACAGAAGAACACATTTTCATTTCTTCAGAGGAAGTTATTAGCAGTAAGTTTCCTTATTTTGTAACGAGAACAATGTCTTTTATTCTGTAACCAGATCAATCTCTCTTGTTATGTAACGAGATCAATGTCTCTTGTTATGTAACCAGATCAATGTCTCTTGTTCTGTAACCAGACCAATGTATTTTGTTCTGTAACGAGATCAATGTATCGTGTTCTGTAACGAGAACAATGTCTTTTATTCTGTAACCAGATCAATGTCTCTTGTTGTGTAACGAGATCAATGTATCGTGTTCTGTAACGAGATCAATGTCTCTTATTCTGTAACCAGATCAATGCCTCTTGTTATGTAACCAGATCAATGTCTCTTGTTATGTAACGAGATCAATGTATCGTGTTCTGTAACCAGATCAATGTTTCTTGTTATGTAACCAGATCAATGTCTCTTGTTATGTAACCAGATCAATGTCACTTATTCTGTAACCAGATCAACGTCTCTTGTTCTGTAACCAGATCAATGTCTTGTGTTCTGTAACAATATCAATGTCTCGTGTTCTGTAACGAGATCAATGTCTCGTGTTCTGTAACCATATCAATGTCTCGTGTTCTGTAACGAGATCAATGTCTCGTGTTCTGTAACCATATCAATGTCTCGTGTTCTGTAACGAGATCAATGTCTCGTGTTCTGTAACCATATCAATGTCTCGTGTTCTGTAACGAGATCAATGTCTCTTGTTCTGTAACCAGACCAATGTATCGTGTTCTGTAACGAGATCAATGTCTCGTGTTCTGTAACCAGATCGATGTCTCGTGTTCTGTAACGAGATCAATGTCTCTTGTTCTGTAACGAGATCAATGTCTCTTGTTCTGTAACCAGACCAATCTATCGTGTTCTGTAACGAGATCAATGTCTCGTGTTCTTTAACCAGATCGATGTCTCTTGTTCTGTAACGAGATCAATGTCTCGTGTTCTGTAACAATATCAATGTCTCGTGTTCTGTAACGAGATCAATGTCTCTTGTTCTGTAACCAGACCAATGTATCGTGTTCTGTAACGAGATCAATGTCTCGTGTTCTGTAACCAGATCGATGTCTCGTGTTCTGTAACGAGATCAATGTCTCGTGTTCTGTAACTAGATAAATGTCTCGTGTTCTGTAACGAGATCAATGTCTCGTGTTCTGTAACCAGACCAATGTATCGTGTTCTGTAACGAGATCAATGTCTCGTGTTCTGTAACCAGATCGATGTCTCGTGTTCTGTAACGAGATCAATGTCTCGTGTTCTGTAACTAGATAAATGTCTCGTGTTCTGTAACCAGATCAATGTCTCGTGTTCTGTAACGAGATCAATGTCTCGTATTCTGTAACCAGATCAATGTCTCGTGTTCTGTAACGAGATCAATGTCTCGTGTTCTGTAACGAGGTCAATGACTCTTGTTCTGTAAACAGATCAATGTCTCGTGTTCTGTAACCAGATCGATGTCTCGTGTTCTGTAACGAGATCAATGTCTCGTATTATGTAACCAGATCAATGTCTCGTGTTCTGTAACCAGATCAATGTCTCGTGTTCTGTAACGAGATCAATGTCTCGTATTATGTGACCAGATCAATGTCTCGTGTTCTGTAACGAGATCAATGTCTCGTGTTCTGTAACGAGGTCAATGACTCTTGTTCTGTAAACAGATCAATGTTGTTTATTCCATAACCAAACATTGACCAGAAAAACCCATTGTTTGTCATCAAACTCAATGTTTACTCATAATTTGATGACAACAATGAATGAAGTTTCGACCAACATGTTCGAGAACTACTCGCAATTATAACAAAAAGAGAGTTGTTTTCGCTTCAAGTAGGCAATCAACAACAATCCAGATCAACTGACAATTTGTTTCTAAAGAGATTTCACCTAAAATTCTTGAACATATTCTTCATTTGCATTATTTAATATCGGGCTGTGTTTGACTTTTCCCATTGTATTTACTTATTTGTTTGTCATTCTGATGATATGTTATATATTATGATGATATGTTATATATTATGATGATATGTTATATATTATGATGATATAAATAAATATTATTTTAGATAGGAAAGCAAATCATCTCATTTCTGCAACGTTTAACGTTAGTATTTCATTAAAGTGTGTGGGTGTGGTTACAAATACATATAGGAAAAAAATGGTATGGTTAAAGCTCTACGTAGCAAGTGGACACCACAAATCAGAACGACGTTTCAGCGCAAGAGCCTACAACAGGAACAAACATACAACACACGTACAAATATGTATTTAAAATAAAACAATACAATAAATAATTTAAAAATCGAACTCGAAAGGGAAATAAAAAGTAAAGCAGAATAAAATGTTAATCATATGGTGGAAATGGCAAAATAATGGCAGCCTAGAAAAAAAAATTATATTATTCCCCTTTGCCTTTTATTTCTTTTTCTAGTTCGATTTTTTAAATTATTATTTTACATACATATGTGTAGGAGCCGCGATAGCTCAGTGGTTAGTGAACTGGACTACCACGGACAAGGGGTAGGGTTCGATCCCAACCGACGGCTTCCGGGTTCACCCAGCCTTAAATGGGTACCGGATTTTTTTCTGGGAAAGCAAAGCAGCACGGGCGTAATACTGACCACATTACCCCAAAAATCATGTGCTGAAGGTCTGTAAAATATAGGGTCACTAACACCATATTTCCCTATACGCCACTTGGCGTGACGGGGGTACTTTACTTTTACTTACATATGTGTAGGTGTGTTGCATGTTTGTTCCTGTTGAAGGCCTTTGCGCCGAAAAGTTGTTCTGATTTGTGGTGGTCACTTGCTACGTGAAGCTTTAACCACATAATTTTGTTCTATATATATTTGTTCATTTCTCCTCACTATTAGTTTCACTGCAGCTTCGCATTTTGATGCATTTATGTGCATTTCTGTGCCTTGATCCCACTGCTTAGACATACTCATGGACTTGGTTGTTTAATTTAGAACGTCAAAGACCAAGAGAATGCCCATCAGCATAAATATGATTACTTTCAACAAATGTGAGGTCTATTTAACTGCTTATAAAGTAAAAGCTGCAACATTTCAAACAGGTGTGGGACATTTAACAGAAAGCATTAAGTATAACGTTGGCCAGAACCGTGAGACACCTTGCATTCGTTTGTTCCTGATTAAAACATCTCACGATCATTCGCGACGAATTAATCGTTAGACTTATGGGAGCAATAAGCTAAAAGATTGAGGAAACATGCAAGAGAGAATAATGAGAGCAAATGTGCGAGTATGTATAATGGGAGCAATATGCAAGTAAGTATAATGGGAGCAATATGCTAGAAGATTGAGGAAACATGCAAGAGAGAATAATGAGAGGAAATGTGCGAGTAAGTATAATGGGAGCAATATGCTAGAAGATTGAGGAAACATGCAAGAGAGAATAATGAGAGCAAATGTGCGAGTAAGTATAGTGGGAGCAATATGCAAGAAGATTGAGGAAACATGCAAGAGAGAATAATGAGAGCAAATGTGCGAGTAAGTATAATGGGAGCAATATGCAAGTAAGTATAATGGGAGCAATATGCTAGAAGATTGAGGAAACATGCAAGAGAGAATAATGAGAGGAAATGTGCGAGTAAGTATAATGGGAGCAATATGCAAGTAAGTATAATGGGAGCAATATGCTAGAAGATTGAGGAAACATGCAAGAGAGAATAATGAGAGCAAATGTGCGAGTAAGTATAATGGGAGCAATATGCAAGTAAGTATAATGGGAGCAATATGCTAGAAGATTGAGGAAACATGCAAGAGAGAATAATGAGAGGAAATGTGCGAGTAAGTATAATGGGAGCAATATGCTAGAAGATTGAGGAAACATGCAAGAGAGAATAATAAGAGGAAATGTGCGAGTAAGTATAATGGGAGCAATATGCTAGAAGATTGAGGAAACATGCAAGAGAGAATAATGAGAGCAAATGTGCGAGTAAGTATAATGGGAGCAATATGCAAGTAAGTATAATGGGAGCAATATGCTAGAAGATTGAGGAAACATGCAAGAGAGAATAATGAGAGCAAATGTGCGAGTAAGTATAATGGGAGCAATATGCTAGAAGATTGAGGAAACATGCAAGAGAGAATAATGAGAGGAAATGTGCGAGTAAGTATAATGGGAGCAATATGCTAGAAGATTGAGGAAACATGCAATGAGAATAATGAGAGCAAATGTGCGAGTAAGTATAATGGGAGCAATATGCAAGTAAGTATAATGGGAGCAATATGCTAGAAGATTGAGGAAACATGCAAGAGAGAATAATGAGAGCAAATGTGCGAGTAAGTATAATGGGAGCAATATGCTAGAAGATTGAGGAAACATGCAAGAGAGAATAATGAGAGGAAATGTGCGAGTAAGTATAATGGGAGCAATATGCAAGTAAGAATAATGGGACCAATATGCAAAAAAATGAGATTGAGGAAGCATGATAGAGAGAATAATGAGAGCAACATGTAAGAGAGAATAATGGGAACAAATATGCAAGTATGTATGATGGAAATAATATGTAAGTACGAATACTGTGAGCAATATGCAAGAAAGTATATTGGGAGCAATAAGCAAGTGAGAATAATGGGAGCAATATACAAAGTGAGAATATTGAGAGTAATATGCAAGAGAGAATAAATTAAGAAATATGCAAAAAAGTTTAATGGGAGCAATATGCAAGAAAGTATAATGGGAGCTATTATCAAGTAAGAATAATGGAACCAACATGCATAAAAGAACCAACGCAGCAATGCGCAAGAGAGAATAATAAGGATAGCATGTAGGAGATAATAATTAGAGCAACATGCAAAAGAGTATAATGGGAGTAACATGCAAGAAAGAATAATGGGAGTAACATGCAGACAAGAACAACATACACACACGACAAATTCATAAGATAACAAATGTGCACTGTTAACCTGCTTCGGTACGAATCTGAAATTTAAAAAAAAAAAAAACTTTCCAAGTCACGAAAATAAAGTTAAACAATTTTCACGTGCGCTACATTCATCATCATCATCGAGTGCCGTCGCCGCAACGAAGGTTGGCTACCATGGAGCGCCATTCTGCTCTGTCTCTTGCTTTGATGGTGCAGGTTGTCATAGGCTGACTTGTCCATCTTTTGATGTTACTCGTCCATGTTAGTCTTGGTCTGCCTCTGCCTCTTTTACTTTGTATTTCCCCCTCCAGGATTACTCTTAGTAGGCTGTTGTGTCTTTTAACATGGCCCAAAAAGCGCATTTGTCTTGTTTGAATTGTGTTTAGTAGTTATCTTTTCATTTTTAGTTGTTTTAAGACTTCATTGTTTTCTTTCCCTTAAATCCAATTCTACCTATTCTTCTATATATCCACATTGCAAAGGCTTCAATACTCTGTTCTGTTTTCTTGTCTAATGTCCATGTTTCTGCACCATATAGGAATATTGAGAAGATGTAACATTTTGCTATTCTTAGTTTTAGCCCTGGTGTTATTTGTTTTGATGTTAGTATGTTCTTCATGGCATTAAAATTACTTTTTGCAATTCCTATTCTTTTGTTTATTTCTGTTGTATATTTTTCATCACTGGTTATAGTATGTCCAGGGTAGTTGTAGTTCTGAACTGTCTCCAGGTCTATTCCTTCAATTTTGACATCCATTTGTGGGTTTTGAGTATTTCCTTTGTTTATGATCATAGTTTTAGTCTTTTTGATATTCATATCTAGTCCATATTTTTTGCTTATCATGTTTATTTCATCAAGTAATTGTTGTAGATCTTTAGGATTTTCTGCTAGTAGTACAGTATCGTCAGCATATCTTAGGTTATTGATTATCTTTCCATTAATTTGTAGGCCTGGCATCTCTATGGTGTTTTTAAAGCTGCATTAAGGGGGAAAAAAAAATTCATATTCCAGGGCAAAGATACTGGGATCTGATGCCCTGCATGAATCTAAGCTTCCATACATAACAACACTTGAGAGTAGAAGAATATGCTGACTGCAAGAACATTCTAGGAGAATAGACAATTCCATAGGCTATCTTGTTATGAGAACCGATAGAAGGAAGCCGACTTTGAGAAGAATAAAGCTGAAAAACGAAGCTGTCTGCAAGGCATCACAAAAACAATTTTCCACTCCTTAAAAAAAACAAAACGGAAAATGTGGCGTAACATCATTGCACGGAAAGAAACGTAAGCAACAGCACATTCTGAATGAAGTCTATACGGGGCTCTCGACTCACTGAGCCAGACAGCTACCTTCATAAGAGAGTCTTGAGTCCCAGTACGAGCAATGATAATAGAAGAGGAAGAAGACGAAGAATGAAATAACGTTGAAGTTAGACAATAATAGGAGCCCCTATAGCTCAGTGGTTAGCGAATTGGACCACAAAAGACAAGAGGAAGGGTTCGATCCTAACCGACGGCTTCCGGTTCACCCAGCCTTTAATGGGTGCCGGATTTTTTAAATGGGAAAGTACAGCGGCATGGGCGTAATACCCACCACATTACCCCAAAAATCAGATGCCGAGGGTCTGTAAAATTTATGGTCACTAACACCATATTCCCTATACTCCAATTGGCGTCAAGGAGGTATTTTACGGGTTTTTTTTTACTTAGACAATAATAGCACTAGATAAAGATATTATAGCTCGTTTCAAATCATGTGCCCAACTTCAAAACGCTATTGCTCAGTAACCGTTTGTTAAAAACTGTTGAAATTGTCCAAATGTTATTATAATGAAAAAGGCCATTTAAATGTATATTTAACAAATATCTTGCAGCTGCAGTTTTCTTAAAGCGGCGAATTTCTTTGATGTTTGTCAAAATTGTAAATTGTGAACCCCTAAATAATAGAAATTACCGTAGTTGCTGGTCTATGATTAATTTTCACTAGGTAAAGGCGTGGCCGTAATGGGGAAATACCAGGAGAATTATTGTCTTCTCAGTTCGAGGACGGACGATAATATCAAGGTA
This sequence comes from Megaustenia siamemsis, assembly GCA_032433765.1. Taxonomy (NCBI): domain Eukaryota; kingdom Metazoa; phylum Mollusca; class Gastropoda; order Stylommatophora; family Ariophantidae; genus Megaustenia; species Megaustenia siamemsis. The sequence continues at coordinate 177,051,826 of JAVIAB010000092.1, forward strand.
TACCTGTATGTCCAATTTTCATAGTTGTGTGGTCCTGAAAGGACCGTTTGTTCAACTAATTTAAGATAATATAGGGGCCAACATTGTGGGGGCTATATACTTTCATTCTGAATCAGACGAGTCTAAAAGATTAATAACTGTTTGGGGTTGAACATTCCACAAACCATCATTTTTCCAATATTCCTCTTCCTGTTTTAAGACGTGGTCTTCACATTTAGCCCAATAATCTTTGTCTATATTTAATAAAGCGAGATTAGCAAGAGTCTTTACATCGCATATTTTGAATGTTGTATTTTCATCTGCCACTTGTCCTTTTAATTTTGCCCAGATTAGTTCTATTGGATTTAAATGAGCATGGTAAGGTGGCAGCCTCAAACTTATATGACCGTGCTCTTGGATAATCTTATCTATTTGAAAAATCTTTGTCCTTTGTTTTTGCTTTACTAGAGATAGTAATTCAGATTTTAAGTACATGTTATTAAATTGTATGTGCTCCTTTGTGAGCCATATCTTAATAGCATCTTTTGTACTGGATGACGTCGGGACTTTATCTTCAAGTGCAACAATGTTGTGGTACGCTGCATTGTCCATTATTAGGCAAGATGGTCGATCTAGTGATGGGAGAACAGAATTTTCAATCCAATGTCTAAATATGTGACCATTCATCTCAGAGTGATAATCCCGATTGTCTATGGATTTGGAAAGAAAAATGAGCTCTGCATTCTGTATTAGTCCATGTTGTCGACTACCTGCATGAGCAATTATCAAGCGCTGTCCTTTGCTGCTAGGTATTAATCTCTTAATCTTTCCATCTAATGACTGCCATTCCCTTTGGTTAGTGTGGTGAGCATTGATCCATGTTTCATCCAAGTACACAATATCATAATCTTGCTTGCGCACCTCTTTTACTTCACGTAAGTACTTGCTTCTCATGACTACTATATGTGGCTTCTCACAGATGATGTTTCGTCCATTGGAATACTTTTTGAATGTAAAGCCTGCAGCTCCCACATTCCTCCATAATGTAGACTTTGATATTTCAATACTGTTGTTCTTTTTCAACGAAACTTTTAATTGTCTTATTGTAACAGTTTCATTCATACCCAACATTTTGCGAATTTCACTTCTAATAAGTTCACTGTCGAAATTATCCAACATTTTTGCTCTTCCTTGTGATTTTGTATATTTTGAACATTGACGGTCACGTGCTTGAATCCAGCGATTAAATGACCGTTTAGATAAATCCAAAATGTGTCTTGCCCTATTCTCAGGGTTTTCTAAAGAATGAAATAATCTTCCTCGTTTAACCTCTTTGCAAAAATAGTCATACATTTTTATTGCGATGTTTTGTAAACTGCAGAATTTCATTTTAAGACTCATGATAAATGTTATCGTTCCACGTCGCCACCTATGAATGAACGGAAATGGAACACACAATTTCTCGTGTTTTTTACAAGTGTCTAATTGTGTCAAAAAACCACGGCGAAAGCGTGCAAACGCGTAAATTTTACCGTGTATGGATGTTTACTCGCTATTTTTAACTTAAAACACTGTAAACATTAAGTTTTGACTTCATCAATGGGTCGTTATAAATTTATATAAATCAAATAAGCAACAATAATAACCAAATGTTTTTTTTAAATGAAATTAATTCCCTTTTGGGTTCTAATCATTATAACTTTACATGCAAATTTTGAACAACTTACAACAAGCGGTTAAAAAGCTATCGATTTTAAAAGTTGGGCACGAGTTATGAAACAAGCATAGTCCCTGCGACAGAAATGTATCGCTAACATTTTATTACTGGACTTATAATTCAAACACTGACAGCTTTACCCTTGAGATGAAGAGTTGCGTAGCAAAGTAGTACATGATGTCGGTCTGTCTGCGATCAGGACTCAGTCAGCGTAGGATCCCAAACTCTCACATGAAGTCAGCTGTCAGGCCAAGTGTGTTGATCGCCCCCACAGACAGAACATCACAGTTAGAGTCTGTCATATCCACTCCGACTGAACACCCGTTAAAACGTTGCACTGTGTTCTGCGGCAGTGGCCCAGTGCATCCGAATTCAGCCAGCATTTTATTCAGGTTTGCTTTCCATAGCCTTTGATTGTCCCCAATCTTCCTGCAAGGCAGCAGATGATCTTTTCTGTAGGGGGATTCTACCCTTAGACAGTCGGCCTTCCCAGGTTTACGAGCACCGTCTGCCCGAGTCACTAGAGGTGACTAACACAGCCATGCGACTTGTAATGTGAGGAAACTGCAACAAGGAACGCTTTTCATGCATAGCTTTCAATTGTTCCTGCCGCCTATCCCATGTACCGGTAAGTCACGTCCTCTCGAAAATGATGATCGTCGTAGCACTTGGTGATGCTAGCCATCGTTGATGACTCCAATTCCGATCATATAGACACACAGTCAGTCGTCAAATTATCCTCGTCGCACATCAAACAGCAGACCGTAAGATTTGCGCACGGCCGGTTTAGGAACCAGTACGATGACGTAGCACACAAAAATGTTGCCCAACGCTTAATCTCGTTCCATTTAGATTTATGTGTGATTACTCTAGTGTAAGTAGCCTACGACGAACAAAACACGAAGAAAATTCCTCAAAGAGACAAAACTGCGGCTGACGAAGTAGTTTACATTAATGTGTACATGGAAATAACTTGCGTTTACATTAATGTCATGAACAGCACCAATGTGTGACGTAAAGCGCAGATCAAGTCTAGACGGTGGAAGGTCTCACTCACAACACTTGAGTCGTCAAAAACGGACTGTTGTCGGCCTACAACCTCACTTTATCAACACAGATGTATCAAGCACATCATCATTTTGACTTTAACGCAGAAAAATGCAAAGAAGATCCGCAATTAATCAGACCCTGGGTGCATTTTCTGTACATGATGATAGTTATCCTAGAACGACAACCGCATGTAAATAGGAAAAAAATGTATTTAAAAATGTTGCATTAAAAATATTGTATTAAAAATGTTGTATTAAAAAATGTTGTATTAAAAATGTTGTATTAAACAATGAGTGGTTTATAAACAGGTCGTGTATTAAAAAAAAGAACTGCCAGAGTGACAATAGAAAGGAAGGCTCATGAAAAGAAAATATTACCAATTTATAATCCAGAGGAAACGGATTATAAATAAAATATAAACATAGAAATGAAAGTCAAGCTTTGAAAGGTTGAGGTAACTCATGGAATACATGTTTCTAATGCAAGTATGGCGAAATCAGATGAGCTAAGGAAAAAAAAAAACGTAAATTTTGTATCAGATACATATTTTATTTCAGCCAGAGCGAGCTGGAACGCGTTGCCGTTATATTTTAAGCCTTAACGATCACGAGATACATATTTTATTTATTCTTCTTCTTTCTTCTTTTCTCTTTTCACTGATACCTAAAAAGTATCGTGGTTTATATCATTTGTCGTTCTTGTGCTGCTCGAATTGTCTGAATTAGTGATTTTCCTGTGTTGTTACATGTCTCTGTCACTGCATCTATCCATCTTCTTCTGGGTCTTCCTCTTGGTCTTTTCCCATGCATTCTCGAGAAGAACGCCCTTGATGGTGATTGGTGAGGATTCATTCTGACCAGGTGGCCAAACCATTTAAGTTGTTCTTGTTCTATATATATTCTTGGCAGGGTTTTGTTCCTACCATTTTTCTTAGTTTTTATTTATTTTATTATCAATTTCATTTATTAAACATTGAAAATGAGAATTTCTGCCATTTTATATATTATGCTTTAGTTGTTGACAACAATAACACAAATACAAGTATAAATACATCAGACCTTCAGATGCTTGGTCAATCACGTGTCTACTCATTTTATGGGATGCGATTATAGATTTCCTGTAAACTTATTGAAAAAAACCACTGTATATAAAATGCTAAATAATCTCTAATCAAGTTGTATAATGTAGGATTATCACCGTTTAATACATCCATAAACGTTAATCAAGCTGTATAATGTAGCATTTCACCGTTTAATACATCCATAAACGTTAATCAAACACAATCGTGACAATATAGCAGTTAGTCCCCTTTTACAGTTTCCGCGCCGGTACCGTTATGTGCCCTCCACCGCTAGTTGGTTAATTACGGGTTATAGTTGCAACCTGTAGTGATTGATAACGATATTGGCTCCATGTTGCTACTTTCACCATCACAGTTAACAACGTGGGAGACGAAACAATCAAATGTATTCAACGAACTTGTAATCTCGTTATGAAAAGTGAGCGTGACTACACAAGGATTAGAAATAATGAAACGCATTTAACATAATGAAACATCTAAACTGTAAATTAACACACATGTGATCAATGCAGAATCTGGGAATAGTGAAGTTTACTGCTTTTCGAAATATTTTTAATGGAGGAGAAATATGGTCATTATAAAAGACAATAGAAAACGCTTTACAAAAATTAACGTGTAAATTTACTGAAGATGTGTTCAAACGACATATATTAGTCACATACCAAGAGCAACAACGCAACAAATCTATGTCAATTAAAGTGAGAATGAGAGTTCATTGATGCTATATAGAGCCAGCAAATCATGAACAGTAAACAAAAACAAAAAAAAAAAAAGGACGATTAGAGGCCATAGAGATGGGATTTCTCACAAGAATGTTGAAAGTTCCCTGGACTGCTGAAAAGACGAGAAAAGAACAAGGAAATTCTCAGAGGATAACACAAAAAGGGAGTTCATAAGAAACATCAGAAATAAATAATCGGCACATTTCGGGCATATCATGAGACGTTGAAAGTTAGAATACTTGGTTACGACTGACAAAATATAGGGAAAGGGATATCCCGGGAGACAATGAGAGAAAATAATAGATGGCTTGGTGTCATAGCATGGAAAACAGTCGACAACAGAATTAAACGATGCGCGGTGGGTAGAAGATTGTGGAAGAACATGATCGCCTACGCCAACGTTTTTAGAATTCGTCATCAAGCAAGAAACAGCTACAGATTATAGTCGCATTAAAACATCAAGAGATGAACATCTGATAATTGATGAGTTGGAGTTTTAACAAAATATCAACCACGGAATTTGCCAAGAAGGCTAAAGATTCATAAAGAAGGAAATGAATGGGCTGATAATGTTAACATATGAATTGGGGAATCACTGAGTTTAAATCAAGGTAACGGACTGAACCAAAGTAAGGATCTTTAACCCTTATTATACAAAAGTCTTACATGTTATATAGAGCCAGTCTTAATATATGGATGTGAATCATGGACAATAGGACAACAGACAAGAAAATCACTGGAATTTGTAAAAATGTGGCTTTCCAGAAGAATTTTGAGAATACCATGGACAGCTAAGAAGAGTAATGAAAACATTCTGAAAGAGGCCAAAGCAAAAACAGAGAGCTAATTTCCAATATTAGGAAGAAACAATCATCATTTTTGGGCCATGTAATGAGAAGAGAACAACTGGAATATATTGTAACAACATATAAAATTGAGGGACGAAGAGGTCGAGGGAAGGAAAGAGAAAATATACCAGACAGTTTAAGAGAATGGCTAGAAAGAAGGTCAACAACAGAAATGAGAAATAACTGTCGTGATCGAAAGTTGTGGAGAGACATGATCACCTACGCCAGCAGGCCCAGTACTTCATGATGATGATGATGATGCCAAAGCCACAGTAAATTTTTTATATGTAAGTTGGTTATATGTAAATTGGTTATATGTAAGTTGGTTATATGTAAGTTTATTATATGTGTATGTTGGTTATATGTAAGTTGGTTATATGTAAGTTGGTTATATGTAAGTTAGTTATATGTAAGATGGTTATATGTAAGTTGGCTATATGTAAGTTGGTTATATGTAAGTTAGTTATATGTAAGTTGGTTATATGTAAGTTAGTTATATGTAAGTTGGTTATATGTAAGTTGGTTATATGTAAGTTAGCTATATGTAAGTTGGTTATATGTAAGTTAGTTATATATAAGTTAGCTATATGTAAGTTAGTTATATGTAAGTTAGCTATATGTAAGTTAGTTATATGTAAGTTAGCTATATGAAAGTTAGTTATATGTAAGTTAGTTATATGTAAGTTAGTTATATGTAAGTTAGCTATATGAAAGTTAGTTATATGTAAGTTAGTTATATGTAAGTTGCTTATATGTAAGTTAGCTATATGTAAGTTAGCTAACCCATCGGAGACAGCGGGGATTAACTAGTTTCTATTTGCAAAGAATCACGCACAAATACATGGAAAAATAGAAGACCAACGTGAACACTTAAATATGCTCAACAGCACAGGCACTCAATACAACATGAAATAAACATCAATAAAACAAAAAATCATGACTATAGCAAACGAGAAACATAATATGAACATTACGATGGACGGTAGACGAACTAAAACAAGCGGAGGAATTTAAATACATAATATGTCTAGTGACAAACGACAATTGACAAACATAGAAATATACTCAAGATGAAACAAAGCTTGTCAAATCATTGGAAAGCTATCACCACTATTGTTCAACAAGGGAATAACTCTAGAAGCAAAACGGACACTCTACAATACAATCTTTAATCAGACGTTGCGCTACCAGTGGTCCTTAGATGCAAGAACAATAAAAAAAATATAACCACTAACGCGATGAAATGTGTTAGACGAATGACAGGAAGCAGCCTGAGACATAAGATCAGAAATGAAGAACTGAGAAAAAATCAAGGAATAATTCCCGCCATTGAATACATAAAGAAACAAGAGATAAAATGGTTTGGCCACGTGATACGGCAGAAAGATCACAACACTACACAACGAGCCTTCAATAAACGTTGTGAGAACACTAGACCCAAGGGCCGACCACGAAAAAAATGGATTGGTGGAATATTAGAAACACTAGGAAACATAACAGCAGGAGAGGTCAACAGAACACAAGACCGCAAATTATATTTATATATATATATATATATATATATATATATATATATATATATATATATATATATATATATCCTCCCCCCCCCCCACACTGAAAGGCAAATGAGAAAGGAAACAATAAGAAGAAAATATCAAAGCCTGTTGATGACTTGTCTAACCAAACACGGTTACAAGGGTAACCCATTGTTTCTTCGCTGTCCTTTAGTTTCGACTGCTGTATTTTTTACTTAGACGCGCTATTACTCAAGTTGATGGGAATGTTTATGTGATTCGATTTCACGTGCTAGAAATGTCTCTTTATTTTAGTTGTGTGATCTTCGCGGAGAAAGTGATTGCAATTGTCACATTTGGTGTTTTACTTTCCGATCAATATTTCTGGTTTACATCCAGCAATGTTCTTCTTTCTCCTCTGCATTTTGTTTTGTTTTTCATAAAACTCCTTAACCATCAACATTATTAAGTACCGTCTCCGCAACGAAAGTTCACTACTATGGAGATCCATTTCGCTCTATCTGTTGCTTTGATGGTGCATGTTGTCATAGGCTGACTTGTCTATCTTTTGAAGTTACTCGCCTACGTTAGTCTTGGTCTGCCTCTGCCTCTTTTACCATGTATTTTCCCGTCCGAGATTACTTTTAGTAGGCTATTGTGTTTTTTAACATGCCCCACAAATCTTTGTTGTCTTGTTTGAATTGTCCTTGTGAACCAATTTTGTTATATTCCACATTCTTATCAATGGGACTAAATGAAGAACATGTAGAAAACATTGAAGACTATATAGGTACCTTAGTTGTTAACAGACAGCAAAAAAAAAATGTTATGGGGTCACTCTGCGACCGAGCTTGACATAATAAAACTTAATAAGAGACGACACACCATGCTTTTATAATATTGAGAACAATATGACAAATCGAACCATAGTATTGCCTTAACGGAAAATAAACAAGACACAGAATTGCATGGCCATATAGTGAGAACACATGGAAAGAAGGGATTAACATTCAGCTTATCAGAATTAAATTATTGTTGAACGGCAGTATTTTTCTTTAATACCAACTTGTTTATTGTCATTAGCGTGGTGGTTAGACAGCAGTGGTTAGGTTGTAGTGGTTAGGCCGTTATGGTTAGGCCGTAGTAGTTAGACCATATTGGTTATGCCAATGTGGTTAGACCGTAGTGGTTAGAAGTTGTTCTTAGACACAGTGGTTAGCCGAAGTAGTTTTACGTCGTGGTTAGACCGTTTTAGTTAGACCGTAGTAGTTGGACTTAGTGTTTAAACCATAGTGGTTAGACCGCAGTAGTTAGACCCTAGTGGTTAGACCTTTCGGTTAGATCGTCCTGGTTAAACGTTTTGTTTAAACAGCCATAGTTAGACCGTAGTGGTTACGTCGTGTTGGTTAACCCGAAGTGGTCAAACGTAGTGGTTAGGCCGACCGAGTATCAATCAAGTGTAACCGTGTTCATTCCAAACTTGATACACCTCACCGAAAAAAAAAACTCTTCATCAAACTCACTCATTTTGTTATGGTAATGATGAGGGCCTGCACTGGCCACCTCCCTCCAAATGTTGCAGTTTATCACTACCAATACTCCAGTTCTCTACAATATTATTTGCTAAAAGACATCATTTACATTACTTTATCACAACCTAATAATGCATTTAAAATTAGCAGTGAAAGAAGAATAGAATTATTCCCAAAAAGCACACAAAGAAATTATAAGTTATCAACAAAGTTATTAACCAAAAATGTAGGAGAAACGGTAACAACACGAATGGCTAAAGGAGAATTTTGTTTGAAGAAGAATGAAACAAGTTTGGTGAAACCAACAAACACCAGGAAAGAAAAGTGACTGCGTTCATATGTTCATTCTGGTGATTATAATAATGGATGGTGGTGATATTGGTGGTGAAGATTAAGAACACATAAATCCACGCTCGCATACACACACGCAAACACACACACAGAAGGAATGCAAAGACTGACTTCTTTTCTTCTACTTTCCGCCCTCATTTCCCTTTCAGCGTAGAGGCGAGGTATAATTTGCGGCCTTTTGCTCCTCCGTCGCCTCTGTTGCTGTTATGTTTTCTATTGATTCTAATATTCCGTCGATCCATCTTTTTCGCGGTCGACCCTTGTGTTTGGTGTTCTCACAACGTTTATTGAAGGCTCGTTTTAGTGTGTTTTGATCACTCTGCCTTGTCACGTGGCCAAACCATTTTAACATGTTATTTATTTTGTTAAAACTTACCAAACACAGACTATTAAAAAAAAAGTATCATTACATCTTTCTTCCTATTTCTGGGATGTGTAAAGTTAAATGAAGGCTACACTCCCTGTGCAGCCGCAGCATGGTGTTCTTGTCAGAGTTTTAATTTCACCCGGAAAGAAAGAAAAAAAAAACTATTTTATTATCATGACTCATTTTCATGACTCATTCTCATGACTCATTCTCATGACTCATTTTCATGACTCTTTCTCATGACATGGTTTTGATGAGTTCGCCCATCCGCCCTTCCAGCATAGAGTGGCTGTACAAAATAGTTATGTAACTGAAGAACTAATTATCCCTTCTAGAAGGCGACTTTCATGTTTGCTAACGTGACAAGGAAAATCAATAAAAAAGATGTCGAGAAGTAGGTGATAAGTTGATATTTTATTGACAGGCTTTCTCACTTTTACTTCGCTGGTGGCTTGAGTCGTCTACCTCAAATCAACCAGACTCAGTGGCTGATGATCAAAGGCAGTAGGTATTTTTAGAGAATAAAACAATGGCTCTACGCATATCATTATTGTTCAAAATTAAGATGTAACCAAGCAGAAATATATTTTGTAGGGCTTGTCGTAACACAACACGTCAGAAAATTTTTTTAATGAAATCTTGAATTTAGTTAGCCAAAAATAACAAATCTAAAATTCAATATAATTCTCAGCTGCAGCTAGCATAGGAGTGGAAGCAAAACGGGTTATGTAAGTTCCAGGAAAAGAAAGCCTTGTAGTATACATTGTAGTAGCAGTAGTAAGTCACAATATTTTGATGTGAGGAAGTCAGTGCTTTTGCTCACTTTAAATATTTTGTTTTCACTTAGCAAGCATGCGATTTCTATCAAAGATCAGTCGACTTAAAACTAAAAAAATAAAGCATGTCTGTGGTTGAACCGTCATTGTTGTATTGCATAGTTTGCGTGCTAAACATATGTTTATGACAATATATACACAATAAGACTACATGAGTAGTGAGAGAAGCACACTTGACCGGTATGACCTAACAAAGATAAAGAATAAGGTTGACCCTATAACGTCCAGTACCCTGTTAGAACAAGAGTTATATAGAGACTGCGTCAAGCAAGACCGGCGCAATGATAAAATGTATGTACATATGTGTGTGTGTGTGTATATATATATATATATATATATATATATATATGACTTAGAAGAAGTATGGTGGGTGTTAAGCTCTCGAAAAAGGGTAGTTGGGGAATAATTGAGTAGATTGGTTAATGAGTAATGTAATGAGAAATGGACTCTGTGTTTTCCGCCATTTTTTGAGTACCAATAGGCGCGAGTGTATGTTGTCCAGCTCTATAGACCACGCCTACACCGGAAGCGTGATGTCCATAAAAGAATGAGATGGTTAACAAACATTAATGCATACTGTTTTCTTTTATTTATATTTTAATATGTCCTTAAAGGGTCAAGAGTCTATTATTAATATAAATATGGCCAAATTCAGTTATATATATTGGCTAATCTGGATGCAAACGCTAATTCGCGGTTTAATATTCTCCTAGTCCGTTGTGCACGAACACGGATCGACAATAGTCCACGCGCGCGCGAATAGTCTGCTGGGCGTGATCTAAAATAAATTATAGTCATCGAGTACACGATATAATATATTCAATCGACTAGCATCGCTCAGTCGTCACAAGGCAGCCAGAGTGGTAACAGTTTATATAACAAATACACCAAACGTTTCCAGATCTGTAAATCTAGCAGCAAAGCCTCACTGATGTTATACTAACAGATCTGTAAATCTAGCAGCAAAGCCTCACTAATGTTATACTAACAGATCTGTAAATCTAGCAGCAAAGCCTCACTGATGTTATACTAACAGATCTGTAAATCTCGCAGCAAAGCCTCACTGATGTTATACTAACAGATCTGTAAATCTAGCAGCAAATATTGTAACACTAAAACACTGCCGGAGAAGCAAGGTGCTACTATCAGACTTTAAAACAGCAACATTATAAGATTGCTGGTTCGTGTAAAGGTGGATCCGCATACATAACACCCATGAGAAAGGTTTATGAACACGTTCGACGTGTCTATTTAGCAAGCTGAGCCTGGAGAATACGCGCTCACATCTAGGTCATACCAGGACAGAGTGTCGACTACAAGAACGCATCACCGATATTACATGCAGAGCAGAGATATCACAATCGAGTGTGCGTTGGGGAATATGAACATGGAAACTTTGCTGATCCTACTCTCTGATGCGTCAACAAGCCTAGGTATGTTCTTGTGCTGACACTACAAAATTTGTGAGTGTGTCAATCTCTGCCATAACGAGTGTGTCAATCTCTGCCATAACGAGTGTGTCAATCTCTGCCATAACGAGTGTGTCAATCTCTGCCATAACGAGTGTGTCAATCTCTGCCATAACGAGTGTGTCAATCTCTGCCATAACGAGTGTGTCAATCTCTGCCATAACGAGTGTGTCAATCTCTGCCATAACGAGTGTGTCAATCTCTGCCATAACGAGTGTGTCAATCTCTGCCATAACGAGTGTGTCAGGTTCGATGTTATATAGGAGCAGTCCCATACAGACATCAGTCACATCACTAGCAACATTTCAGTGTCACCTCTCTCAACGCAAATTGTACATTGCGTACACCAGAGTCATCAGCTACAAGTTTTTATCACGTTGTGGGCTGACGCAGAGATACAATGACTATCCTTCACTTGCTCATCACCAAAAAACATTGTTGTCAGCAGCAATAACGATAACAGTATATGTCGTGACAACATGTTCACTCAGCCATCATGGTGTTTCGACAACAACACCATCATCTTTTACATTATTGACATATACTGTCAACAAAGACGGCAAGTAAGTTTCCTCTCTGTCAATACAAAGTTTCTTAACAAGGAGATAGATAGGCATTCATTTACTCATACATCTCGTAATGTCTTTTTGAAAACAAACCACTTCATCCATTTCCGTTCTTTACGTGATGCTCTAAGTCTGGAGTTCACTGTGGATCTTTGCTTATGCAGTAATAAAATTCCTTGATCTGACATTCGTTCGCCATTAAAAAGAGAGTTGTCTGATCACTGACCCCAATGGCGTGCCCTTGATTCTACTAGCCCATGCGTTTTTGTAGTGCATTTTTCAATAAATACAAGTGATATCAGATCGAAGAGGTTCGACAAATAAATTCAATCTATTTGTGTACATACCATATGTATATTAACATTGCTCTCTGTATGCTCTCTCACATATCACATGTAACAGTATGTTAACTTAAAACAATGAATTATCAACGTACAATAGAGAAGAGCACACATTTTTTAGACCATCATCACTATCATCTTGTACCATACCTGCTGGCGTAGGTGATAATGTCTCTCCACAACTTTCGATCTCGACAGTTATTTATCATTTATGTTGTTGACTTTTTGCCAAGCTATTCTCTTATGGTGTCTGCTATCTCTTCTCTTTGTTTCCCTCTATCTCTTCGTCCTTCGATATTTCCAGTTGTTACAATATATTCCAGCTGTTCCTTTTTCATTACATGACCAAAAATTGATGATTGTTTCTTCCTAATATTGGAAATTAGCTCTCTTTTTGCTTTGACCTCTTTCAGAACTTTTTCACTACTCTTCTTAGCTGTCCATAGTATTCTCTTCTTCTGTAAAACCACATTTCAACAGCCTCCGGTGATTTTTTTGTTAGTTGTCCTATTGTCCATGATTCATATCCATATGGTAAGACTTTCTCTACATAACAAGAACTCTTTTACTTGTTTCTATTTTCATCTTTAGATAATAAATCAAAACAGTGATTCTATACAAATCTTTCCCAGGCATATTGAAATAAAAGAACTTCAAAAATTGACATTTAGAAAAGTCTTAAATGGAGACCCAAGACCACCTTGAAGATAAAACTTGATTTTATCTAAACACGTTTAGGTCACAAGTTAAAAAAACAAACATGTATCACAGTAAACGGAGTAAAACCTGAAAGAAAGAAATCATTTTGGAACGAACGTTACCACAGGTGTTCGGAAGATATCAACAAGCATTTCTTTGTGTCCATTTTTTTAAAGCCAGCTTTCACCTCTGGTGAAACCCCTAGAGACTAGGAACTGAATTTTGCGTGTTAATCCGTTTTACCCTGGCAGCCGTTTGCACAGGAGTCCGTCGCCGCACAGGCAGATAACTCCTACTTCAGAAGTACTCATAATTTTTCCGTTAATGAGTAATTGACATTTCTAGCCGAGACCACCTAATGTTTGTGTGTGTGTATATATATATTGTAAGTTTTAGAGTCAATGCAGCAGGAGATCGACGCCTGGGAATCATGACCCAGGCGGGCCCACCTCCCTTAAAGTGTCAAGACGCGAAAGGGCCGAAACACTTATATTGCTCGACGACGGGTCCGTTTCTAATGATCTGATTACCTCCTGCTGCGAAGCTCTGTATAACAGGTTTCCTATTACTATCAAGTCCTTTTAAAACCTGTTCTTTTTCCAAGTATTGTATAATTTAGCCTTCCTTTTTGTCCCGTCCCATAACGATTCCAAAAAGGGCCCCGCGCTGACTTCCACATTGTTGTGCACTATCTAGTGCCACCGTCTTTGTCCACAGGTACTTTCTCTACAAATCGAAATAAGTAATTTTGTATTGCTATTTCCAATATGTGAAGGTACATGATGAGAGATCACAACAGATGGGACTGAAAATAAATAGAGATATGACCAAAATTATGAGAATTAATGCAGTTGGCAATAACCAAATAAAAATAGGAGAAATACCTACACTAGACGTACAATCTTATATATATATATATATATATATATATATATATATATATATATATATATATATATATTTGGGCGGTAATATAGACAATGAGGGAGGATATGAAAATAATACCAAAATAAGGATATCAAAAGCAAGAGAAGCATTTGTTACACTGAGAAACATATGGAAGTCCAAAAAAATTAGGTTAAATACTAAAATAAAAATGTTCAACTACAATGTTAAGTCGATATTATTATATGGCTGTGATGTTTTAGAGTTCTTGTTTGTTAATGAATCTATTATTGTTTAGTTATCTTGTTGATCATTTGATATCTGTTTATCTATCTTGTTATTGGTACTTTCATTTCATCTACAGAGACACAAAACTCATCATCATAGTTTTGTACAAATATAACACGGTCTTTATTATTGACATCCGCACATGGTTTGACAACATGTTTCTGGTACAATCAACAAGTTCTCAAGTTCTATTATCAATCTTAACGTTACTTTAGCGTTACTTTGTAGAGCCTATCGGCGGTGTTTATCACAAGTAACTTCCGTGATAGTAATAAAGTTCTTTGTCAATATATATATATATATATATATATATATATATATATATATATATATATATATATATATATATATATATATTACTAACTTGAGATCCTATTATTAAAAATCCAAAATGAATATCACTAAATCTCTAAACGAACTTTTTTTTAACATATCTAACTCCTAATCCTGGGGGAGCACTAGCGCCTGCGACCTGCGGTCGCAATAGCTGGGTCGGCGCACCATCAGCCGCCCAAGACCTAGCATTTCTACCTCCTCGAGGTCTCCCCTGGTAACAGTCTGCGTTAAAACAGGATGGCTAACAGAAGCTAGGATCGCCGTGTTCCCGTAGTGGTGGCTGTTACTGATATAGAGGACCCAGTATTGCAGTAACTCTGGGCTGGACTAGTAGTTTCCCAGCATAGCCTGGGACAGACGAACTCCAACCTCTCCAGTAAGAGCCGGGAATGTCAATAAAGCCAACACGGCCCGCCACATCTAATGAGTCAAAGAGCAGCAAACTCTTATCAACTCGTGGCAATCAGTCAATCAATCAATCAAATCCTAATCCTATCTTCTGCCTTGAGGCAGGTATCTAATCTCTTCTACTACATTCCTTCTGATGTGTCCCTTAGCTTCGTGGGCGAAAAGTGTTCCCTAATCAGTCTTCTCAGGGTCTTGTTGTGTCCATCTTAACCACTCCCACCTGGCTAAGGATCATGGGAATCTAATCTATAGTCTCCTTATCATTCGTCTGTGTTCATTCACTATTTCATTAACTCCGCTTTATAATTATGTCCATAGTCTCATTACTTGAGGAGTCCTGCCGACACCTGTACTTCAGGGCGTTTGCGACATCGGAATTTCCCCTCAATTCGCTCTACTCGGCACTTCAAAGAATGTTTGACAACTCTCAGCGTTATAGCTCCTCCAGCCAGTCCAGTCATTTACGTGTAACTAAACTCGGTCTCCGTCGATAGTGCCGACCTTCAAAGACCTCCGGTCGTCTTTCTCTGTTTAATTCTCACGGCTTCTTGCGGTCCTTCAAGTTCGGTGAACAGTGAAACATGGATTAAAAAAAAATGACAGTCATGAAGTTTACGGACTTTCATTAACGGATGCTTACGCAGAATACATGGATGGAAATGAAGGACAAAATCATTAACATAGAATTATGGAAATGTACTAGTCAAAAATATCAGTGGATAAAGAGATACAGCGAAGAGGATGGCGTTGGATAGACACACACACTGGGGAAGCCAATTTAGAGTATTACACAACATCCCCTTTATGGAATCCCCAGGGAAAAAGACAAAGAGGAAGACCAAGGAATTCTTGGAGCCGACATATGGAAGCAGAGATCAAGATGATGGGAAAGACATGGAATTATCTTAAAAGAATGGCATGAAACAGAACGGCTTGGAAAGTGGTTGTTGAAGACCTATGCTCCACAGGGAGCTGAAAGGTAGAAGAAGAATTTCCAGTATTTAAATCCGTCCGAGCATCCATTAATATAAGTCTATATCCCACAATAACCACTTAGATTATTAGTCCATTTATTTTTTTTTTTTAATGAGCCAAGCCTTGCTAGGCGTTTGCAGAATATGGAGTTCATATCAAATTTTACTATTACCAATGGCACATTTTAGAGAAAAGTGATCGGTATCAAGCGAGGCCGTCTTTACACACACATCTGTGGTACCTATTTTTAGAGGCGAACCACCGAAGCCTTGTCAGGCAAAATGTTACTGAAAGCAGTCAGACGTCGTTAGACCACAATGACTCTAGAATCACCCCCTGCATTGTTTCCACTTACTGAAAGTATCACGTTATGTTGAGTTAAAGACAACAGTGAACACGATATTGTTAAAGAGGGAATGTTGATGGGACAGAACACGTCTCCTAAAATTCACAAAAAAATCAACTTGGCTACTGACAAATTCGGTTAATGGAGAATCTGGCTAATCGCAACTTTCTTGACAACTAGCGAATTGCTCGACAGAATAATTGATCGTAATAATAGACGAACTTCTCTAAATACAAGTCTGCGACTGCCAACGTTTGGTGTTGAAATTTTCTATTCCGGGAATCTTCCCTGGCTACAAGTGTCGGATCAGATTAAACGTTCTCCTCACATTGAACATTGGTAACAATAGATTTCTAATATTCTCAGTTTGTTCAAAGCAACGTAGAACTATTGTTTGTTCATGTTGCTGTGTCTTTAAATCGTCACGTAGTTCATTACTGGTAAATGTACATTCAATCTTTGCTTTCATTGTTCTTCCTCTTTGAATTTCTAACCAATGTTTAGAGGCAAATTGTTTATACTTATTTTGCTTTTAGTGAGGGGTCAAGGCAAATAAATGCATAAAAATGCGTAGCTGAAGTAAAGCTGAATGTGAGGGTGAATTTGTGACAATCAACCAGTAGTGACAATGAACCTGTAGTGATAATCAAACTGTAGTGACAATCAACCAGTAGTGACAATCAAACTGTAGTGACAATCAACCAGTAGTGACAATCAACCAGTAGTGACAATCAACCAGTAGTGACAATCAACCAGTAGTGACAATCAACCAGTAGTGACAATCAACCAGTAGTGACAATCAACTAGTAGTGACAATCAACCAGTAGTGACAATCAACCAGTAGTGACAATCAACCAGTAGTGACAATCAACCATTAGTGACAATCAAACTTTAGTGACAATCAACCAGTAGTGAAATCAACTAGTAGTGACAATCAACCAGTAGTGAAATCAACTAGTAGTGACAATCAACCAGTAGTGAAATCAACTAGTAGTGACAATCAACCAGTAGTGAAATCAACTAGTAGTGACAATCAACCAGTAGTGACAATCAACCAGTAGTGAAATCAACCAGTAGTGACAATCAACCAGTAGTGACAATCAACCAGTAGTGAAATCAACTAGTAGTGACAATCAACCAGTAGTGACAATCAACCAGTAGTGAAATCAACCAGTAGTGACAATCAACCAGTAGTGAAATCAACTAGTAGTGACAATCAACCAGTAGTGACAATCAACCAGTAGTGAAATCAACCAGTAGTGACAATCAACCAGTAGTGAAATCAACTAGTAGTAACAATCAACCAGTAGTGACAATCAACCAGTAGTGAAATCAACCAGTAGTGACAATCAATCTGTAGTGATAATCAACCAGTAGTGACAATCAAACTGTAGTGACAATGAGCCTGTAGTGATGATCAACCAGTAGTGACAATGAGCCTGTAGTAATAATCAACCAGTAGTGACAATGAGCCTGTAGTAATAATCAACCAGTAGTGACGATGAGCCTGTAGTAATAATCAACCTGTAGTGACAATGAGCCTGTAGTGATAATCAACCAGTAGTGACAATGGACCTGTAGCGATAATCAACCTGTAGTGACAATCAAACTGTAGTAACACTCAACCAGTTGTGACAATGAACCAGTAGTGACAATGAGCCTGTAGTAATAATCAACCAGTAGTGACAATGAGCCTGTAGTAATAATCAACCAGTAGTGACGATAAGCCTGTAGTAATAATCAACCAGTAGTGACAATGAGCCTGTAGTAATAATCAACCAGTAGTGACGATGAGCCTGTAGTAATAATCAACCAGTAGTGACAATGAGCCTGTAGTAATAATCAACCAGTAGTGACAATGGACCTGTAGTAATAATCAACCAGTAGTGACAATGAGCCTTTAGTAATAATCAACCAGTAGTGACAATGAGCCTGTAGTAATAATCAACCTGTAGTGACAATGAGCCTGTAGTGATAATCAACCTGTAGTGACAATGGACCTGTAGTGATAATCAACCTGTAGTGACAATCAAACTGTAGTAACACTCAACCAGTTGTGACAATGAACCAGTAGTGACAATGAGCCTGTAGTAATAATCAACCAGTAGTGACAATGAGCCTGTAGTAATAATCAACCAGTAGTGACGATAAGCCTGTAGTAATAATCAACCAGTAGTGACAATGAGCCTGTAGTAATAATCAACCAGTAGTGACGATGAGCCTGTAGTAATAATCAACCAGTAGTGACAATGAGCCTGTAGTAATAATCAACCAGTAGTGACAATGGACCTGTAGTAATAATCAACCAGTAGTGACAATGAGCCTTTAGTAATAATCAACCAGTAGTGACAATGAGCCTGTAGTAATAATCAACCTGTAGTGACAATGAGCCTGTAGTAATAATCAACCTGTAGTGACAATGGACCTGTAGTGATAATCAACCTGTAGTGACAATCAAACTGTAGTAACACTCAACCAGTTGTGACAATGAACCAGTAGTGACAATGAGCCTGTAGTAATAATCAACCAGTAGTGACAATGAGCCTGTAGTAATAATCAACCAGTAGTGACGATAAGCCTGTAGTAATAATCAACCAGTAGTGACAATGAGCCTGTAGTAATAATCAACCAGTAGTGACGATGAGCCTGTAGTAATAATCAACCAGTAGTGACAATGAGCCTGTAGTAATAATCAACCAGTAGTGACAATGGACCTGTAGTAATAATCAACCAGTAGTGACAATGAGCCTTTAGTAATAATCAACCAGTAGTGACAATGAGCCTGTAGTAATAATCAACCAGTAGTGACGATGAGCCTGTAGTGACAATCATCCAGTAGTGACAATGGACCTGTAGTAACACTCAACCTGTAGTGACAATCAAACTGTAGTGACAATGAGCCTGTAGTAATAATCAACCAGTAGTGACAATGAGCCTGTAGTAATGTAGTGACAATCATCCAGTAGTGACAATCAAACTGTAGTGACAATCAACCAGTACATTAAACGATATGGAGAAACTAAACTAATGGAAAGACAAGACAAAAGCCTTCATCAGTTGTAACAAGTGGAGCTGCGATAACTCAGTGGTTAGTGAACTGGACTACAAAGCCAAGGGGTAGGGTTCGATCCCAACCGACGGCTTCCGGGTTCACCCAGCATTAAATGGGTACCGGATTTTTTTCTGGGAAAGTGAAGCGGCACGGGCGTAATACCGACCACATTACCGCAAAAATCATGTGCTGAAGGTCTGTAAAATCTATGGTCACTAACACCATATTCCCTATGCGCCATTTGGCGTGACGGGGGTACTTGACTTGACTTAGTTGTAACAAACAGACTATACACAGTAAACGAAACAATCCAAGACAGAAAATACAACACAGATCCTAAAAAATAACTGATGAAGATGGTGGCCAGGATTTTATTCTTTCACTTCCTCTTTACCAGCCATTCTAGATGTCAAGGTAAATGCTATTCATGTTAATATGTAGTAGTTACTTATTTTAAAATATTATTTTCATGTTTTTATTTATTATTCGGGGAATTTAATTTAGTTCTTTCATCTTCAATCATATGTAACTGTTGTTTATTTCTATCGAAATGGTCAATGCTTAGTGTCAGGAAAAGGAATTAATTCACTTTTCAATATTGCTAATTATTCGGACTTCGAACAATTCAGAGTTCGAACAGCCCTCCTGAGAGGAATTAAATACGAAGTAGGCGATACCAGTCTATATCATCATCAGGTCGCATTCCTTTGCATTCACGACCATCCGTCTGAAAGAATGTATGTCTCTACCAAGACACCCACTTCTGTTTCACTGTATATACTGAGTTATTGAGTTATCTGTGGGTCATCATCGTTACACTCCAAACATGTCCCATAGGAGCTCAGCAAGTCCCGCAGAGTCCAGCGACCGATGACCCCAGCTCTGTGCCGGATGACAAGTCTTCCTGCACCGCCATTAAGTTTCTCGTCTCTGGCTGTGCCCATCTTAACTCCCATATCTTTCATCTGAAAGAGTGACGTGGACTTATTGTTGACGAAGTCCAATGCCCTTGTCACTGTCATCACCTTCATCGTTATGCTGTTCGTGGTCATAACGTATGCATAATGTTATCATAAAATAGGAACGCGCTTTTTGGTGCGTCCAAGATGGCGTTTGTTTTCACCAGTCCGTTGTCAACGAAGCATAATTTCATGTTTGTGAACTTCCTAACGACGTAAATCAAGATCTCACGGTGCGTCCACGTGCCGTAGAGCTAATTGACTGGAGTTGGCCGGTCTATAACGTGAAAACGGGTTCTGGACCGTCCTCGTATCAGTCGAGTATGCCTTAGCAATTCATACTGTCATAAGAAGCAAATTGACAGAATGAAGAAAGTGCAGAATGAAGCAATGCGCATTATCTTGGGGTGTACAAGGGGCACTCCTTGAGTAGCAATGAGGTATCTTCTTGACATCTAACCACGGTGACAGGATCAAGGGCACGAGCATACCTAAAGATAAGTGCAGATAAAGAGCATCCAATGCATCATAAGCTCAACACAGGGAAGGTGTCAGGCTAAGAAGAAAATCATGGGTGGGTTGAGCAGAAGATGTCATCAAACAAGTCTGTGGGCTTACCAATATCAACGCTTGCAAGGGGTGGATACCGGTACCTACGTCATTCAGAGGCACATCCTCGTGCATCGTCACACTCGACAGGAAATGTAGGGAACAGAACTCAGTCGTGGTCAATGCTCTCATCCGGGGTAACACCGATAAGAAAGATGAAGTATCTATACTGATGGATCTGTAATACGACACCAAAAGAGTGGATGGATATTTACAGCACGCTCGGCAGGCGGAATAGTCAAGAAAGACACTGGTGCATACATTATGACCACGTGTAGGTAGCATGACGATGGGGGGAGTGATGGCAGTGACCAAGGCATTCATCTGGTTAGAGTCACAAGACCACACCCACACCTGTATGCTAAATGATTCGATAAGCATGATAAGAAAAGTGGAGTAGTGGAGTATGTATGCAGTGGGTAGAGTCATTGCAGTATTCAAAAATACTTACGGTCACGTTTGCCTACGTCCTAGGACATGCGGGAGTACGGGGAAATGAAAGAGAGGGCAGGTTGGCTAGCTGCGCTATTGTTAATTACGGTCAACCAATGGATCGGACGGACGTGATCAATACCCTCCGAGAAGTGGGAAGGACACAGGACTTCGACAACTATGAGTTCACGTCACTCCTTTGGATGAAAGAGATCTGAGTTACGATGGCACAGCCAGAAACAAGAAACTTAGTGGGCGTGTAAGAAGACTTATCAAACAAACACAGAACTTGAGTCGTCAGTCGCTGGACACTGCGAGACTTGTTGAGAAGGGGATCTGAGCACCTACGGACATGTTCGGAGTGCAATGATGATGACCTGCTAATAACTTAATAATGTATGCACCACTGTCTTATTTTACTATTCTGTCTGCCGAGCCTGCTGTAAATGCCCATGCACTTCTTTGGTGTCGTATTACAGATCCGTCTCTATAGATGACTGCATCTCCCTCATCGGTGTTACCCCAGATGAGAGCATTGACCTTCGCATTAACCACGAGTTCTGTTCCCAACATTTCCTGTCGAGTGTGACAACGCACGAGGATGGACCCCTGAATGATGTAGGTACCGGTATCCACTCCTCGCAAGTGTTGATATTGCTAAGCCTACAGACCTGTGTGATGACATCTTCTGCTCATCCCACTCATGATTTTCTTCTTCTTAGCCTGACACCTTCCCTGTGTTGAGTTCATGATGCAATGGATGCTCTTTATCTGCACTTATCTTCAGGTATGCCCGTGCCCTCTAGATCTTGATCCTGTCATCCATGGTTGGATGTCAAGAAGATACCTCATTGACTCTCAAGGCGGCCAGTCCTCTGCGCGGAAGCTATGGGACCTCCAGAAAGTGTAGCACGTCTCAGACTATGACAGTTGGCAGTGTTTGTGTGTGGTGTGTGTGTGTGTGTGTGTGGTGTGTGTGTGTGTGTGCGTGTGTGCGTGTGTGTGTGCGTGTGTGCGTGCGTGCGTGTGTGTGTGTGTGTAGAATCTAAAGGATAAATGTCCACACAGAACGGCGATAGGGTCATCAATAAAAAAAAAAGATGTCGTTTCTGCTTTGTCTATTAAATGTCTGCTTCCCCATGAAGGTTCACAGTTTATCACTTCCATTTAACTACACATTATTCTAGCTCTACAATATCAAAAAGGCATTAGCTTATCAAATTCATAATACACACCTTGTTCAGAAGATAAGCACTTATACGTGAAAAAAGAGGACTTACCAGAACACTTAAATAGGTTTAACAACACAGGCACACAATCTATCTATCTATCTATTGACCTTTCGAGTCGTAGCCAGCCCATAGAGCGTAAACCAAGATACTCATTGTCTTATCTAAATTTGTGTTCTAGCAGTTTTCAATTCTTTTAAAGATATTTTATCAAATCTCGCCATTTGTCTCTGTTCTGTGCAAGCAGCTCTATCTCATTGAGGGAGCCGATTCCTGCTGCTCTTGCCTCTCTCATCAATGTTCTTCTCAGTGCCTCTCTGGGTCTTCCTCTTTTCCTCTTACCTGTTGTTTCCCACATGAGGGCTTGCCTTGCTATTCGGTTATTATCTCTTCTCATCACATGTCCAACATATGACCATCGTCTTTTCTTGATTACTGAAGATATTAGTGGTTGATTGGCGATTTCTCTAACAAGCACACAATACCACATAATAAATCAACATCAATAAAACATATGTCATACAAGAAAGAAATATAACAGAGATCTTCAACTGGAAAATTCACAGTTTCTTAATATTAGCCAAATGTCTGTTTTTATCACGGTCAAATGAAACCTTGATATTTATTATCGTCAATACATTTAAGAATCGCTGCACATTTGATTAAAGCACTTCTACGTTGTGCCGTGTGCCGATGTGTACCGTAAAAGTCAACACAGAGCTCTTCCGATGACGGAGGTTATTAAGTTAGGTCACGAGCAGACTAAATACCGAAACTGAGAAGATCTTGAAAAGTCTAGCCAACAAATTACATGGCAAATTAGCTAGCTCCTTACGGTTGGCCAGCTTTTTGTTCGCGCTGGTTGTTAGACAAATAAACACATTTCAGTAAGAAGCCAGATCGTATAACAGTGGCTGTAATCAAACAAATATAAGAGGCGAGTCTGGGGAAATTGTCTTCATAACTTCGACTCTTTTGAAAATCTGAATAATGGAAGATTAATATTAAGATTAATTTGTCCTGGTTAGTTGAGTATTTTAAATGTGCCCACGTTATTATGATCATTATTTATGTCTGTCGCTAGGCTTATGTTTTAATGTGCCCTCGTTATTATGATCAATATTTATGTTTGTCGCTAGGCCTATGTTTTAATGTGCCATCATTATTATGATCAATATGTATGCTTGTCGCTAGGCTTATGTTTTAATGTGCCTTCGTTACAATGATAAACATGTCTATCTTTTGCTAAGGCTATGTTTTAATGTGATCTCATTATTATGATTAATATTCAGGTCTGTTTGTATGGTTAAATGTGCTCTCGTTATTATGAATAATAATCAGGTCTGTTTGTATGATTAAATGTGCTCTCGTTATTATGAATAATAATCAGGTCTGTTTGTATGGTTAAATGTGCTCTCGTTATTATGATTAATATTCAGGTCCGTTTGTATGGTTAAATGTGCTCTCGTTATTATGAATAATAATCAGGTCTGTTTGTATGGTTAAATGTGCTCTCGTTATTATGAATAATAATCAGGTCTGTTTGTATGATTAAATGTGCTCTCGTTATTATGAATAATAATCAGGTCTGTTTGTATGGTTAAATGTGCTCTCGTTATTATGATTAATATTCAGGTCCGTTTGTATGGTTAAATGTGCTCTCGTTATTATGAATAATAATCAGGTCTGTTTGTATGGTTAAATGTGCTCTCGTTATTATGAATAATAATCAGGTCTGTTTGTATGGTTAAATGTGCTCTCGTTATTATGATCAACATTTTTGTTTGTTAGTACTTATTTAGCTGACATGAAGAGTGTCCCTAGCGTTCTTGGTAATGCGTTGACATCACATTCTAATAATAGATGCATCCAGTCGGCAACTTTCCAGTCTGTGCTATTTTGTTTGGCACATATAGGACGGTAATTAGTATCAAGTTAGTGAACCTTGTCTTGGGGTTTGTCTATTTCTTGGTGGGGCACGCGCTGTTCGACCTCAGACTATGTCTTCCAGGTTATATCAGAACGCTATTGCCATCCAATAAAGAAAGTGATAACTGCTTTGGGTATGCAAAGGCAACTGTAGTTCGTCGCTGACTAGCCAGTGAATAATAAGTTGAGCACCAAAAAGATGTGCAACTTATCAAAGCTGGTTTTCTCTAAGATTCAAGGTGTAAGTTAAAATTCGGTGTTAACGTCCTCTTTTTTGAAAATCTATATTAGTAAATCTTATGAGATTGCACAGTTTAGTTGTTTGTTTTTTTTTGGTTGGAAAGAGAAAGAAAATCGCTTTACCGGAGGTCTAAGTATGTTTATAAAACTGAAATATTTAATCTTTTTTTATTTGTTAAAAATACGTTTGTTGGTTGACATATTGTAGTAGAGACCCGCCATGATTATCGGTTGTATTGAAATGTTCAGCAACACAGCTGTAACATAATATTATTGTCGTTGAAAAGCCAGAAAGATTCCAAGCTAAAACAATGTTTTTTTTTATTCTTCGTATTCCGACGTCACATGACTACCTACTTTACTTTTTGCTCTGAGGAGGACATGAAGGGTGCGTCAGTATATTGTGGTTGATGTTCAACTACAACAGTTGCGCCTTTCTGCTCATCACTTTCGACTTCAAGTGATATTTGTGTGTACCGAGTTGCTTTACCTCGTGACCCTTTCTCTCGTGACCGAATCGTTTAATCTACCGAATTGTTTAATCTACTGAATTGTTTATCTACTGAACTGTTTAATCTATTGAACTGTTTAATCTATTGAACTGTTTAATCTACCGAATTGTTTAATCTACTGAATTGTTTATCTACTGAACTGTTTAATCTATTGAACTGTTTAATCTACCGAACTGTTTAATCTACTGAATTGTTTATCTACTGAACTGTTTAATCTACTGAACTGTTTAATCTATTGAACTGTTTAATCTACCGAACTGTTTAATCTACTGAATTGTTTATCTACTGAACGGTTTAATCTACTGAATTGTTTATTTACTGAACTGTTTAATCTACTGAACTGTTTAATCTACTGAACTGTTTAATCTACTGAATTGTTTATCTACTGAACTGTTTAATCTACTGAACTGTTTAATCTACTGAATTGTTTATCTACTGAACTGTTTAATCTACTGAACTGTTTAATCTACTGAATTGTTTATCTACTGAACTGTTTAATCTACTGAACTGTTTAATCTACGAACTGTTTAATCTACTGAACTGTTTAATCTACTCAATTGTTCTAGTCCTCCAAACTTGATTCTTCTTCTCCTGCAGTCATGGTGTCATTCAGACTAGGATTCCGGACTCTCTGGTGACGACAGCTATCAGTTTCAGTGATTCGGGTGCCCCATAGAGTTTCTCTTTCAGATAGTTGGGCGTGGGCTCTCTCAGGCCCGTGTACTGGGGGCAATCCTGTAAGATATGTTTTGTTGTCACGTCATCTGGGTACAGTGGCATTGGGTGGTAGATCCTATCTTGAGTGTAATGAACATGCGGTCTTTCATTCTGTTGTGGCCAGTGCGTAAGCAAAGTTTGATGACTTGGTCCCCCCTTGATAAGGTGGGGGTATCCGTCCTTCTCGCTTTACGTTGGGTGTTTGTTTCCATTTGTCATGATACTGACTTTTGATGATGGATTTGGTTCCATCGTAACTAACCAGATGGTTCTTTTGTGGTAATCTCCTCCCGCCTTAGCTAGTTTGTCTGCGTATTCGTTTCCTTTTACCACACATTGTGTGATGGTATCCACTGGATGATCACTCTTTGGAAGTTACTTCATATTTGCTTTAGGGTTGTTCTCAGGTCATCTAGCTCGCTGTTCCTGGGGATTCTTAGTTCTGTCACATCGATCAGTTTCACCAATTTCTTGTGCACGTAATTTTTGTGATGAATAACCAGTTTTGCAGCGTCATTGAGGGCATCCGTTTAAGCTTTATAGTTTGAGAATATCCCAGTCGCTAATGATGTGGTAATAGCTTCCAGGTTATTCCGCTTTAGGAGCATACCTTCACCTCCATTTCTAATGACGTGTGTAGCTGGGTCATCCCTTTATTACGAGATCAAGAGTCCTTTGAGTAGATATCCATGTGTTTTTCTGCTGTGAGCTTTCTTTCTGTTTGGGTGCCTTTTTTCATGATTACTATTATGTCTTCCTTATGTTCTGATATTTTATATTTCCCGTGCGGTGGTTGAGGGGAGGGATTGGGTGTCCACACGGACATATGGGTTTTGGCTTGATTTGTGGCAGTACTGGATCGCAAGTTTAACAGACAGCTGCCTTCGTGAGAGAGTCCGGAATCCTACTCTGTAAGAGTCATGATCGCAGCAGAAGAAGGATCGCTAGTTGCCAATTATTTGGAGATTGCCGTGACGTTGCTCCTCTTTAGTTTTCCTTTTCCGAAACCAGTTATTCTTTGTTGCCTGGGGGTGGTTAGGGAGCTTTTTGTATTTCTACACTTTTTGCAATACTTTAGTTTTCCGCATATCTTCCATTGGTTGTAGGCGTGTTATTTTTTTTTTTTTCTAGAGTTTCTGTATGTGTGACTTTCATAGCCCCAGTAAGGTCAAGTACGAGACTTGAACCGGCGTCTTAGCACGCGAGTTTACACCCATATGTGCTCGGTCGCCTATCCAGAAATGTTCGGAAATTCCTGGATAGTGTCGCCTCAAGCATCGACACTCAGATGCGAGGCAACATTCCTCACCTTCCCAGGGTAATACTCTGGTATCCATTTCTGTTAATGGCTGGGTCGACCGTGGGGGTATTTTTTTTTTCAACCACGAGTACAATTCACACTGCTCCCAGCAATAATGATACGGGTAGGCTGGTTTTGTGTTCTATTAACTTTGTTGAGCTGTGATTTGAAGCTGAAGCCCACGCGGTGACTACATAATCTAGTATCGGTCTTACTCTTCCTGTGTATAGTCGTTTCAAGATATTGGTGTCTGCTCCCCAGTCCGTTCCTGCTAATATCATTATTATATCTATACGTTTTCATGCTCTCTTGTTCGCTTTGTCTATCTGATTTATTAAAGTCATTCTGCGATGCATGGTGACGTTATGATTAGCTGACCACTTTTCATCGTCATCATCATCATTGAAATCGTTTCTGCATCGAAAGTTGGCTACCATGGAACACCATTCCGCTCTCACTTGCTTTGATGGTGCAGGCTGCCATAGACTGACTTGTCCATCTTTTGATGTTACTCGTCCATGTTAGTCTTGGTCTGCCTCTGCCTCTTGCTTTGATGGTGCAGGCTGCCATAGACTGACTTGTCCATCTTTTGATGTTACTCGTCCATGTTAGTCTTGGTCTGCCTCTGCCTCTTGCTTTGATGGTGCAGGCTGCCATAGACTGACTTGTCCATCTTTTGATGTTACTCGTCCATGTTAGTCTTGGTCTGCCTCTGCCTCTTGCTTTGATGGTGCAGGCTGCCATAGACTGACTTGTCCATCTTTTGATGTTACTCGTCCATGTTAGTCTTGGTCTGCCTCTGCCTCTTGCTTTGATGGTGCAGGCTGCCATAGACTGACTTGTCCATCTTTTGATGTTACTCGTCCATGTTAGTCTTGGTCTGCCTCTGCCTCTTGCTTTGATGGTGCAGGCTGCCATAGACTGACTTGTCCATCTTTTGATGTTACTCGTCCATGTTAGTCTTGGTCTGCCTCTGCCTCTTGCTTTGATGGTGCAGGCTGCCACAGACTGACTTGTCCATCTTTTGATGTTACTCGTCCATGTTAGTCTTGGTCTGCCTCTGCCTCTTGCTTTGATGGTGCAGGCTGCCATAGACTGACTTGTCCATCTTTTGATGTTACTCGTCCATGTTAGTCTTGGTCTGCCTCTGCCTCTTGCTTTGATGGTGCAGGCTGCCATAGACTGACTTGTCCATCTTTTGATGTTACTCGTCCATGTTAGTCTTGGTCTGCCTCTGCCTCTTGCTTTGATGGTGCAGGCTGCCATAGACTGACTTGTCCATCTTTTGATGTTACTCGTCCATGTTAGTCTTGGTCTGCCTCTAGTGAAACCCTAGAGACTAGGAACTGAATTTTGCGTGTTAATCCGTTTTACCCTGGCAGCCGTTTGCACAGGAGTCCGTCGCCGCACAGGCAGATAACTCCTACTTCAGAAGTACTCATAATTTTTCCGTTAATGAGTAATTGACATTTCTAGCCGAGACCACCTAATGTTTGTGTGTGTGTATATATATATTGTAAGTTTTAGAGTCAATGCAGCAGGAGATCGACGCCTGGGAATCATGACCCAGGCGGGCCCACCTCCCTTAAAGTGTCAAGACGCGAAAGGGCCGAAACACTTATATTGCTCGACGACGGGTCCGTTTCTAATGATCTGATTACCTCCTGCTGCGAAGCTCTGTATAACAGGTTTCCTATTACTATCAAGTCCTTTTAAAACCTGTTCTTTTTCCAAGTATTGTATAATTTAGCCTTCCTTTTTGTCCCGTCCCATAACGATTCCAAAAAGGGCCCGCGCTGACTTCCACATTGTTGTGCACTATCTAGTGCCACCGTCTTTGTCCACAGGTACTTTCTCTACAAATCGAAATAAGTAATTGTGTATTGCTATTTCCAATATGTGAAGGTACATGATGAGAGATCACAACAGATGGGACTGAAAATAAATAGAGATATGACCAAAATTATGAGAATTAATGCAGTTGGCAATAACCAAATAAAAATAGGAGAAATACCTACACTAGACGTACAATCTTATATATATATATATATATATATATATATATATATATATATATATATATATATATTTGGGCGGTAATATAGACAATGAGGGAGGATATGAAAATAATACCAAAATAAGGATATCAAAAGCAAGAGAAGCATTTGTTACACTGAGAAACATATGGAAGTCCAAAAAAATTAGGTTAAATACTAAAATAAAAATGTTCAACTACAATGTTAAGTCGATATTATTATATGGCTGTGATGTTTTAGAGTTCTTGTTTGTTAATTAATCTATTATTGTTTAGTTATCTTGTTGATCATTTGATATCTGTTTATCTATCTTGTTATTGGTACTTTCATTTCATCTACAGAGACACAAAACTCATCATCATAGTTTTGTACAAATATAACACGGTCTTTATTATTGACATCCGCACATGGTTTGACAACATGTTTCTGGTACAATCAACAAGTTCTCAAGTTCTATTATCAATCTTAACGTTACTTTAGCGTTACTTTGTAGAGCCTATCGGCGGTGTTTATCACAAGTAACTTCCGTGATAGTAATAAAGTTCTTTGTCAATATATATATATATATATATATATATATATATATATATATATATATATATATATATATATATATATATATTACTAACTTGAGATCCTATTATTAAAAATCCAAAATGAATATCACTAAATCTCTAAACGAACTTTTTTTTAACATATCTAACTCCTAATCCTGGGGGAGCACTAGCGCCTGCGACCTGCGGTCGCAATAGCTGGGTCGGCGCACCATCAGCCGCCCAAGACCTAGCATTTCTACCTCCTCGAGGTCTCCCCTGGTAACAGTCTGCGTTAAAACAGGATGGCTAACAGAAGCTAGGATCGCCGTGTTCCCCGTAGTGGTGGCTGTTACTGATATAGAGGACCCAGTATTGCAGTAACTCTGGGCTGGACTAGTAGTTTCCCAGCATAGCCTGGGACAGACGAACTCCAACCTCTCCAGTAAGAGCCGGGAATGTCAATAAAGCCAACACGGCCCGCCACATCTAATGAGTCAAAGAGCAGCAAACTCTTATCAACTCGTGGCAATCAGTCAATCAATCAATCAAATCCTAATCCTATCTTCTGCCTTGAGGCAGGTATCTAATCTCTTCTACTACATTCCTTCTGATGTGTCCCTTAGCTTCGTGGGCGAAAAGTGTTCCCTAATCAGTCTTCTCAGGGTCTTGTTGTGTCCATCTTAACCACTCCCACCTGGCTAAGGATCATGGGAATCTAATCTATAGTCTCCTTATCATTCGTCTGTGTTCATTCACTATTTCATTAACTCCGCTTTATAATTATGTCCATAGTCTCATTACTTGAGGAGTCCTGCCGACACCTGTACTTCAGGGCGTTTGCGACATCGGAATTTCCCCTCAATTCGCTCTACTCGGCACTTCAAAGAATGTTTGACAACTCTCAGCGTTATAGCTCCTCCAGCCAGTCCAGTCATTTACGTGTAACTAAACTCGGTCTCCGTCGATAGTGCCGACCTTCAAAGACCTCCGGTCGTCTTTCTCTGTTTAATTCTCACGGCTTCTTGCGGTCCTTCAAGTTCGGTGAACAGTGAAACATGGATTAAAAAAAAATGACAGTCATGAAGTTTACGGACTTTCATTAACGGATGCTTACGCAGAATACATGGATGGAAATGAAGGACAAAATCATTAACATAGAATTATGGAAATGTACTAGTCAAAAATATCAGTGGATAAAGAGATACAGCGAAGAGGATGGCGTTGGATAGACACACACACTGGGGAAGCCAATTTAGAGTATTACACAACATCCCCTTTATGGAATCCCCAGGGAAAAAGACAAAGAGGAAGACCAAGGAATTCTTGGAGCCGACATATGGAAGCAGAGATCAAGATGATGGGAAAGACATGGAATTATCTTAAAAGAATGGCATGAAACAGAACGGCTTGGAAAGTGGTTGTTGAAGACCTATGCTCCACAGGGAGCTGAAAGGTAGAAGAAGAATTTCCAGTATTTAAATCCGTCCGAGCATCCATTAATATAAGTCTATATCCCACAATAACCACTTAGATTATTAGTCCATTTATTTTTTTTTTTAATGAGCCAAGCCTTGCTAGGCGTTTGCAGAATATGGAGTTCATATCAAATTTTACTATTACCAATGGCACATTTTAGAGAAAAGTGATCGGTATCAAGCGAGGCCGTCTTTACACACACATCTGTGGTACCTATTTTTAGAGGCGAACCACCGAAGCCTTGTCAGGCAAAATGTTACTGAAAGCAGTCAGACGTCGTTAGACCACAATGACTCTAGAATCACCCCCTGCATTGTTTCCACTTACTGAAAGTATCACGTTATGTTGAGTTAAAGACAACAGTGAACACGATATTGTTAAAGAGGGAATGTTGATGGGACAGAACACGTCTCCTAAAATTCACAAAAAAATCAACTTGGCTACTGACAAATTCGGTTAATGGAGAATCTGGCTAATCGCAACTTTCTTGACAACTAGCGAATTGCTCGACAGAATAATTGATCGTAATAATAGACGAACTTCTCTAAATACAAGTCTGCGACTGCCAACGTTTGGTGTTGAAATTTTCTATTCCGGGAATCTTCCCTGGCTACAAGTGTCGGATCAGATTAAACGTTCTCCTCACATTGAACATTGGTAACAATAGATTTCTAATATTCTCAGTTTGTTCAAAGCAACGTAGAACTATTGTTTGTTCATGTTGCTGTGTCTTTAAATCGTCACGTAGTTCATTACTGGTAAATGTACATTCAATCTTTGCTTTCATTGTTCTTCCTCTTTGAATTTCTAACCAATGTTTAGAGGCAAATTGTTTATACTTATTTTGCTTTTAGTGAGGGGTCAAGGCAAATAAATGCATAAAAATGCGTAGCTGAAGTAAAGCTGAATGTGAGGGTGAATTTGTGACAATCAACCAGTAGTGACAATGAACCTGTAGTGATAATCAAACTGTAGTGACAATCAACCAGTAGTGACAATCAAACTGTAGTGACAATCAACCAGTAGTGACAATCAACCAGTAGTGACAATCAACCAGTAGTGACAATCAACCAGTAGTGACAATCAACCAGTAGTGACAATCAACTAGTAGTGA
This sequence comes from Megaustenia siamemsis, assembly GCA_032433765.1. Lineage (NCBI taxonomy): Eukaryota > Metazoa > Mollusca > Gastropoda > Stylommatophora > Ariophantidae > Megaustenia > Megaustenia siamemsis. The sequence continues at coordinate 177,084,280 of JAVIAB010000092.1, forward strand.
CAATCAACCAGTAGTGACAATCAACCAGTAGTGACAATCAACCAGTAGTGACAATCAACCATTAGTGACAATCAAACTTTAGTGACAATCAACCAGTAGTGAAATCAACTAGTAGTGACAATCAACCAGTAGTGAAATCAACTAGTAGTGACAATCAACCAGTAGTGAAATCAACTAGTAGTGACAATCAACCAGTAGTGAAATCAACTAGTAGTGACAATCAACCAGTAGTGACAATCAACCAGTAGTGAAATCAACCAGTAGTGACAATCAACCAGTAGTGACAATCAACCAGTAGTGAAATCAACTAGTAGTGACAATCAACCAGTAGTGACAATCAACCAGTAGTGAAATCAACCAGTAGTGACAATCAACCAGTAGTGAAATCAACTAGTAGTGACAATCAACCAGTAGTGACAATCAACCAGTAGTGAAATCAACCAGTAGTGACAATCAACCAGTAGTGAAATCAACTAGTAGTAACAATCAACCAGTAGTGACAATCAACCAGTAGTGAAATCAACCAGTAGTGACAATCAATCTGTAGTGATAATCAACCAGTAGTGACAATCAAACTGTAGTGACAATGAGCCTGTAGTGATGATCAACCAGTAGTGACAATGAGCCTGTAGTAATAATCAACCAGTAGTGACAATGAGCCTGTAGTAATAATCAACCAGTAGTGACGATGAGCCTGTAGTAATAATCAACCTGTAGTGACAATGAGCCAGTAGTGACAATGAGCCTGTAGTAATAATCAACCAGTAGTGACGATAAGCCTGTAGTAATAATCAACCAGTAGTGACAATGAGCCTGTAGTAATAATCAACCAGTAGTGACGATGAGCCTGTAGTAATAATCAACCAGTAGTGACAATGAGCCTGTAGTAATAATCAACCAGTAGTGACAATGGACCTGTAGTAATAATCAACCAGTAGTGACAATGAGCCTTTAGTAATAATCAACCAGTAGTGACAATGAGCCTGTAGTAATAATCAACCTGTAGTGACAATGAGCCTGTAGTGATAATCAACCTGTAGTGACAATGGACCTGTAGTGATAATCAACCTGTAGTGACAATCAAACTGTAGTAACACTGAACCAGTTGTGACAATGAACCAGTAGTGACAATGAGCCTGTAGTAATAATCAACCAGTAGTGACAATGAGCCTGTAGTAATAATCAACCAGTAGTGACGATAAGCCTGTAGTAATAATCAACCAGTAGTGACAATGAGCCTGTAGTAATAATCAACCAGTAGTGACGATGAGCCTGTAGTAATAATCAACCAGTAGTGACAATGAGCCTGTAGTAATAATCAACCAGTAGTGACAATGGACCTGTAGTAATAATCAACCAGTAGTGACAATGAGCCTTTAGTAATAATCAACCAGTAGTGACAATGAGCCTGTAGTAATAATCAACCAGTAGTGACGATGAGCCTGTAGTAATAATCAACCAGTAGTGACAATGAGCCTGTAGTAATAATCAACCAGTAGTGACAATGGACCTGTAGTAATAATCAACCAGTAGTGACAATGAGCCTTTAGTAATAATCAACCAGTTGTGACAATGAGCCTGTAGTAATAATCAACCTGTAGTGACAATGAGCCTGTAGTGATAATCAGCCTGTAGTGACAATGGACCTGTAGTGATAATCAACCTGTAGTGACGATGAGCCTGTAGTAATAATCAACCAGTAGTGACAATGAGCCTGTAGTAATAATCAACCAGTAGTGACGATAAGCCTGTAGTAATAATCAACCAGTAGTGACAATGAGCCTTTAGTAATAATCAACCAGTAGTGACAATGAGCCTGTAGTAATAATCAACCAGTAGTGACGATGAGCCTGTAGTGACAATCATCCAGTAGTGACAATGGACCTGTAGTAACACTCAACCTGTAGTGACAATCAAACTGTAGTGACAATGAGCCTGTAGTAATAATCAACCAGTAGTGACAATGAGCCTGTAGTAATGTAGTGACAATCATCCAGTAGTGACAATCAAACTGTAGTGACAATCAACCAGTACATTAAACGATATGGAGAAACTAAACTAATGGAAAGACAAGACAAAAGCCTTCATCAGTTGTAACAAGTGGAGCTGCGATAACTCAGTGGTTAGTGAACTGGACTACAAAGCCAAGGGGTAGGGTTCGATCCCAACCGACGGCTTCCGGGTTCACCCAGCATTAAATGGGTACCGGATTTTTTTCTGGGAAAGTGAAGCGGCACGGGCGTAATACCGACCACATTACCGCAAAAATCATGTGCTGAAGGTCTGTAAAATCTATGGTCACTAACACCATATTCCCTATGCGCCATTTGGCGTGACGGGGGTACTTGACTTGACTTAGTTGTAACAAACAGACTATACACAGTAAACGAAACAATCCAAGACAGAAAATACAACACAGATCCTAAAAAATAACTGATGAAGATGGTGGCCAGGATTTTATTCTTTCACTTCCTCTTTACCAGCCATTCTAGATGTCAAGGTAAATGCTATTCATGTTAATATGTAGTAGTTACTTATTTTAAAATATTATTTTCATGTTTTTATTTATTATTCGGGGAATTTAATTTAGTTCTTTCATCTTCAATCATATGTAACTGTTGTTTATTTCTATCGAAATGGTCAATGCTTAGTGTCAGGAAAAGGAATTAATTCACTTTTCAATATTGCTAATTATTCGGACTTCGAACAATTCAGAGTTCGAACAGCCCTCCTGAGAGGAATTAAATACGAAGTAGGCGATACCAGTCTATATCATCATCAGGTCGCATTCCTTTGCATTCACGACCATCCGTCTGAAAGAATGTATGTCTCTACCAAGACACCCACTTCTGTTTCACTGTATATACTGAGTTATTGAGTTATCTGTGGGTCATCATCGTTACACTCCAAACATGTCCCATAGGAGCTCAGCAAGTCCCGCAGAGTCCAGCGACCGATGACCCCAGCTCTGTGCCGGATGACAAGTCTTCCTGCACCGCCATTAAGTTTCTCGTCTCTGGCTGTGCCCATCTTAACTCCCATATCTTTCATCTGAAAGAGTGACGTGGACTTATTGTTGACGAAGTCCAATGCCCTTGTCACTGTCATCACCTTCATCGTTATGCTGTTCGTGGTCATAACGTATGCATAATGTTATCATAAAATAGGAACGCGCTTTTTGGTGCGTCCAAGATGGCGTTTGTTTTCACCAGTCCGTTGTCAACGAAGCATAATTTCATGTTTGTGAACTTCCTAACGACGTAAATCAAGATCTCACGGTGCGTCCACGTGCCGTAGAGCTAATTGACTGGAGTTGGCCGGTCTATAACGTGAAAACGGGTTCTGGACCGTCCTCGTATCAGTCGAGTATGCCTTAGCAATTCATACTGTCATAAGAAGCAAATTGACAGAATGAAGAAAGTGCAGAATGAAGCAATGCGCATTATCTTGGGGTGTACAAGGGGCACTCCTTGAGTAGCAATGAGGTATCTTCTTGACATCTAACCACGGTGACAGGATCAAGGGCACGAGCATACCTAAAGATAAGTGCAGATAAAGAGCATCCAATGCATCATAAGCTCAACACAGGGAAGGTGTCAGGCTAAGAAGAAAATCATGGGTGGGTTGAGCAGAAGATGTCATCAAACAAGTCTGTGGGCTTACCAATATCAACGCTTGCAAGGGGTGGATACCGGTACCTACGTCATTCAGAGGCACATCCTCGTGCATCGTCACACTCGACAGGAAATGTAGGGAACAGAACTCAGTCGTGGTCAATGCTCTCATCCGGGGTAACACCGATAAGAAAGATGAAGTATCTATACTGATGGATCTGTAATACGACACCAAAAGAGTGGATGGATATTTACAGCACGCTCGGCAGGCGGAATAGTCAAGAAAGACACTGGTGCATACATTATGACCACGTGTAGGTAGCATGACGATGGGGGGAGTGATGGCAGTGACCAAGGCATTCATCTGGTTAGAGTCACAAGACCACACCCACACCTGTATGCTAAATGATTCGATAAGCATGATAAGAAAAGTGGAGTAGTGGAGTATGTATGCAGTGGGTAGAGTCATTGCAGTATTCAAAAATACTTACGGTCACGTTTGCCTACGTCCTAGGACATGCGGGAGTACGGGGAAATGAAAGAGAGGGCAGGTTGGCTAGCTGCGCTATTGTTAATTACGGTCAACCAATGGATCGGACGGACGTGATCAATACCCTCCGAGAAGTGGGAAGGACACAGGACTTCGACAACTATGAGTTCACGTCACTCCTTTGGATGAAAGAGATCTGAGTTACGATTGCACAGCCAGAAACAAGAAACTTAGTGGGCGTGTAAGAAGACTTATCAAACAAACACAGAACTTGAGTCGTCAGTCGCTGGACACTGCGAGACTTGTTGAGAAGGGGATCTGAGCACCTACGGACATGTTCGGAGTGCAATGATGATGACCTGCTAATAACTTAATAATGTATGCACCACTGTCTTATTTTACTATTCTGTCTGCCGAGCCTGCTGTAAATGCCCATGCACTTCTTTGGTGTCGTATTACAGATCCGTCTCTATAGATGACTGCATCTCCCTCATCGGTGTTACCCCAGATGAGAGCATTGACCTTCGCATTAACCACGAGTTCTGTTCCCAACATTTCCTGTCGAGTGTGACAACGCACGAGGATGGACCCCTGAATGATGTAGGTACCGGTATCCACTCCTCGCAAGTGTTGATATTGCTAAGCCTACAGACCTGTGTGATGACATCTTCTGCTCATCCCACTCATGATTTTCTTCTTCTTAGCCTGACACCTTCCCTGTGTTGAGTTCATGATGCAATGGATGCTCTTTATCTGCACTTATCTTCAGGTATGCCCGTGCCCTCTAGATCTTGATCCTGTCATCCATGGTTGGATGTCAAGAAGATACCTCATTGACTCTCAAGGCGGCCAGTCCTCTGCGCGGAAGCTATGGGACCTCCAGAAAGTGTAGCACGTCTCAGACTATGACAGTTGGCAGTGTTTGTGTGTGGTGTGTGTGTGTGTGTGGTGTGTGTGTGTGTGTGCGTGTGTGCGTGTGTGTGTGCGTGTGTGCGTGCGTGCGTGTGTGTGTGTGTGTAGAATCTAAAGGATAAATGTCCACACAGAACGGCGATAGGGTCATCAATAAAAAAAAAAAGATGTCGTTTCTGCTTTGTCTATTAAATGTCTGCTTCCCCATGAAGGTTCACAGTTTATCACTTCCATTTAACTACACATTATTCTAGCTCTACAATATCAAAAAGGCATTAGCTTATCAAATTCATAATACACACCTTGTTCAGAAGATAAGCACTTATACGTGAAAAAAGAGGACTTACCAGAACACTTAAATAGGTTTAACAACACAGGCACACAATCTATCTATCTATCTATTGACCTTTCGAGTCGTAGCCAGCCCATAGAGCGTAAACCAAGATACTCATTGTCTTATCTAAATTTGTGTTCTAGCAGTTTTCAATTCTTTTAAAGATATTTTATCAAATCTCGCCATTTGTCTCTGTTCTGTGCAAGCAGCTCTATCTCATTGAGGGAGCCGATTCCTGCTGCTCTTGCCTCTCTCATCAATGTTCTTCTCAGTGCCTCTCTGGGTCTTCCTCTTTTCCTCTTACCTGTTGTTTCCCACATGAGGGCTTGCCTTGCTATTCGGTTATTATCTCTTCTCATCACATGTCCAACATATGACCATCGTCTTTTCTTGATTACTGAAGATATTAGTGGTTGATTGGCGATTTCTCTAACAAGCACACAATACCACATAATAAATCAACATCAATAAAACATATGTCATACAAGAAAGAAATATAACAGATATCTTCAACTGGAAAATTCACAGTTTCTTAATATTGCCAAATGTCTGTTTTTATCACGGTCAAATGAAACCTTGATATTTATTATCGTCAATACATTTAAGAATCGCTGCACATTTGATTAAAGCACTTCTACGTTGTGCCGTGTGCCGATGTGTACCGTAAAAGTCAACACAGAGCTCTTCCGATGACGGAGGTTATTAAGTTAGGTCACGAGCAGACTAAATACCGAAACTGAGAAGATCTTGAAAAGTCTAGCCAACAAATTACATGGCAAATTAGCTAGCTCCTTACGGTTGGCCAGCTTTTTGTTCGCGCTGGTTGTTAGACAAATAAACACATTTCAGTAAGAAGCCAGATCGTATAACAGTGGCTGTAATCAAACAAATATAAGAGGCGAGTCTGGGGAAATTGTCTTCATAACTTCGACTCTTTTGAAAATCTGAATAATGGAAGATTAATATTAAGATTAATTTGTCCTGGTTAGTTGAGTATTTTAAATGTGCCCACGTTATTATGATCATTATTTATGTCTGTCGCTAGGCTTATGTTTTAATGTGCCCTCGTTATTATGATCAATATTTATGTTTGTCGCTAGGCCTATGTTTTAATGTGCCATCATTATTATGATCAATATGTATGCTTGTCGCTAGGCTTATGTTTTAATGTGCCTTCGTTACAATGATAAACATGTCTATCTTTTGCTAAGGCTATGTTTTAATGTGATCTCATTATTATGATTAATATTCAGGTCTGTTTGTATGGTTAAATGTGCTCTCGTTATTATGAATAATAATCAGGTCTGTTTGTATGATTAAATGTGCTCTCGTTATTATGAATAATAATCAGGTCTGTTTGTATGGTTAAATGTGCTCTCGTTATTATGATTAATATTCAGGTCCGTTTGTATGGTTAAATGTGCTCTCGTTATTATGAATAATAATCAGGTCTGTTTGTATGGTTAAATGTGCTCTCATTATTATGAATAATAATCAGGTCTGTTTGTATGATTAAATGTGCTCTCGTTATTATGAATAATAATCAGGCCTGTTTGTATGGTTAAATGTGCTCTCGTTATTATGATTAATATTTAGGTCCGTTTGTATGGTTAAATGTGCTCTCGTTATTATGAATAATAATCAGGTCTGTTTGTATGGTTAAATGTGCTCTCGTTATTATGAATAATAATCAGGTCTGTTTGTATGGTTAAATGTGCTCTCGTTATTATGATCAACATTTTTGTTTGTTAGTACTTATTTAGCTGACATGAAGAGTGTCCCTAGCGTTCTTGGTAATGCGTTGACATCACATTCTAATAATAGATGCATCCAGTCGGCAACTTTCCAGTCTGTGCTATTTTGTTTGGCACATATAGGACGGTAATTAGTATCAAGTTAGTGAACCTTGTCTTGGGGTTTGTCTATTTCTTGGTGGGGCACGCGCTGTTCGACCTCAGACTATGTCTTCCAGGTTATATCAGAACGCTATTGCCATCCAATAAAGAAAGTGATAACTGCTTTGGGTATGCAAAGGCAACTGTAGTTCGTCGCTGACTAGCCAGTGAATAATAAGTTGAGCACCAAAAAGATGTGCAACTTATCAAAGCTGGTTTTCTCTAAGATTCAAGGTGTAAGTTAAAATTCGGTGTTAACGTCCTCTTTTTGAAAATCTATATTAGTAAATCTTATGAGATTGCACAGTTTAGTTGTTTGTTTTTTTTTGGTTTGGAAAGAGAAAGAAAATCGCTTTACCGGAGGTCTAAGTATGTTTATAAAACTGAAAATATTTAATCTTTTTTTATTTGTTAAAAATACGTTTGTTGGTTGACATATTGTAGTAGAGACCCGCCATGATTATCGGTTGTATTGAAATGTTCAGCAACACAGCTGTAACATAATATTATTGTCGTTGAAAAGCCAGAAAGATTCCAAGCTAAAACAATGTTTTTTTTTATTCTTCGTATTCCGACGTCACATGACTACCTACTTTACTTTTTGCTCTGAGGAGGACATGAAGGGTGCGTCAGTATATTGTGGTTGATGTTCAACTACAACAGTTGCGCCTTTCTGCTCATCACTTTCGACTTCAAGTGATATTTGTGTGTACCGAGTTGCTTTACCTCGTGACCCTTTCTCTCGTGACCGAATCGTTTAATCTACCGAATTGTTTAATCTACTGAATTGTTTATCTACTGAACTGTTTAATCTATTGAACTGTTTAATCTATTGAACTGTTTAATCTACCGAATTGTTTAATCTACTGAATTGTTTATCTACTGAACTGTTTAATCTACCGAACTGTTTAATCTACTGAATTGTTTATCTACTGAACTGTTTAATCTACTGAACTGTTTAATCTATTGAACTGTTTAATCTACCGAACTGTTTAATCTACTGAATTGTTTATCTACTGAACGGTTTAATCTACTGAATTGTTTATTTACTGAACTGTTTAATCTACTGAACTGTTTAATCTACTGAACTGTTTAATCTACTGAATTGTTTATCTACTGAACTGTTTAATCTACTGAACTGTTTAATCTACTGAATTGTTTATCTACTGAACTGTTTAATCTACTGAACTGTTTAATCTACTGAATTGTTTATCTACTGAACTGTTTAATCTACTGAACTGTTTAATCTACGAACTGTTTAATCTACTGAACTGTTTAATCTACTCAATTGTTCTAGTCCTCCAAACTTGATTCTTCTTCTCCTGCAGTCATGGTGTCATTCAGACTAGGATTCCGGACTCTCTGGTGACGACAGCTATCAGTTTCAGTGATTCGGGTGCCCCATAGAGTTTCTCTTTCAGATAGTTGGGCGTGGGCTCTCTCAGGCCCGTGTACTGGGGGCAATCCTGTAAGATATGTTTTGTTGTCACGTCATCTGGGTACAGTGGCATTGGGTGGTAGATCCTATCTTGAGTGTAATGAACATGCGGTCTTTCATTCTGTTGTGGCCAGTGCGTAAGCAAAGTTTGATGACTTGGTCCCCCCTTGATAAGGTGGGGGTATCCGTCCTTCTCGCTTTACGTTGGGTGTTTGTTTCCATTTGTCATGATACTGACTTTTGATGATGGATTTGGTTCCATCGTAACTAACCAGATGGTTCTTTTGTGGTAATCTCCTCCCGCCTTAGCTAGTTTGTCTGCGTATTCGTTTCCTTTTACCACACATTGTGTGATGGTATCCACTGGATGATCACTCTTTGGAAGTTACTTCATATTTGCTTTAGGGTTGTTCTCAGGTCATCTAGCTCGCTGTTCCTGGGGATTCTTAGTTCTGTCACATCGATCAGTTTCACCAATTTCTTGTGCACGTAATTTTTGTGATGAATAACCAGTTTTGCAGCGTCATTGAGGGCATCCGTTTAAGCTTTATAGTTTGAGAATATCCCAGTCGCTAATGATGTGGTAATAGCTTCCAGGTTATTCCGCTTTAGGAGCATACCTTCACCTCCATTTCTAATGACGTGTGTAGCTGGGTCATCCCTTTATTACGAGATCAAGAGTCCTTTGAGTAGATATCCATGTGTTTTTCTGCTGTGAGCTTTCTTTCTGTTTGGGTGCCTTTTTTCATGATTACTATTATGTCTTCCTTATGTTCTGATATTTTATATTTCCCGTGCGGTGGTTGAGGGGAGGGATTGGGTGTCCACACGGACATATGGGTTTTGGCTTGATTTGTGGCAGTACTGGATCGCAAGTTTAACAGACAGCTGCCTTCGTGAGAGAGTCCGGAATCCTACTCTGTAAGAGTCATGATCGCAGCAGAAGAAGGATCGCTAGTTGCCAATTATTTGGAGATTGCCGTGACGTTGCTCCTCTTTAGTTTTCCTTTTCCGAAACCAGTTATTCTTTGTTGCCTGGGGGTGGTTAGGGAGCTTTTTGTATTTCTACACTTTTTGCAATACTTTAGTTTTCCGCATATCTTCCATTGGTTGTAGGCGTGTTATTTTTTTTTTTTCTAGAGTTTCTGTATGTGTGACTTTCATAGCCCCAGTAAGGTCAAGTACGAGACTTGAACCGGCGTCTTAGCACGCGAGTTTACACCCATATGTGCTCGGTCGCCTATCCAGAAATGTTCGGAAATTCCTGGATAGTGTCGCCTCAAGCATCGACACTCAGATGCGAGGCAACATTCCTCACCTTCCCAGGGTAATACTCTGGTATCCATTTCTGTTAATGGCTGGGTCGACCGTGGGGGTATTTTTTTTTTCAACCACGAGTACAATTCACACTGCTCCCAGCAATAATGATACGGGTAGGCTGGTTTTGTGTTCTATTAACTTTGTTGAGCTGTGATTTGAAGCTGAAGCCCACGCGGTGACTACATAATCTAGTATCGGTCTTACTCTTCCTGTGTATAGTCGTTTCAAGATATTGGTGTCTGCTCCCCAGTCCGTTCCTGCTAATATCATTATTATATCTATACGTTTTCATGCTCTCTTGTTCGCTTTGTCTATCTGATTTATTAAAGTCATTCTGCGATGCATGGTGACGTTATGATTAGCTGACCACTTTTCATCGTCATCATCATCATTGAAATCGTTTCTGCATCGAAAGTTGGCTACCATGGAACACCATTCCGCTCTCACTTGCTTTGATGGTGCAGGCTGCCATAGACTGACTTGTCCATCTTTTGATGTTACTCGTCCATGTTAGTCTTGGTCTGCCTCTGCCTCTTGCTTTGATGGTGCAGGCTGCCATAGACTGACTTGTCCATCTTTTGATGTTACTCGTCCATGTTAGTCTTGGTCTGCCTCTGCCTCTTGCTTTGATGGTGCAGGCTGCCATAGACTGACTTGTCCATCTTTTGATGTTACTCGTCCATGTTAGTCTTGGTCTGCCTCTGCCTCTTGCTTTGATGGTGCAGGCTGCCATAGACTGACTTGTCCATCTTTTGATGTTACTCGTCCATGTTAGTCTTGGTCTGCCTCTGCCTCTTGCTTTGATGGTGCAGGCTGCCATAGACTGACTTGTCCATCTTTTGATGTTACTCGTCCATGTTAGTCTTGGTCTGCCTCTGCCTCTTGCTTTGATGGTGCAGGCTGCCATAGACTGACTTGTCCATCTTTTGATGTTACTCGTCCATGTTAGTCTTGGTCTGCCTCTGCCTCTTGCTTTGATGGTGCAGGCTGCCACAGACTGACTTGTCCATCTTTTGATGTTACTCGTCCATGTTAGTCTTGGTCTGCCTCTGCCTCTTGCTTTGATGGTGCAGGCTGCCATAGACTGACTTGTCCATCTTTTGATGTTACTCGTCCATGTTAGTCTTGGTCTGCCTCTGCCTCTTGCTTTGATGGTGCAGGCTGCCATAGACTGACTTGTCCATCTTTTGATGTTACTCGTCCATGTTAGTCTTGGTCTGCCTCTGCCTCTTGCTTTGATGGTGCAGGCTGCCATAGACTGACTTGTCCATCTTTTGATGTTACTCGTCCATGTTAGTCTTGGTCTGCCTCTAGTGAAACCCCTAGAGACTAGGAACTGAATTTTGCGTGTTAATCCGTTTTACCCTGGCAGCCGTTTGCACAGGAGTCCGTCGCCGCACAGGCAGATAACTCCTACTTCAGAAGTACTCATAATTTTTCCGTTAATGAGTAATTGACATTTCTAGCCGAGACCACCTAATGTTTGTGTGTGTGTATATATATATTGTAAGTTTTAGAGTCAATGCAGCAGGAGATCGACGCCTGGGAATCATGACCCAGGCGGGCCCACCTCCCTTAAAGTGTCAAGACGCGAAAGGGCCGAAACACTTATATTGCTCGACGACGGGTCCGTTTCTAATGATCTGATTACCTCCTGCTGCGAAGCTCTGTATAACAGGTTTCCTATTACTATCAAGTCCTTTTAAAACCTGTTCTTTTTCCAAGTATTGTATAATTTAGCCTTCCTTTTTGTCCCGTCCCATAACGATTCCAAAAAGGGCCCCGCGCTGACTTCCACATTGTTGTGCACTATCTAGTGCCACCGTCTTTGTCCACAGGTACTTTCTCTACAAATCGAAATAAGTAATTGTGTATTGCTATTTCCAATATGTGAAGGTACATGATGAGAGATCACAACAGATGGGACTGAAAATAAATAGAGATATGACCAAAATTATGAGAATTAATGCAGTTGGCAATAACCAAATAAAAATAGGAGAAATACCTACACTAGACGTACAATCTATATATATATATATATATATATATATATATATATATATATATATATATATATATATATTTGGGCGGTAATATAGACAATGAGGGAGGATATGAAAATAATACCAAAATAAGGATATCAAAAGCAAGAGAAGCATTTGTTACACTGAGAAACATATGGAAGTCCAAAAAAATTAGGTTAAATACTAAAATAAAAATGTTCAACTACAATGTTAAGTCGATATTATTATATGGCTGTGATGTTTTAGAGTTCTTGTTTGTTAATTAATCTATTATTGTTTAGTTATCTTGTTGATCATTTGATATCTGTTTATCTATCTTGTTATTGGTACTTTCATTTCATCTACAGAGACACAAAACTCATCATCATAGTTTTGTACAAATATAACACGGTCTTTATTATTGACATCCGCACATGGTTTGACAACATGTTTCTGGTACAATCAACAAGTTCTCAAGTTCTATTATCAATCTTAACGTTACTTTAGCGTTACTTTGTAGAGCCTATCGGCGGTGTTTATCACAAGTAACTTCCGTGATAGTAATAAAGTTCTTTGTCAATCTATATATATATATATATATATATATATATATATATATATATATATATATATATATATATATATATTACTAACTTGAGATCCTATTATTAAAAATCCAAAATGAATATCACTAAATCTCTAAACGAACTTTTTTTTAACATATCTAACTCCTAATCCTGGGGGAGCACTAGCGCCTGCGACCTGCGGTCGCAATAGCTGGGTCGGCGCACCATCAGCCGCCCAAGACCTAGCATTTCTACCTCCTCGAGGTCTCCCCTGGTAACAGTCTGCGTTAAAACAGGATGGCTAACAGAAGCTAGGATCGCCGTGTTCCCCGTAGTGGTGGCTGTTACTGATATAGAGGACCCAGTATTGCAGTAACTCTGGGCTGGACTAGTAGTTTCCCAGCATAGCCTGGGACAGACGAACTCCAACCTCTCCAGTAAGAGCCGGGAATGTCAATAAAGCCAACACGGCCCGCCACATCTAATGAGTCAAAGAGCAGCAAACTCTTATCAACTCGTGGCAATCAGTCAATCAATCAATCAAATCCTAATCCTATCTTCTGCCTTGAGGCAGGTATCTAATCTCTTCTACTACATTCCTTCTGATGTGTCCCTTAGCTTCGTGGGCGAAAAGTGTTCCCTAATCAGTCTTCTCAGGGTCTTGTTGTGTCCATCTTAACCACTCCCACCTGGCTAAGGATCATGGGAATCTAATCTATAGTCTCCTTATCATTCGTCTGTGTTCATTCACTATTTCATTAACTCCGCTTTATAATTATGTCCATAGTCTCATTACTTGAGGAGTCCTGCCGACACCTGTACTTCAGGGCGTTTGCGACATCGGAATTTCCCCTCAATTCGCTCTACTCGGCACTTCAAAGAATGTTTGACAACTCTCAGCGTTATAGCTCCTCCAGCCAGTCCAGTCATTTACGTGTAACTAAACTCGGTCTCCGTCGATAGTGCCGACCTTCAAAGACCTCCGGTCGTCTTTCTCTGTTTAATTCTCACGGCTTCTTGCGGTCCTTCAAGTTCGGTGAACAGTGAAACATGGATTAAAAAAAAATGACAGTCATGAAGTTTACGGACTTTCATTAACGGATGCTTACGCAGAATACATGGATGGAAATGAAGGACAAAATCATTAACATAGAATTATGGAAATGTACTAGTCAAAAATATCAGTGGATAAAGAGATACAGCGAAGAGGATGGCGTTGGATAGACACACACACTGGGGAAGCCAATTTAGAGTATTACACAACATCCCCTTTATGGAATCCCCAGGGAAAAAGACAAAGAGGAAGACCAAGGAATTCTTGGAGCCGACATATGGAAGCAGAGATCAAGATGATGGGAAAGACATGGAATTATCTTAAAAGAATGGCATGAAACAGAACGGCTTGGAAAGTGGTTGTTGAAGACCTATGCTCCACAGGGAGCTGAAAGGTAGAAGAAGAATTTCCAGTATTTAAATCCGTCCGAGCATCCATTAATATAAGTCTATATCCCACAATAACCACTTAGATTATTAGTCCATTTATTTTTTTTTTAATGAGCCAAGCCTTGCTAGGCGTTTGCAGAATATGGAGTTCATATCAAATTTTACTATTACCAATGGCACATTTTAGAGAAAAGTGATCGGTATCAAGCGAGGCCGTCTTTACACACACATCTGTGGTACCTATTTTTAGAGGCGAACCACCGAAGCCTTGTCAGGCAAAATGTTACTGAAAGCAGTCAGACGTCGTTAGACCACAATGACTCTAGAATCACCCCCTGCATTGTTTCCACTTACTGAAAGTATCACGTTATGTTGAGTTAAAGACAACAGTGAACACGATATTGTTAAAGAGGGAATGTTGATGGGACAGAACACGTCTCCTAAAATTCACAAAAAAATCAACTTGGCTACTGACAAATTCGGTTAATGGAGAATCTGGCTAATCGCAACTTTCTTGACAACTAGCGAATTGCTCGACAGAATAATTGATCGTAATAATAGACGAACTTCTCTAAATACAAGTCTGCGACTGCCAACGTTTGGTGTTGAAATTTTCTATTCCGGGAATCTTCCCTGGCTACAAGTGTCGGATCAGATTAAACGTTCTCCTCACATTGAACATTGGTAACAATAGATTTCTAATATTCTCAGTTTGTTCAAAGCAACGTAGAACTATTGTTTGTTCATGTTGCTGTGTCTTTAAATCGTCACGTAGTTCATTACTGGTAAATGTACATTCAATCTTTGCTTTCATTGTTCTTCCTCTTTGAATTTCTAACCAATGTTTAGAGGCAAATTGTTTATACTTATTTTGCTTTTAGTGAGGGGTCAAGGCAAATAAATGCATAAAAATGCGTAGCTGAAGTAAAGCTGAATGTGAGGGTGAATTTGTGACAATCAACCAGTAGTGACAATGAACCTGTAGTGATAATCAAACTGTAGTGACAATCAACCAGTAGTGACAATCAAACTGTAGTGACAATCAACCAGTAGTGACAATCAACCAGTAGTGACAATCAACCAGTAGTGACAATCAACCAGTAGTGACAATCAACTAGTAGTGACAATCAACCAGTAGTGACAATCAACCAGTAGTGACAATCAACCATTAGTGACAATCAAACTTTAGTGACAATCAACCAGTAGTGAAATCAACTAGTAGTGACAATCAACCAGTAGTGAAATCAACTAGTAGTGACAATCAACCAGTAGTGAAATCAACTAGTAGTGACAATCAACCAGTAGTGAAATCAACTAGTAGTGACAATCAACCAGAAGTGACAATCAACCAGTAGTGAAATCAACCAGTAGTGACAATCAACCAGTAGTGACAATCAACCAGTAGTGAAATCAACTAGTAGTGACAATCAACCAGTAGTGACAATCAACCAGTAGTGAAATCAACCAGTAGTGACAATCAACCAGTAGTGAAATCAACTAGTAGTGACAATCAACCAGTAGTGACAATCAACCAGTAGTGAAATCAACCAGTAGTGACAATCAACCAGTAGTGAAATCAACTAGTAGTAACAATCAACCAGTAGTGACAATCAACCAGTAGTGAAATCAACCAGTAGTGACAATCAATCTGTAGTGATAATCAACCAGTAGTGACAATCAAACTGTAGTGACAATGAGCCTGTAGTGATGATCAACCAGTAGTGACAATGAGCCTGTAGTAATAATCAACCAGTAGTGACAATGAGCCTGTAGTAATAATCAACCAGTAGTGACGATGAGCCTGTAGTAATAATCAACCTGTAGTGACAATGAGCCTGTAGTGATAATCAACCAGTAGTGACAATGGACCTGTAGCGATAATCAACCTGTAGTGACAATCAAACTGTAGTAACACTCAACCAGTTGTGACAATGAACCAGTAGTGACAATGAGCCTGTAGTAATAATCAACCAGTAGTGACAATGAGCCTGTAGTAATAATCAACCAGTAGTGACGATAAGCCTGTAGTAATAATCAACCAGTAGTGACAATGAGCCTGTAGTAATAATCAACCAGTAGTGACGATGAGCCTGTAGTAATAATCAACCAGTAGTGACAATGAGCCTGTAGTAATAATCAACCAGTAGTGACAATGGACCTGTAGTAATAATCAACCAGTAGTGACAATGAGCCTTTAGTAATAATCAACCAGTAGTGACAATGAGCCTGTAGTAATAATCAACCTGTAGTGACAATGAGCCTGTAGTGATAATCAACCTGTAGTGACAATGGACCTGTAGTGATAATCAACCTGTAGTGGCAATCAAATTGTAGTAACACTGAACCAGTTGTGACAATGAACCAGTAGTGACAATGAGCCTGTAGTAATAATCAACCAGTAGTGACAATGAGCCTGTAGTAATAATCAACCAGTAGTGACGATAAGCCTGTAGTAATAATCAACCAGTAGTGACAATGAGCCTGTAGTAATAATCAACCAGTAGTGACGATGAGCCTGTAGTAATAATCAACCAGTAGTGACAATGAGCCTGTAGTAATAATCAACCAGTAGTGACAATGGACCTGTAGTAATAATCAACCAGTAGTGACAATGAGCCTTTAGTAATAATCAACCAGTAGTGACAATGAGCCTGTAGTAATAATCAACCAGTAGTGACAATGAGCCTGTAGTGATAATCAACCTGTAGTGACAATGGACCTGTAGTGATAATCAACCTGTAGTGACGATGAGCCTGTAGTGACAATCATCCAGTAGTGACAATGGACCTGTAGTAACACTCAACCTGTAGTGACAATCAAACTGTAGTGACAATGAGCCTGTAGTAATAATCAACCAGTAGTGACAATGAGCCTGTAGTAATGTAGTGACAATCATCCAGTAGTGACAATCAAACTGTAGTGACAATCAACCAGTACATTAAACGATATGGAGAAACTAAACTAATGGAAAGACAAGACAAAAGCCTTCATCAGTTGTAACAAGTGGAGCTGCGATAACTCAGTGGTTAGTGAACTGGACTACAAAGCCAAGGGGTAGGGTTCGATCCCAACCGACGGCTTCCGGGTTCACCCAGCATTAAATGGGTACCGGATTTTTTTCTGGGAAAGTGAAGCATCACGGGCGTAATACCGACCACATTACCGCAAAAATCATGTGCTGAAGGTCTGTAAAATCTATGGTCACTAACACCATATTCCCTATGCGCCATTTGGCGTGACGGGGGTACTTGACTTGACTTAGTTGTAACAAACAGACTATACACAGTAAACGAAACAATCCAAGACAGAAAATACAACACAGATCCTAAAAAATAACTGATGAAGATGGTGGCCAGGATTTTATTCTTTCACTTCCTCTTTACCAGCCATTCTAGATGTCAAGGTAAATGCTATTCATGTTAATATGTAGTAGTTACTTATTTTAAAATATTATTTTCATGTTTTTATTTATTATTCGGGGAATTTAATTTAGTTCTTTCATCTTCAATCATATGTAACTGTTGTTTATTTCTATCGAAATGGTCAATGCTTAGTGTCAGGAAAAGGAATTAATTCACTTTTCAATATTGCTAATTATTCGGACTTCGAACAATTCAGAGTTCGAACAGCCCTCCTGAGAGGAATTAAATACGAAGTAGGCGATACCAGTCTATATCATCATCAGGTCGCATTCCTTTGCATTCACGACCATCCGTCTGAAAGAATGTATGTCTCTACCAAGACACCCACTTCTGTTTCACTGTATATACTGAGTTATTGAGTTATCTGTGGGTCATCATCGTTACACTCCAAACATGTCCCATAGGAGCTCAGCAAGTCCCGCAGAGTCCAGCGACCGATGACCCCAGCTCTGTGCCGGATGACAAGTCTTCCTGCACCGCCATTAAGTTTCTCGTCTCTGGCTGTGCCCATCTTAACTCCCATATCTTTCATCTGAAAGAGTGACGTGGACTTATTGTTGACGAAGTCCAATGCCCTTGTCACTGTCATCACCTTCATCGTTATGCTGTTCGTGGTCATAACGTATGCATAATGTTATCATAAAATAGGAACGCGCTTTTTGGTGCGTCCAAGATGGCGTTTGTTTTCACCAGTCCGTTGTCAACGAAGCATAATTTCATGTTTGTGAACTTCCTAACGACGTAAATCAAGATCTCACGGTGCGTCCACGTGCCGTAGAGCTAATTGACTGGAGTTGGCCGGTCTATAACGTGAAAACGGGTTCTGGACCGTCCTCGTATCAGTCGAGTATGCCTTAGCAATTCATACTGTCATAAGAAGCAAATTGACAGAATGAAGAAAGTGCAGAATGAAGCAATGCGCATTATCTTGGGGTGTACAAGGGGCACTCCTTGAGTAGCAATGAGGTATCTTCTTGACATCTAACCACGGTGACAGGATCAAGGGCACGAGCATACCTAAAGATAAGTGCAGATAAAGAGCATCCAATGCATCATAAGCTCAACACAGGGAAGGTGTCAGGCTAAGAAGAAAATCATGGGTGGGTTGAGCAGAAGATGTCATCAAACAAGTCTGTGGGCTTACCAATATCAACGCTTGCAAGGGGTGGATACCGGTACCTACGTCATTCAGAGGCACATCCTCGTGCATCGTCACACTCGACAGGAAATGTAGGGAACAGAACTCAGTCGTGGTCAATGCTCTCATCCGGGGTAACACCGATAAGAAAGATGAAGTATCTATACTGATGGATCTGTAATACGACACCAAAAGAGTGGATGGATATTTACAGCACGCTCGGCAGGCGGAATAGTCAAGAAAGACACTGGTGCATACATTATGACCACGTGTAGGTAGCATGACGATTGGTGGAGTGATGGCAGTGACCAAGGCATTCATCTGGTTAGAGTCACAAGACCACACCCACACCTGTATGCTAAATGATTCGATAAGCATGATAAGAAAAGTGGAGTAGTGGAGTATGTATGCAGTGGGTAGAGTCATTGCAGTATTCAAAAATACTTACGGTCACGTTTGCCTACGTCCTAGGACATGCGGGAGTACGGGGAAATGAAAGAGAGGGCAGGTTGGCTAGCTGCGCTATTGTTAATTACGGTCAACCAATGGATCGGACGGACGTGATCAATACCCTCCGAGAAGTGGGAAGGACACAGGACTTCGACAACTATGAGTTCACGTCACTCCTTTGGATGAAAGAGATCTGAGTTACGATGGCACAGCCAGAAACAAGAAACTTAGTGGGCGTGTAAGAAGACTTATCAAACAAACACAGAACTTGAGTCGTCAGTCGCTGGACACTGCGAGACTTGTTGAGAAGGGGATCTGAGCACCTACGGACATGTTCGGAGTGCAATGATGATGACCTGCTAATAACTTAATAATGTATGCACCACTGTCTTATTTTACTATTCTGTCTGCCGAGCCTGCTGTAAATGCCCATGCACTTCTTTGGTGTCGTATTACAGATCCGTCTCTATAGATGACTGCATCTCCCTCATCGGTGTTACCCCAGATGAGAGCATTGACCTTCGCATTAACCACGAGTTCTGTTCCCAACATTTCCTGTCGAGTGTGACAACGCACGAGGATGGACCCCTGAATGATGTAGGTACCGGTATCCACTCCTCGCAAGTGTTGATATTGCTAAGCCTACAGACCTGTGTGATGACATCTTCTGCTCATCCCACTCATGATTTTCTTCTTCTTAGCCTGACACCTTCCCTGTGTTGAGTTCATGATGCAATGGATGCTCTTTATCTGCACTTATCTTCAGGTATGCCCGTGCCCTCTAGATCTTGATCCTGTCATCCATGGTTGGATGTCAAGAAGATACCTCATTGACTCTCAAGGCGGCCAGTCCTCTGCGCGGAAGCTATGGGACCTCCAGAAAGTGTAGCACGTCTCAGACTATGACAGTTGGCAGTGTTTGTGTGTGGTGTGTGTGTGTGTGTGGTGTGTGTGTGTGTGCGTGTGTGCGTGTGTGCGTGTGTGTGTGCGTGTGTGCGTGTGTGCGTGTGTGTGTGTGTGTGTGTGTAGAATCTAAAGGATAAATGTCCACACAGAACGGCGATAGGGTCATCAATAAAAAAAAAAAGATGTCGTTTCTGCTTTGTCTATTAAATGTCTGCTTCCCCATGAAGGTTCACAGTTTATCACTTCCATTTAACTACACATTATTCTAGCTCTACAATATCAAAAAGGCATTAGCTTATCAAATTCATAATACACACCTTGTTCAGAAGATAAGCACTTATACGTGAAAAAAGAGGACTTACCAGAACACTTAAATAGGTTTAACAACACAGGCACACAATCTATCTATCTATCTATTGACCTTTCGAGTCGTAGCCAGCCCATAGAGCGTAAACCAAGATACTCCTTGTCTTATCTAAATTTGTGTTCTAGCAGTTTTCAATTCTTTTAAAGATATTTTATCAAATCTCGCCATTTGTCTCTGTTCTGTGCAAGCAGCTCTATCTCATTGAGGGAGCCGATTCCTGCTGCTCTTGCCTCTCTCATCAATATTCTTCTCAGTGCCTCTCTGGGTCTTCCTCTTTTCCTCTTACCTGTTGTTTCCCACATGAGGGCTTGCCTTGCTATTCGGTTATTATCTCTTCTCATCACATGTCCAACATATGACCATCGTCTTTTCTTGATTACTGAAGATATTAGTGGTTGATTGGCGATTTCTCTAACAAGCACACAATACCACATAATAAATCAACATCAATAAAACATATGTCATACAAGAAAGAAATATAACAGAGATCTTCAACTGGAAAATTCACAGTTTCTTAATATTGCCAAATGTCTGTTTTTATCACGGTCAAATGAAACCTTGATATTTATTATCGTCAATACATTTAAGAATCGCTGCACATTTGATTAAAGCACTTCTACGTTGTGCCGTGTGCCGATGTGTACCGTAAAAGTCAACACAGAGCTCTTCCGATGACGGAGGTTATTAAGTTAGGTCACGAGCAGACTAAATACCGAAACTGAGAAGATCTTGAAAAGTCTAGCCAACAAATTACATGGCAAATTAGCTAGCTCCTTACGGTTGGCCAGCTTTTTGTTCGCGCTGGTTGTTAGACAAATAAACACATTTCAGTAAGAAGCCAGATCGTATAACAGTGGCTGTAATCAAACAAATATAAGAGGCGAGTCTGGGGAAATTGTCTTCATAACTTCGACTCTTTTGAAAATCTGAATAATGGAAGATTAATATTAAGATTAATTTGTCCTGGTTAGTTGAGTATTTTAAATGTGCCCACGTTATTATGATCATTATTTATGTCTGTCGCTAGGCTTATGTTTCAATGTGCCCTCGTTATTATGATCAATATTTATGTTTGTCGCTAGGCCTATGTTTTAATGTGCCATCATTATTATGATCAATATGTATGCTTGTCGCTAGGCTTATGTTTTAATGTGCCTTCGTTACAATGATAAACATGTCTATCTTTTGCTAAGGCTATGTTTTAATGTGATCTCATTATTATGATTAATATTCAGGTCTGTTTGTATGGTTAAATGTGCTCTCGTTATTATGAATAATAATCAGGTCTGTTTGTATGATTAAATGTGCTCTCGTTATTATGAATAATAATCAGGTCTGTTTGTATGGTTAAATGTGCTCTCGTTATTATGATTAATATTCAGGTCCGTTTGTATGGTTAAATGTGCTCTCGTTATTATGAATAATAATCAGGTCTGTTTGTATGGTTAAATGTGCTCTCGTTATTATGAATAATAATCAGGTCTGTTTGTATGATTAAATGTGCTCTCGTTATTATGAATAATAATCAGGTCTGTTTGTATGGTTAAATGTGCTCTCGTTATTATGATTAATATTCAGGTCCGTTTGTATGGTTAAATGTGCTCTCGTTATTATGAATAATAATCAGGTCTGTTTGTATGGTTAAATGTGCTCTCGTTATTATGAATAATAATCAGGTCTGTTTGTATGGTTAAATGTGCTCTCGTTATTATGATCAACATTTTTGTTTGTTAGTACTTATTTAGCTGACATGAAGAGTGTCCCTAGCGTTCTTGGTAATGCGTTGACATCACATTCTAATAATAGATGCATCCAGTCGGCAACTTTCCAGTCTGTGCTATTTTGTTTGGCACATATAGGACGGTAATTAGTATCAAGTTAGTGAACCTTGTCTTGGGGTTTGTCTATTTCTTGGTGGGGCACGCGCTGTTCGACCTCAGACTATGTCTTCCAGGTTATATCAGAACGCTATTGCCATCCAATAAAGAAAGTGATAACTGCTTTGGGTATGCAAAGGCAACTGTAGTTCGTCGCTGACTAGCCAGTGAATAATAAGTTGAGCACCAAAAAGATGTGCAACTTATCAAAGCTGGTTTTCTCTAAGATTCAAGGTGTAAGTTAAAATTCGGTGTTAACGTCCTCTTTTTTGAAAATCTATATTAGTAAATCTTATGAGATTGCACAGTTTAGTTGTTTGTTTTTTTTTGGTTTGGAAAGAGAAAGAAAATCGCTTTACCGGAGGTCTAAGTATGTTTATAAAACTGAAAATATTTAATCTTTTTTTATTTGTTAAAAATACGTTTGTTGGTTGACATATTGTAGTAGAGACCCGCCATGATTATCGGTTGTATTGAAATGTTCAGCAACACAGCTGTAACATAATATTATTGTCGTTGAAAAGCCAGAAAGATTCCAAGCTAAAACAATGTTTTTTTTTATTCTTCGTATTCCGACGTCACATGACTACCTACTTTACTTTTTGCTCTGAGGAGGACATGAAGGGTGCGTCAGTATATTGTGGTTGATGTTCAACTACAACAGTTGCGCCTTTCTGCTCATCACTTTCGACTTCAAGTGATATTTGTGTGTACCGAGTTGCTTTACCTCGTGACCCTTTCTCTCGTGACCGAATCGTTTAATCTACCGAATTGTTTAATCTACTGAATTGTTTATCTACTGAACTGTTTAATCTATTGAACTGTTTAATCTATTGAACTGTTTAATCTACCGAATTGTTTAATCTACTGAATTGTTTATCTACTGAACTGTTTAATCTATTGAACTGTTTAATCTACCGAACTGTTTAATCTACTGAATTGTTTATCTACTGAACTGTTTAATCTACTGAACTGTTTAATCTATTGAACTGTTTAATCTACCGAACTGTTTAATCTACTGAATTGTTTATCTACTGAACGGTTTAATCTACTGAATTGTTTATTTACTGAACTGTTTAATCTACTGAACTGTTTAATCTACTGAACTGTTTAATCTACTGAATTGTTTATCTACTGAACTGTTTAATCTACTGAACTGTTTAATCTACTGAATTGTTTATCTACTGAACTGTTTAATCTACTGAACTGTTTAATCTACTGAATTGTTTATCTACTGAACTGTTTAATCTACTGAACTGTTTAATCTACGAACTGTTTAATCTACTGAACTGTTTAATCTACTCAATTGTTCTAGTCCTCCAAACTTGATTCTTCTTCTCCTGCAGTCATGGTGTCATTCAGACTAGGATTCCGGACTCTCTGGTGACGACAGCTATCAGTTTCAGTGATTCGGGTGCCCCATAGAGTTTCTCTTTCAGATAGTTGGGCGTGGGCTCTCTCAGGCCCGTGTACTGGGGGCAATCCTGTAAGATATGTTTTGTTGTCACGTCATCTGGGTACAGTGGCATTGGGTGGTAGATCCTATCTTGAGTGTAATGAACATGCGGTCTTTCATTCTGTTGTGGCCAGTGCGTAAGCAAAGTTTGATGACTTGGTCCCCCCTTGATAAGGTGGGGGTATCCGTCCTTCTCGCTTTACGTTGGGTGTTTGTTTCCATTTGTCATGATACTGACTTTTGATGATGGATTTGGTTCCATCGTAACTAACCAGATGGTTCTTTTGTGGTAATCTCCTCCCGCCTTAGCTAGTTTGTCTGTGTATTCGTTTCCTTTTACCACACATTGTGTGATGGTATCCACTGGATGATCACTCTTTGGAAGTTACTTCATATTTGCTTTAGGGTTGTTCTCAGGTCATCTAGCTCGCTGTTCCTGGGGATTCTTAGTTCTGTCACATCGATCAGTTTCACCAATTTCTTGTGCACGTAATTTTTGTGATGAATAACCAGTTTTGCAGCGTCATTGAGGGCATCCGTTTAAGCTTTATAGTTTGAGAATATCCCAGTCGCTAATGATGTGGTAATAGCTTCCAGGTTATTCCGCTTTAGGAGCATACCTTCACCTCCATTTCTAATGACGTGTGTAGCTGGGTCATCCCTTTATTACGAGATCAGGAGTCCTTTGAGTAGATATCCATGTGTTTTTCTGCTGTGAGCTTTCTTTCTGTTTGGGTGCCTTTTTTCATGATTACTATTATGTCTTCCTTATGTTCTGATATTTTATATTTCCCGTGCGGTGGTTGAGGGGAGGGATTGGGTGTCCACACGGACATATGGGTTTTGGCTTGATTTGTGGCAGTACTGGATCGCAAGTTTAACAGACAGCTGCCTTCGTGAGAGAGTCCGGAATCCTACTCTGTAAGAGTCATGATCGCAGCAGAAGAAGGATCGCTAGTTGCCAATTATTTGGAGATTGCCGTGACGTTGCTCCTCTTTAGTTTTCCTTTTCCGAAACCAGTTATTCTTTGTTGCCTGGGGGTGGTTAGGGAGCTTTTTGTATTTCTACACTTTTTGCAATACTTTAGTTTTCCGCATATCTTCCATTGGTTGTAGGCGTGTTATTATTTTTTTTTCTAGAGTTTCTGTATGTGTGACTTTCATAGCCCCAGTAAGGTCAAGTACGAGACTTGAACCGGCGTCTTAGCACGCGAGTTTACACCCATATGTGCTCGGTCGCCTATCCAGAAATGTTCGGAAATTCCTGGATAGTGTCGCCTCAAGCATCGACACTCAGATGCGAGGCAACATTCCTCACCTTCCCAGGGTAATACTCTGGTATCCATTTCTGTTAATGGCTGGGTCGACCGTGGGGGTATTTTTTTTTTCAACCACGAGTACAATTCACACTGCTCCCAGCAATAATGATACGGGTAGGCTGGTTTTGTGTTCTATTAACTTTGTTGAGCTGTGATTTGAAGCTGAAGCCCACGCGGTGACTACATAATCTAGTATCGGTCTTACTCTTCCTGTGTATAGTCGTTTCAAGATATTGGTGTCTGCTCCCCAGTCCGTTCCTGCTAATATCATTATTATATCTATACGTTTTCATGCTCTCTTGTTCGCTTTGTCTATCTGATTTATTAAAGTCATTCTGCGATGCATGGTGACGTTATGATTAGCTGACCACTTTTCATCGTCATCATCATCATTGAAATCGTTTCTGCATCGAAAGTTGGCTACCATGGAACACCATTCCGCTCTCACTTGCTTTGATGGTGCAGGCTGCCATAGACTGACTTGTCCATCTTTTGATGTTACTCGTCCATGTTAGTCTTGGTCTGCCTCTGCCTCTTGCTTTGATGGTGCAGGCTGCCATAGACTGACTTGTCCATCTTTTGATGTTACTCGTCCATGTTAGTCTTGGTCTGCCTCTGCCTCTTGCTTTGATGGTGCAGGCTGCCATAGACTGACTTGTCCATCTTTTGATGTTACTCGTCCATGTTAGTCTTGGTCTGCCTCTGCCTCTTGCTTTGATGGTGCAGGCTGCCATAGACTGACTTGTCCATCTTTTGATGTTACTCGTCCATGTTAGTCTTGGTCTGCCTCTGCCTCTTGCTTTGATGGTGCAGGCTGCCATAGACTGACTTGTCCATCTTTTGATGTTACTCGTCCATGTTAGTCTTGGTCTGCCTCTGCCTCTTGCTTTGATGGTGCAGGCTGCCATAGACTGACTTGTCCATCTTTTGATGTTACTCGTCCATGTTAGTCTTGGTCTGCCTCTGCCTCTTGCTTTGATGGTGCAGGCTGCCATAGACTGACTTGTCCATCTTTTGATGTTACTCGTCCATGTTAGTCTTGGTCTGCCTCTGCCTCTTGCTTTGATGGTGCAGGCTGCCATAGACTGACTTGTCCATCTTTTGATGTTACTCGTCCATGTTAGTCTTGGTCTGCCTCTGCCTCTTGCTTTGATGGTGCAGGCTGCCATAGACTGACTTGTCCATCTTTTGATGTTACTCGTCCATGTTAGTCTTGGTCTGCCTCTGCCTCTTGCTTTGATGGTGCAGGCTGCCATAGACTGACTTGTCCATCTTTTGATGTTACTCGTCCATGTTAGTCTTGGTCTGCCTCTGCCTCTTGCTTTGATGGTGCAGGCTGCCATAGACTGACTTGTCCATCTTTTGATGTTACTCGTCCATGTTAGTCTTGGTCTACCTCTGCCTCTTGCTTTGATGGTGCAGGCTGCCATAGACTGACTTGTCCATCTTTTGATGTTACTCGTCCATGTTAGTCTTGGTCTGCCTCTGCCTCTTGCTTTGATGGTGCAGGCTGCCATAGACTGACTTGTCCATCTTTTGATGTTACTCGTCCATGTTAGTCTTGGTCTGCCTCTGCCTCTTGCTTTGATGGTGCAGGCTGCCATAGACTGACTTGTCCATCTTTTGATGTTACTCGTCCATGTTAGTCTTGGTCTGCCTCTGCCTCTTTTACCTTGTATTTTCCATTCCAAGATTACTTTTAGTAAGCTGCTGTGTCTTTTAACATGCCCCACAAATTTAACTTCTTTTCTTTGAATTGTGTTTAGTAGTTCTCCCCCCCCCCCCCCCCCCCTTTTTTTTTTAGTTGTTTTAAGACTGCATCGTTTATTTTCTTTTTCTCATTTATTCTTTCTATTAATCTTTAAAACCACATTTTAAAGGTTTCTATTATCTGTTCTATTCTATTGCCTAATGCCCATGTTTCTGAGCCATACAGGAATATTGAGAAAATATAACATTTTGCTATTCTTAGTTTTAGCTCTTTGTCAATGCAAAAAGAGAGCTAATTGCCAATATTATGAAGAAAGAATCATCATTTTTTTTGGCTATGTAAATGAGAAGGGAACATCTGGAATATCGTGTGACAATTGGGAAAGTTGAGGGACGAAGAGACAGAGGGAAGCAAAGAGAAAGATACAGACAGCTTAAGGGAATGGCTTGACAGAAGATCAACAACAGAAATGATAAATGGCTGTCAAGATCGAAAGTCGTGGAGAGACATGAGCACCTACACCAGCAGGTATGGTACTTGATGATGTTGAATTTTAGCCCTGTGTTGTTTGTTTTGATGTTAGTATGTTTTTAATGACATTAAAATTACTTGTTGCCATGCCATTACTTGTTTGCAGAAAAAACGACAGAACACAATCAAAACTTATACATAGCCTTCATTGACCAGGAAAAATCATTTGACAGAGTAAACAGAGAACAACTGTGGGAGATACTAACAACATACGGAGTAAGCCAACATCTAACCAACCTAATTAAAAGTATCTACATCAACAGCAGCTGCAGGGTCAGAACAGCAGCAGGCTACACAGACCACTTCAAAGTTAGATCAGGTGTAAGACAGGGGTGCATACTATCCCCCCTACTGTTTATTACATACATGGACTATATATGCAAGCTAGCCAACGTGAAATGTGTTAGACGAGTGACAGGAAACAGTCTGAGAGATAAGATCAGAAATGAAGAACTGAGAAAAAAGCTAGGAATAGCCCCTGCCATAGAATATATAAGGAAACAACAGATAAAATGGTTTGGCCACGTGACAAGGCAGAAAGAACAAAACACAACACAACGAGCCTTCAACAAACGTTGTGAGAACACCAGACCCAAGGGTCAACCACGAAACAGATGGATCGATGGAATGTTAGAAGCACTAGGAAACATAATAGCAGCAGAGGCGAACAGAAGAGCAAAAGACCGCAAATTATATCTCCCCTCGACGCTGAAAGGCAAATGAGGAAGGAAAGAAGAAGAGGAAGAATCTGAACCTATTCTTTTGTTTATTTCAGTTGTACATTTTCCATCGCTGATTATAGTATGTCCCAGGTAGTTGTAGCTTTTAACCGTCTCCAGATCTATTCCTTCTATTTTGATATCCATTTGTTGGTTTTGAGTTTTATCTTTGTTTCTGATCAAAGTTTTAGTATTTCTGATATTCATATCTAATCCATATTTGTTTGTTTGTCATGTTTATTACATTACATAATTGTTGTGGATCTTTAGAATTTTCTGCTTGTAATACAATATCATCAACATAAATTATTGATTATCTTTACATTAATGTTTAAGCATGGCATCTCTGTGATGTTTATAAAGATTTGCTCAGTGTATAGATTGAACATGCCTGGTGATATGATGTATCCTTGTCTTACGCCAAAACACTTTTAGACCTGGTGTATAACTCGGCAAAACAAAGATGTTAACAAGAAAAAGGAATATTTCTTATTTGTTGTTCTATTTTCCATGATTCACATCCATATGTTAAGACTGGCTCTACATAACATTTAAGAATTCTTTTCTTGTTTATATTGTCAAAAATGGATTGCACAGTATCGTCCTCGTTTTTTGGAAAGCTGCTTTTGCCTGAGCCATTCTGCATCTCACCTCTGTTGTACATCTACCATATGAGGTTAACATTGTTCCCATATATTTAAATTGATTTACCTGTTTTAATATTGTTCCAATTTTCTTTATTGTTCATTGCGACGATGTCTTTCTCTTTGTTACTAATATTACTTCTGTTTTTTTTTTTTTTTTTTTTTTGCTATTAAGGCTGAGTCCTTTATTTTTGGTTTACTTCACTATAATGTCTAACATTTCTAGTAACTCAGTTTCGCTCTAAGCGATTAAGACTGTATCATCAGCATACCTTAGATTATATTATGACCTCTAATTGTTATTCCAGTCATGCCCCTTATGGATCTTAAAATAATCTCACTATAAATATTAAATAAATCTGGTGACAGCACACAACCCTATCTAAGACTGTTTTATTTGTTGAAACTTTCCCAATCGACTTCCAGCTCTTATGTCCGCTGTTTGTTGCCAGTACATGATACAAATCAGTCATGACAAAATACGAGTAAAACTTAAACAATTGAAACCTAATCTAGTTTTAAGAAATAAAAACACAAAGTCAACGAAATATAAACAAATAAATATTTCTGAAAAATGTGTAACATTATCATATAAAAACAAAAACAGTACTAAATGTAAACAACTGTTAAAGCCACTTAAGAATCTCTAGAGCTTCATGCAAAAACAATAATCTTCTACTTTTCAGCTCCCTGTGAAGCATAGGTCCTCAACAAACACTTTCCAAGCCGTTCTGTTTCTTGTCATTTGTTTAAGTTCGCCCCATGTCTTCCCCATCATCTTCATCTCTGCTTCTATCTGTCTTCTCCAAGAATTCCTTGGTCTTCCTCTTTGTCTTTTTCCCTGGGGATTCCAAAAAAGGGTCTGTTGTGTAATACTTTCAGTTGGCTTCCGCAGTGTGTGTCCTATCCAGCGCCATCGTCTTCGCTGTATCTCTTTATCCAATGCTATTTGACTGGTACATTACCATAATTCTATGTTAGTGATTTTGATATGCCATTTCCATTTTTTTTATTCTGCGTAATCATCCATTAAAGAAAGTCTGCATCTTCATGATTGATCTTTTAGTTGTTCTCCATGCTTCACAGCCATATAATAATACTGACTTCACATTTGAGTTGAAAATTTTTATTTTTGTATTTAACCTAATTTCTTTGGACTTCCATATGTTTCCCAGTGCAACAAATACTCCTCTTGCTTTTGATATCCTTATTTTGGTATCATTTTCTGTTCCTCACTCTTTGTCTAAATTACTGCCCAGATATATGTAAGCTTGTACGTCTGCTCTGTTGTGATCTCTCATCTAGTATGCTCATTTTATCTTGCATCTGTTGATGGTTGTGTGATAGGAGAGCTATATCATCAGCAAAGTCTAAATCATCAAGTTGCTTGGTCAGTGACCACTGGATTCCATTTCTGTTGTTTTGAGTTCTTTAAAAACAATAACAATAATGATTAAACACCGGTAAGACAAAACAAGAGACACCGTATTTTTTTGTAAAGACAGCGTCTATAATTTTGAAGTACAAAAAATAAGCTAGAAAACTAAGTAGAAACAAGCATTTCGATTTAAAACAAAAGAGCAGAACTATTACACGGTAACAACCAGTAAAAATACGGGAAAAAATAGCTGGATGTAACAGAAACTTGTTAGTAACTCCAAAATCTGGCAGCCTGTTTCTTAACTCTTTCAGTACGGAAGGTTTTTATCACTTTACCGGTAGAGATTTCAGAGACAAAATTGTTCATGTTTTTAAATATCAATCTACGTGTTTATATTTATTTAACCCTTAACATATAATATTTGTTTTGTAATAATTAAACAAGGAATTATATTTCACCAATACCCGATGATACAAATCATGATAAAAAGAAAATGGTTTGATGACACTAATCTAATTGAGAGTGACGCACTGTGCGGCTAAATGTACGGAAAAGGTTAACATTCACCATTTACTCCTACTCCTTCCTCTGATATAGAATATAAGTGAAGATGCAACAAAGGCACATTACAGCCTGAGATTCCTGCATTTATTGAGGCACAATTGCCTGCAGCTTCATCACTAATATCCTTAGAAACATCGCCACTAATAAACCGCGAGTGAAGTTTATCCTATGAACTTTAACAGAACCTGGGTAAACGCCAAAACTTATTTCACACATTTCTGTTGTCTATTTCTGTTCTCTAAAAATGTATCCATTCTCCAGTTTCTTAGAGAATGTGCCATAAATCGACGGTTCCCAACCTTTAGTGAAACGTTGTCTAAAATATTTCTCCTCAACGACAACAGAAAACAAAAAATATGAAAATATTTTACAATTAGGGCAATGCAAATTTAGGCTTGTGTTGTGACAATCATTGTGCGATTGTGATTGTAAATCACACTTTGTAGTATATGAAGAAGTGATTCCAAGAACTGTTATATTGTAACTAGTAAATAGTCAAGGCAAAGAAATACAAAAACATATGAAGCTAAGGTAAAGTTGATTGTAAAGAGGAGGAGAAGAAAGAGGAAAAAAACTTGTTTTGTTAAAGCTTTATGTATTTAATGGACAACACAGATTTTAACATTTCGGCTCAATAGGCCTTCAGCAGGAGCTACAAACTGTAGCCATGTTCTTAGTATTTTGTCCTCTGACTTGACTTGTCTGTGATTCCTTAGTGTCAACTTGGATATTTGTCCTTGATAGTGAGCTACCACATGAGAGGATCACTCTTACAACACATGAGCACATCCAACAGAATTGACAACTCACAATGGTTGGATAAACATCAGTCTTTATTCTGATGACTTTAAGTGTGGATGTAGCAACTCACACAGTAATGGAATCATATCTCTGCTATACTAAATTAGAATTGGATGAGTCCGCGTAGTCAATAAAACGGTGTATATGCGGTCACGCAGTAGCCATGTCATATCTACTTCTTTGAATGTTCTATCCTATCTATGATATCTAGCTTGATACTTTGCTTGCACAACTCAATTATCAATATCCTTAGGAATTCTGTAGACAACTCTTCTCTGGTTTATAATACTCCTTGGTTCTGAATTCATTGATAGCTTCTATATCTCCTTCTAACTCTATTACTATTCTAATTTCTAATATTTCTACAGTTCTACTGATAACTTCTAATATTTAATAACTCTCTAATTGTCATACAATCTACACTCATCTGCTTTAGGGCAGGTTCCTAAATCAGTCTAACTTTACATCTTCCTGGTATCTCCTACACGTTTAGAAGGAGTAACTGCAAGTTTAGTGTAATTCAAAAAGAGTCTCACACATGTCTAACTCCCAAATGACTGTTTGACGTATTTGTTGCCAATTAGGCTCCTCCTATTTCTTGGGTATTCTGGGTACCTGGGTGGTCATTCCTGGGAACTCCGCATTGCAATCCTAGGACTATCGTCTCACTTACTGATTGCTTGTCAACCGTCGATCATTTAATGAGAAGTCTTGATAAACATCTGTCAATCACTCCCCAGTTGATTCCTTTAAACAGAGATGTCCTTGATCTTTCCTGACTACCAAGATTCTGTCGTAGAGATCTTTTGATCTCGTTCACTCTCGTTGGACATCAGAGAACTCTTCGTGCCTAACACCGCTGGACATCAGAGGATGTCTTCGGCCCTTGGAACCTTCCGTTCGATCCTTTATATCAAACCAGCCGGTCTCCCTCAGAAATCTACTCTTCTTACTGTCAATTACGTCCTCCACCTGTGTCCGTAGAATGCCAAGGAAACCTCCATCTCCTTCTTTTGGCCGCGGTTACATTAACTTCCGAGGCTATTAACTCCTCATATTTCAGAGTCCGTCTAGCGATCTCTCTGTGAAAGTGTGTGCCGACATACATGGAATCGCAGTCCTTTTTTATCGTTAACTTCTTGATCTCTTTGACTCTTGTTTCTTCTTGTTTCTTGTGTTACTCCTTTCCTGTTTTATCAATTCGAATTGCTCACACTATTACAAAACAACACAAACGCCGATACGTAAGTAAATAAAACTGCCACTACATAGCTAACCAATAACGAAGTATCTAAAACAAAATAATCTCGAACTAGAATGAAAAATGGGAGCCGCGATAGCTCAGTGGTTAGTGAACTGGACTACAAAGGACAAGAGGTAGGGTTCGATCCCAACCGACGGCATCCTGTATAATTGTTATGATACATTATTACGGCAGTTACAGCAATCTTAACGTTTTTAGATATACTCATGTATATATATAAGTATATATATATATATATATATATATATATATATGAAATATATGAAATTTGCTTGAAATAAAAAGCAGTGATACAGGAATGCATTCTCCTTTCATACCTGTTCAAGACCAATGTTGAAAACAGCATGAGAAATGTCAGACCAAGGATGACAAATGTGTAGTGTTGGACCCTTTCACAATAAATAGCAACATAATTCCTGAACTCATTTGCGCTGATGGCACAATCCTCCTCTCAAACAGTGCAAAATGATTAAAAGAGACAATTGAATTTTACAAAATACAGTGATGAGCAATATATATATGTATATACAGAAAAACAAGATGTCAATTGACAAAGCTAAAAATTCAAATCATCATTAAGAGCGAAGAAATTGAAATTGTAACAAACTGTGAATATGCTGGATCTGTAGTAACTTACAATGGAGACTGTCAGAAAGAGATAAACAAAATGATCACAACACAAAAATTAAATGGCATGAAGAATATGTACGATGTCAGCAAGGTAGTAATATTAAAATTACTGAGTGCATGTATCTACCCAATAGCAAGACATGAGTGTGAATCATGGATAATCTCACAAACAACAAGGAAGAAAATGAATTCATTTGAAATAACATGCTCCAGAAAGAATCCTTATATACTTTGGATAACGAAAATAGAACAATGAAGATATACTAAATGACTTAAACATTGAAAGAACTACATTTAATAAAATTTCCATTTGAAGAATGAGCGGCACGTATTACAGTCAGGTTGTCATGACCCATAAACGTTGTACAGTTTCCAGGAATAATGCTAAAATGTCACTTTGGGATTATAACAAACAGTTGTGCATTCATTACGGTAAAGCTATCATTTTGTGTTCCCTTCTCAGCACAAAGCGTTGCAGACATAAAGACCACTTTCTATTACTCAACTTTTACGTGAAAACAAGAACCAGAAATATGTAGCATTTTTTTTTTATAACGTGAAAGAACAAAAGAACTGAAATGAAATGAAGATTAAAGTGAAAACTGAGAAGCTTGACTTCACGAAACCGTTAAAAAGGTAAATGGTAAATTGAATTATATTTCTTGGAGTATATTATGAACTCAGGTCAGGTCAGGTAATTTTACCTGCTACTGTATACAATAAACAGTACAACCTGTGGCTGCCCTGGTGCCTTGCAGGTAAGCTCGGGTGAGTAAAAGGCTAAGGGAGGGTACCCCGAAGTAAAACAACCCCACTGCCTTGTGGGTGAGACTTTTTAGTCAAAGGCTAGCGGAGCCAACCGTAAACAAACCGACGGAAGGCAACAGAAAACCACCGCCGTAACTTCTTTGTACAATCATGAATCTCCACAACAATAGAAATAACGACAACAACGTTAAGGGGGATTCCAATGGAAAACCCTCGTTTGGTAGGGGACATCATGTGCTACAGGTGATACTCCATCGTCATCAAGCTACTGTAAGCAAAATAAAGATAAAACAGACTCTAAAGATAGGTACTTGGAATGTGAGAACATCAGCAGAAGGGTAAACTAGAAAACATCATACAAGAAATTAAAAGAATGGGTTTACAATTACTGGGACTTTGCGAAATGAGATACACCGGATCAGGGGAGATGTATTCTGATAAACATAAAATAATCTATTCTGGAGGTACTGAATATAATGCAATCTATACATGTGTTATCTATACCTGTGTTTTATCTGTACCTATGCCTGTGCTTTCGGGACCACGTCGACCATGTGATAACAAAATCCCGCAAAGGATTAGCCGCCTTGAAGGTCATGGCAGCTGCCAACATCGAGCAGAGGCTACTTACTCTTCTGTTCCAGGAATTAGTCCTCGCACCAATCGAGTATGCCCTGGCAATACTTACTGTCAGTACGACTCAAATTGATAGGCTGGAGAAAAAACAAAATGAAGCCATGCGCATTATCCTGGGATGTACGAGGGACACTCCCTGTGTAGTAATGAGATATCTTCTTGACTTTCCAACCATGGATGACAGAATCAAGATCTGGAGAGCACGAGCATACCTGAAGATTAGTACAGATACAGAGCATCCATTGCACCACGTGCTCAACACAGAGAAAGGTGACAGGCTAAAAAGAGGCAAATCATGGGTGAGCCGAGCAGAAGATGTCATCAAACAGGTTTGTGGACTTACCAATATCAGCGTTGGTGAGGAGTGGATACCGGTGCCTACGTCATTCAAGGGAACTTTCTCGTGTATTGTCACACTCGACAGGAAAAGTAGGGAACAGAACCCGGTCATGGTTAATGCTGAAGTCAACGGTCTCATCTGCGATAACACCGATGAGAAAGATGCAGTCATCTATACAGACGGATCTGTAACACGACACCAAAGAAGTGCATGGGCATTTACAGCACGCTCGGTAGGCAGAATAGTCTACGAAGACAGTGGTGCATACGTCGTGACCACGAGTAGCATGACAATGGAGGCGATGGCAGTGACCAAGGCATTCAAATGGTTAGAGTCACAAGACTACACCCACGCATGTATACTGAGTGATTCGATGAGCATGATAAAAAAAGTGGAGGCGGGCTCTGTACGCATGCAATGGTTAGAGTCGTTGCAGAAATCCAAAATACGTAAGGTCACCTTTGTCTATGTCCCTGGACATGCGGGAGTACGGGGAAATGAAAGGGCGGACAGGTTGGCTAGCTGCGCTGTCGTTGAGGACGGGCAACCAATGGATCGGGCGGACATCATCAATGCTCTCCGATATGTGGGAAGAGCAAAGGACTTCGACAAACACAGATCCACGTCACTTCTTCGGATGATGGAAATGGGAGTTAATTTGGGCACAGCCAGAAATGAGACATTTAGTGGCCGTGTAAGAATTATATCAACCAACATAGAACTGGAGTCGTCAGTCGCTGGACACTGAGGGAATTGCTGAGGAGGGGATCTGAGCACCTGTGGACATGTTCGGAGTGCAATGATGATGACCCGCAAAAAACTCAATAACTCAATTACAGATCTATACCTATGTTTCATAGATTACCCCAAGGCATTTGACAAAGTAAATCATCAAGAAATAATCAACATTTTAGTAACGTAGACAGCAAAGATCTAAGAATAATAAAGAACATGTACTGGCAACAAACAGCGGCCATAAGAACTGGAAACCAATTGGGAATATTTCAACAAATAAAACAGGGTGTTAGACAAGGTTGTGTGCTGTCATCAGATTTGTTTAATATTTATAGTGCGATTATTTTAAGATCCATAAGGGACATGCCTGGAATAACAATTGGAGGTCACAACATAAATAATCTAAGGTATGCTGATGATACAGTCTTAATCGCTAAGAGTGAAAATGAGTTACAAGAAATGTTGGACATTATAGTGAAATAAAGCAAAAATAAAGGACTCAGCCTTAATAGCAAAAAGACAGAAGTAATGGTAACAACAAAGAAAAAGACATCACCTCAGTGCAAAATAAAGACAAGTGAAACAATATTAAAACAGGTAAATGAATTTAAATATTTGGGAACTTTGTTAACCTCAGAAGGAAGATGTACAAAAGAGGTGAGATACAGGATGGCTCAGGCAAAAGTAGCTTTCCAAAAAATGAGGAAGATACTATGCAATCCATTTTTGACAATAGAAACAAGAAAAAAGAGTTCTTAAATGTTATATAGAGGCAGTCTTAACATATGGATGTGAATCATGGACAATAGGACAACAGAAGAGAAAATCACTGGAGTCTGTAGAAATGTGGTTTTATTGAAGAATATTGAGAGTACCACGGACAGCTAAGAAGAGTAATGAAGATGTTCTGAGAGAGGTCAAAGCAAAAAGAGAGCTAATTTCCAATATTAGGAAAAAACAATCATCATTTTTAAGCCATGTAATGAGAAGAGAACAACTGGAATATATTTTAACAATTGGAAAAATTGAGGGACAAAGAGATAGAGGGAAGCAAAGACAAAAAATAACAGACAGCTTAAGAGAATGGCTTGGCAGAAGGTCAACAACAGAAATGATAAATAGCTGCCGAGATCGAAAGGTGTGGAGAGACATGATCACCTACGCCAGTAGGCCTGGTACTTGATGATGATATTATGTAACGTACAATGGAATGAGAAGTGAAATATTCAACTCGACACGTTCACTGGTAAGGGAATCAGTGTCTTTACTCGCTGTTATTACCTTAAGCAACAGATTTATTCAGGCTAACCTTGTGTTGGAGCCTCTGGCCGAGTCGATAACTGTTCGGGATCTAAACCAGGAGAACGTGGGTTGAATATCTGTAGGGTCAAACGCGTCTTTCTCATCATCATCATCGAGTGCCGTCACCTCAACGAAGGTTGGCTCCCATGGAGCGTAAAATCTGCTCTGTCTCTTGCTTTGATGGTGCAGGTTGTCATAGGCTGATTTTTCCATCTTTTGATGTTACTCGTCCATGTTAGTCTTGGTCTGCTTCTGCCTCTTTTACCAGGATTACTTTTAGTAGGCTGTTGTGTCTTTTAACATGGCCCAAAATCGCACTTGTCTTGTTTGAATTGTATTTAGTAGTTCTCTTTTCATTTTTAATTGTTTTAAGACTTCGTCTTTGTTTTCTTTTCCTTCCGCCCAATTCTACCTTTTCTTCTACATATCCACATTTCAAAGGCTTCAATTCTCTGTTCTATTTTCTTGTCCAGTGTCCATGTTTCTGCCCCTTATAGAATATTGAGAAGATGTAACATTTTGAT
The DNA here is from genome assembly GCA_032433765.1 of Megaustenia siamemsis. Classification (NCBI taxonomy): domain Eukaryota; kingdom Metazoa; phylum Mollusca; class Gastropoda; order Stylommatophora; family Ariophantidae; genus Megaustenia; species Megaustenia siamemsis. The sequence goes on from JAVIAB010000092.1 coordinate 177,121,780, forward strand.
ATTCCTAGTTTTAGCCCTGGTGTTATTTGTTTTGATGTTAGTATGTTCTTCATGTCATTAAAATTACTTTGTGCCATTCCTATTCTTTTGTTTATTTCAGTTGTACATTTTCCATCACTGGTTACAGTATGTCCAAGGTAGTTGTAGTTCTGAACTGTCTCCAGGTCTATTCCTTCAATTTTGATAACCATTTGTGGGTTTTGATTATTTCCTTTGTTTATGATCATAGTTTCAGTCTTTTTGATATTCATATCTAGTCCATATTTTTTGCTTATCATGTTTATTTCTTTAAGTAATTGTTGTAAATCTTTAGGATTTTCTGCTAGTAGTACAGTATCATGAGCATATCTTAGGTTATTGATTATCTTTCCATTAATTTGTAGGCCTGGCATCTCTATGATGTTTTAAAGATTTGCTCAGTGTACAGATTGAACAAGCTTGGGTTATAGGATGCATTCCTGTCTTACTCCTCTTTTTATATTAATGGGTTTAGAGTTCTCTTTGTTATATTTTATTATTGCTGTTTGCACCCAGTATAGATTACATATTAGTCGTATGTCCATGTCATCTAGATGTATCTCTTTTAGGTATTCTATAAGTTGTTTGTGGTGTACTCTATCAAAAGCTTTGGTGTAGTCTATGAAGCAGGCATATATTGGTTTGTTTACTTCTGTGCACTTTTCGATAATGTTCTCATGCAAAATATGGCTTCTTTTGTCCCGCTATTTTTCTAATCCAAATTGCTGCTCATCTAATTCAGTATTGATTTTATTCTGAATCCTTCCTTGTATAACTTTTAGCAAGATTTTTGTAACATGGCTCATTAGGCTTATTGTTCTAAAGTCACTGCATTCAACACACCATTCTTTTTAGGCAATGCAATGAAGGTTGATGTGTTTAGTTCATTTGGTATGTAGCATCTTTCTGTCAGGGATGAAATAAAACACAGATCCCAGCATCTCGCGGCGTGTGCACTGGACAAGCGGCCTTCTACGGTCTTACAATTACCCCGGCTGACCACGGTAATTGTGAAATGACGTATAGAAAGATAGTTTAACCGCCAGGCTAGGCTGAACCTCACTTTCTTTTACCCTATTTTAAGGACCCCAACCACAACGCTTTTGGCGAAAATATTACTAGTTTAAAGAGAAGTATTACACTTGTGTCTTCATTACCGCTATCAAATATTAGTTATTTAATAGGTAAGTAACAGACAAGCAGTGTTGATATTACACGTTAAAAAACAATTACCCGGAAGTAGATTAAATCAAGATCGTGCCTCGTCAGTATAAATTGAGGTCATTCGAGTGTAACCAACGATTTTTTACATGCAGACCGCGTGACGCCACCTCCAACAAAGCCGGGCCGGCATAAATTGATTCTGTTTACCAAGCGCCGGGACACAAATTTGTTCTTTCTTATTTATACATCTTAGGTTTCTGCACAGAAAGATGAAATTCTGTGTAGGCGTGGTGTGAAAATAGAGCAAGGGGAGATGATTGATTTTGTCAAGACCAATAGATGATCAATAGGGAACGTCAGCTTACGTGCTTGATGGCACGCCAGATCATGTCAGATATAATGAGGGGTAATTGTATAAGGGTAAAGGTAGTTTTTAGCACGTGATTGTAAAGTAGGATCGCTACAGCTTTTTTTAAAAATTATCCCACTTCTGATATATGAGGCGAGATTTTCTATAACGCTGAGAATAAAGGTCGATTGCTATACACTATTGTGTAGGCATCCGCGATAGCTCAGTGATTAGTGAACTGGACTACAAAGGACAAAGAGACCCGGCTTCCTGGCTCACCTAGCCTTGAATGGGTACCTGCTTTTTTTCTGGGAACGGGTATAATACCTACCACATTCCTCAAAAATCTTGTGCCGAAAGTCTGTAACAATTTATGATCAGTAACACTATAGTGCCACATGGTGTTCGGGTCTGAATTTTTAATTTTAAATGTGATATGAAATGTGATATGAAATATGATATGAAATGTGATATGAAATGTGATATGAAAAAGAAAAACGAAATTGTATTGACTCAAATGTGACTCGAAACCCTGCTCACCCTTCCTTTCAAAATGGCAATTTGTGTCTATACAGGTACAGAAAGAAGGTGCTAAGTAAATTAATGTGACATGTTTAGGTTGTGATATTATAAATTTGAGATGAGCTCAGGGCCTTTTCTTGCTGTTTTTAACATTCCCTATTGTGGACAATCGAGAAGTACACAGAAGTAAAGAAACCAAAATATGCCTGCTTCGTAGACTACAACAAACATTACATAAAATACACCATAAACAAGTTATGGGCTGCCTATAATATTTACATCTATATTCACAGACATACGACTAATATGTAATTTATATTGGGAGCAAACAGTAATAATAAAATATAACAAAAAAGACACCTATTGATATACAAATATGAGTAAGACAGGGATGCATCCTACACCAAGCTTAAGCAAATCTTTAAAAACATCATAGAGATGCCAGGTCTAAACATTAATGAAAGGATAATCAATAACCAAAGATATGCTGATGAAACTGTATTAGTAGCAAAAAATCAGAAAGATGAACAACAATTACTTAATGAAATAAATATGACAGGCAATAATATGGATTGGATATGAATATTAAAAAAAACTAAAACTATGATCATAAATATAGATAATCCTCAAATCCTATAAGTGAATATCAAAGTTGAAGGAATAGACAAGGAGACAGTTCACAGCTACAAATACCTTGGACATACTATAACCAGTGATGGAAAATGTACAACTGAAATAAAGAAAAGAATAGGAATGGCATAAAGTAATTTTAATGTCGGAAATATATACTAACATAAAAAAACAAATAACACCAGAGCTAAAACTAATAATAGCAAAATGTTATATCTTCTCAACATTCCTATATGGTGCAGAAACATGGATATCAGTCTAGAAAAGAAAACAGAAAATTGAAGCCTCTGAAATGAGGATTTATAGATGAACAGGAAGAATTGGATGGAAAGAAAGAAAACGAACGATGAAGTCTTAAACAATTAAAAATGAAAAGAGAACTACTAAACAAAATTCAAACAAGACAAATAGGATTTTTGGGGCACGTTAAAAGAACACAGCAGCCTACTAAAAGTAATCATGGAAGAGAAAAAAAACAAGGTAAAAGAAGCATAGGCAGACCAAGAATAACATGTACGAGTAACGTCAGAGGATGGACAAATTAGCCTATGATAACCTACATTATCAAAGCAAGAGACAGAACGGAATGGCGCTACATGGTAACCAACCTTCGATGCGGTGACAGCAGTCAGTGATGATGAAGTGTGTAACATTTCTGAACACGTTGCCGATAGAGCGCAACAAGAAAGCGAAGGACAGAAGAGCTATATCAAGAATGAAACATCGTTAATGATATAAGATAGCACACTAGAGAATAGATTTACTGAGGTAAAGCTCAGACAGAGATAAACTAGAACTTGAGCTCACCGGTGATGTAATGTTCAGTATTTGGGTTATGTTAGCCAAATACCGCCTGTTTGAGAAGACCAATGGAATTCTGGGTATGTCCGTCACTGACAAATATATAGTCTAACAACAACATCTCTGGTCCACAAATAATCGCTTCACGCTTAAATTAAGCTTCTGCTGGATCGGTCAATCTCGAGGCAAGACGCCAGTTTCGAGACAAAGAGATTCAAATTTCGGCTACACCTGTTGTTGGGATTTTTATTTGTGATTTCTCTCTGCAGCAACCATTACTGGTCTCAGCAGTGAGGCCTGGCTTGAAACGTCAATTACTCATGGACGGAAAAAAATATGAGTACCTCCAAGGTCGGAGTTATCTGCCTGTACGGGGAGGGGCCCCTGTACACACGGATGCCAGGGAAAACGAATTAACACGCAAAAGAAAACAAATTATATATATATATATATAATATATATATTATATATATATATTATATATATATATATATTATGGATGGATTCTTCCGAAGCGATAGCGAATCATTTCAAAGGGAAGTGGTATGTTTACAGCACTCGGAAAAAAAAATCACAAATAATCAACAACAGAAAAAAAACAAAAACAATAGATGGTCCGAAGCAGGATTGAAGCATAGTTGCCCGTGTTCTCTAGCGTTTGGTTTCTCTTGGCATGGCACTGTGCCGAGGAGTACGGGCTCGATCCTGTTTCGGACAACTATTGTTCTTTGTTTTTTTTCTGTTGTTGATTATTTGTGAATCTTTTTCCCAGTGCTGTAAATGTACCTCTTCCCCTGAAATGATTCGCTTAACTTGCAAAATCCAGTTCCTAGTCTTTAGGGACTTCGCCTGAGGTGACATCTGGTGAACGCACACACAAAAAAAATAAGCGTCTGGTAACAATAATGATCATTTTCTAGTTGTTTGTCCCTTGGAAATCTTTGCTCTTCTCACAATCCTTTTGAAGTAATCTGTTTTCATCCAGACGGTCCAACTTCCTCTATTACCAAGTTCAAGATATCTTTGATGTCTTCCTTATTACTTGAAAATCTACAATCAGTAGTTTGCTGTTGTTTGCTGATTGGTGCTGACCACTCAATAAATGTGGTCCCTATTGTCCCCTAGCCTCGATACCAGGGTGAATGGGGAGTAGGTATACAGAAGCATATTCTGGGTGGCCATTATTAAGCCACAGCCAGCTATATTACATAGACCCGCAGCAGAAATAAAGCCGGAAATCCCTCCAACTAGAGTGCCGTTTTCAGCTATCGAAGCTATGGATAGCCACTCTGCCCACAACTATCTATGCTCGCGATAGTCACTCTGCCCACAACTATTTATGCTCGCGATAGCCACTCTGCCCACAAACTATCTATACTCGCGATAGTTACTCTGCCCACAACTATCTATGCTCGCGATAGTCACTCTGCCCACAACTATCTATGCTCGCGATAGCCACTCTGCCCACAACTATCTATGCTCGCGATAGTCACTCTGCCCACAACTATCTATGCTCGCGATAGCCACTCTGCCCACAACTATCTATGCTCGCGATAGTTACTCTGCCCACAACTATCTATGCTCGCGATAGTTACTCTGCCCACAACTATCTATGCTCGCGATAGTTACTCTGCCCACAACTATCTATGCTCGCGATAGTCACTCTGCCCACAACTATCTATGCTCGCGATAGTCACTCTGCCCACATCTATCTATGCTCGTGATAGTGACTCTGCCCACAACTATCTATGCTCGCGATAGTCACTCTGTCCACAACTATCTATGCTCGCGATAGTCACTCTGCCCACAACTATCTATGCTCGCGATAGCCACTCTGCCCACAACTATCTATGCTCGCGATAGCCACTCTGCCCACAACTATCTATGCTCGCTATAGCCACTCTGCCCACAAATATCTATGCTCGCGATAGCCACTCTGCCCACAACTATCTATGCTCGCTATAGCCACTCTGCCCACAACTATCTATGCTCGCGATAGTCACTCTGCCCACAACTATCTATGCTCGCGATATCCACTCTGCCCACAACTATCTATGCTCGCGATAGTCACTCTGCCCACAACTATATATGCTCGCAAAGCTGAAAACGTCATGCTAGTTGGAGGTTTTTCGTTAATTTCCTCTCAGGCCTAAGTAAATCTATAGTTGGCTGTGCATTAGCGGACTGGACAGAAGTGGAAGAACAAGAAAGACTGTAATGCCATTACCACAGGATGTGACTGCTTTTCACTGTGAGATTATTCCTTACACACTGGTATCCTACCCCTACACCAACAGTAATCATCATGATTATTTTATTAATTTGTCATTATGAACATTGCCCTTTGTTAATTAGATATATTTAGATGTTCTGGGAGGTTGTGAAGTTTGATCTCAGTTTATCTTGTAAGTGCTGATGGCATATTCAAATTTTGATGATAAAAAAACGTCACATTCGTTCCGAAAATATCATCATCATCATCATCATGTGTCATGTCGGTCGGCGTAGGCAAGCATCTATCTCCACCAGTGGCGTATTTTCTATGATACCGCAGCTACCGCCGGTAGCCTGAACATATTAATGAAATACAAAAGGAAATGATAATTCATTATATTTTTTAAAATAATTATATTACAAATTTTCGAATATTCTATTACACATTTCGTAGGCCAATATGTTTTATTTGCTTTGATTTGTATTTATTAAAGCAAGGTTTTCTTCTGGTCACAATAACGTTTATGAATGTTATAATTATTCTACATTGAAACCTCTAGGAGCCAGCGGTACATTTTTCCTCTATCCGGACCAAGTATTACCGACCTTGACATTCAAAAATAGGAATCAAAATAATGTAGGGGGTGTTGCCGCTAGATGAATGCGGTTTTATGGGCTATTTTTAGCTTTAGCCAATCAGAATCGTCACAAAATGAAAGTGAAACTATGTCTCATTACCGGAACTTCCTTAGCTATTTATAACTACGTTATACGCATCAGCATCTGTAGAAAGAACTTTTTCTGCTCTCAAGAGAATCAAATCTTAGTGTCGCTCAACTCAGACACAAGAACGCTTATCTGATTTGGCATTAATGTCCATTGAGAAATCATTCCCTGAGAAACTTAGAAACCAGCCCAACAGTACTTCCAACGACAAAGTCATCAAGACATTTTCGTCCCAAACACGACGGACATAATTAACATAAATAAGTAAGTAATTTAAAATGTAGTGAAGTCATTAGAAAATATCACTTTATATTAGCCTACTGAATATAATGTATGTTTTTATTTATTATGTCAGCGGTAGCCCAGACCCCAAAACCATTTATACGCCACTGATCTCCACATCACCTGGTCCTTCATGCATGTCATAATTTAAGTCTGTGATCTGTTGTAATGCCATTTAGATAAGCTGCTGAATATTTTTTCTTCCTTTTCCTTTGCTCTTCTTTCTATTCATTCTGCCTGTTGTTATGATATTCTCAATGCCTTCTTTTCCCATGACATGCCCAATACAAGTAGAGTATCTTTTCCTTATGGTTTTGATGATATTTCTGGTTTCTCCAGCTCGTTATAAACATTCTTCATTTGTCATTTTTGCTATCCATGGAATTCGTAGCATTCTTCTAATAAACCACATATCAGCAGCCTCTTATTTTCTTTGTGTTGTCTTGCCTATCTTCCACGATTCGCTTCCATATAGTAGAACAGGTTCGATGTAGCACTTTAGAATATGTTTTTAACATTAATTGACAATGATTTGTTCCATTGGATATTTTTCACTCAATGGAATTATGTCTTTGCTTGCCCTATTCTGCTTTTAATTTCTGCAGGGCATCTGCCATCTGATGTTATTATTGATCTCAGATATTGGAATCTATGCACTTGTTTCAGGTATTTTAAAATTTACTTTTGGTCTACATTCTTATGTGCATCAAAAGTGTCCGAATACTAAACAAAATTTAAATTTTTAAAAATTGCACCGAAAGTATCACTGACTGCTATAAAAGTGCTCAGAAACAAAAGCTTCTCTTGCTAGAGTGTCAAAAAGATAAAGTAACGAGTGCATGCTCGGTGGGGGATCCTTTATGAGATCAAGTTGCTTTCTGGTATAAACGTTCAGTGAAGAGTTATCTATCTTAATATATGTAATACGTCATGGATATAATCGATGCAATACGTCATGGACATAATCGATGTAATACGTCATGGATATAATCGATGTAATGCGTCATGGACGTAATCGATGTAATACGTCATGGACATAATCGATGTAATACGTCATGGACATAATCGATGTAATACGTCATGGACATAATCGATGCAATACGCCATGGACATAATCGATGTAATACGTCATGGACATAATCGATGTAATACGTCATGGACATAATCGATGTAATACGTCATGGACATAATCGATGTAATACGTCATGGACATAATCGACGTAATACGTCATGGATATAATCGATGTAATACGTCATGGATATAATCGATGTAATACGCATGAACATAATCGATGTAATACGTCATGGATATAATCGATGTAATACGTCATGGACATAATCGACGTAATACGTCATGGATAGATATAATCGATGTAATACGTCATGGACATAATCGATGTAATAAGTCATGGACATAATCGATGTAATACATCATGGATATAATCGATGTAATACGTCATGCACATAATCGAAAAGTGAACGCTCAGAGGCGTATACAAGGTGGGATGGAGGTGAATATCTGCCAGGTTCTGGTGACAAATAATGAAAGGATAGCGGCGTCACAATGTGAGATTGTTGTGTGGCTTCAATAGATCTAAGATGCTAAAACAGATGTTAGAAACAGGATTGACACGTCATAAAGAAGAGATTACAGGTGCGACTAGAGTGTCAAAGGACTGGTGTATAATAAGGAAGAAATTGGGGTTTTAGAATTCAGTGAAGTAATTTATGGGTTGCGAAGAAGTGATTTACTTCAAAGAGGAGTTGAAACCTTACAAGGAACGAGTGACATTTTTACAAAGAAATCTCAAGTGTCTTAAAATGAAAGAAATGGGCCACCTACCTTAGAACAGCAAGAAATTTAGGGATTGAGGCACTTACTCAGCGGGAAATCACTTCAGAGGATCAGATTGCCTCCTGTTGCAACACTGGGTAAAGAGTCTGCTATTGTATATTTGATAACACTTTGTAGTTGACACTGAGCGAGCAGGTTTAGCTCACAACAAAGAAGAATAGTCGGCTAAGGGATCTGCGTATTCTAAGAAAAGAATTCAGGTGGAAGGTAAACAAGAAGACATACACACTTTGTTAAGTGTTTACCGTACGTTACCTTCTGTTGAATGTTAAGTAAGTACGCAGAAAATTTTCAAATCTCTTTCTACACAATTGTTATTGCTCTGTTGCTTTACAGAAGTTGTTCTTGTATAGTTTAATTTCCCTTGCCTCTGCCATTTTTTTTTAAATCGGGGGGAATATGGAGTGTTCGGGTCAATGCTCTACAGTTATGATCCTAGATGGTGTTCTATTTCATTAAAACATCATCTTGAAGGCTTTCTGTTTCTTTCAATGGAGTACTTTCAATGACAAAGTAATCGAGACATTTTCGTCCAAAAATACGAATATAATTAACATATAGATAAGTAACTTAAAATGTAGTGATATCATTAGAAAAAATTACTTTATGTTAGCTTGCTGAATATCATAATGTATGTTTTTATTTATTATGTTGTCGGTAGCCCAGACCCCAAAACCAGTATACGCCACTGCTAAGGACAAGATGTTGAGTTCGATCCTGATAGACGGCTTCCAGGTTCACCCAGTCTTAGTGGGTACCGGATTTTTTTCTAGGAAAGTAAAGCGGCACGGGCCGCTTACCCCAATTTTACCCCAAAAATCATGTTCCGAAGGTCTGTAAAAATTATGGTAACTAACACCATAATCCCTATATGCCACTTAGCGTGATGGGGCTCTTTACTTTTTTTTTTTTACATATAAAGGCAGCAAAATATATTACCACTTGAATATTAATTTTAAAAATAAAGCAGGTAGGAACTTTACTGAGTGGATAAGTTAATCTTCACAGTAAGCTTAATCTAAACGCTGAAAATCCTCACGTCATCTTCTAATCCAGGTCTGTGAACTTTTCCTGCAGGGTTGAACGAAAACAAAACTGCAGTCATATATTATTGTGTGACGAGGCTTAAATACAGGTTGAGGGACATCTGGTTTATATTGGGGGAAATTTGAGCCAAACTTTTATAACTGAGACACAACTATCAGCATATGAAGGGAAGATAACTTTGGAGCAATGCATTGGTTAACCTCCGTAATATCAACCGCTTTGGCCAAGCTTTATATCATCTATACAGTAAATTATAGACAGAGCTAAGTAGATTTAGAATAAAACGTACATTAAAGTACTGAAACAAGTAAAAACATGAAGAAATAACTAATAATACACGCTGTGAAAAGCCAAAAAGCTATTTTGTTCGAATCAAAAGACACAATAACGTACAGAAAGTAATCTTAGAAAAGAGGGCGCAAGGCCAACGAATCAGAGACAAAGATCTCATATGGACTGATGACATCAAAAAGTGGACTTGGAAATCATTGATTGTCGATATTACCTGACTGCTTCAAGTCGAATCTGTCCCCGGCAAGCTCTTATTCTTCAGTTAGGTTCATGTAATGTTCTTAGTTAGGTTGATGTAATGTTCTTAGGTTCATGCAAAGCTCCTAGTTATTTCATGTAAAGCTCCTAGCTATGTTCATTAGAATCTCCTAGTTAATTTCATGTAAAGCTTCTAATTATGTTCATGCAAAGTTCCTAGCTAGGTTCATGTAAATCTCAAAGTTAGGTTCATGTAAAGCTCAAAGTTAGGTTCATGTAAAGCTCCTAGCTAGGATCACATAAAGCTCCTTGAGTTTACATTTACTGTGACTATCTATCCCTGGAAAAAAATGTTTTGTGATTCCTTCGTCCTTCTTCTAAATAAATAGCCCGACCATTTCGAAAGACCTTGCCAGAGAAAAGGAAATTGCAATATGATCCAGCAATTTGTTATAAACATAGAGCTAGAAAAATGAGAAATATGCTGGTTGGTTTGTTGGAGACATATAGCTAGAAAAAGGAGAAATATGCTGAATGGTTTGTTGGAGACATATAGCTAGAGAAAGTGGAAATATGCTGGATGGTTTGTTTGAGACATAGAGCGAGACAAAAGGGAAATATGCTGGATGGTTTGTTGGAGGCATAGAGCTAGGCAAAGGGGAAATATGCTACTTGGTTTGTTGAAGACATAGAGCGAGCAAAAAGGGGAAATATGCTGGATGGTTTGTTGGAGACATATAGCTAGAGAAAGTGGAAATATGCTGCTTGGTTTGTTGGAGACGTATAGCTAGAGAAAGGGGAAATATGCTGCTTGGTTTGTTGGAGACATATAGCTAGCGAAAGGGGAAATATGCTGCTTGGTTTGTTAAAGAAATATAGCTAGAGAAAGGGGAAATATGCTGCTTGGTTTGTTGGAGACATATAGCTAGAGAAAGGGGAAATACGCTGCTTGGTTTGTTGGAGACATATGCGCTAGAGAAAGGGGAAATATGCTGCTTGGTTTGTTGGAGACATATAGCTAGAGAAAGGGGAAATATGCTGCTTGGTTTGTTGTAGACACATATCTAGACAAAGGTAATATATGCTGCTTGGTTTGTTGATTTTGTTTTCCAGCTGCTTAAAGGATATTCACAGATGGTCCTGTGCTTTACGTGCCCCCTCCCCTGCCACTTGTGGAGGAAAGCTCTCTTTCCCTAGTGTTGTTCCGTTGTACTCTAATATATTAACACGGCTTCCCCCTCCCCCCCTTTTCCAACCTTAAATACAAGTAGCCCTCTCAGGTACATTTTTATCAGTGAATATCGTAACTCAGTGCCTGTCTTTAATTTACATTTTATTATTGGAGTATCATTTTACATTTGAATTTTAAACTATTTGATAAAAATGCATTTAATAGAGGCCTTATATGTAATGCTTTTCTTGCTTTATGGAGCGAGCCTGAGTTGTGGTAACAGGAAAAAAGCATTGAATGGAAGTGTATTGGAATGTACCCATGGATATTCCTACAACAGTGTGGAAGTCACTGTAACAAAAAGTTATTGGTTATTGGTTATGGAAGGCCTCGGTATCACAGCAAACGAATTAAAATCCATAATTGCTCAACCCCCCGTGCCAGTGGAATCATCCGAATTACTAACTCATCTCCCAAACAAAGAAAGGTAACTGTAGTCCCCATCGTAGCAGTCTCAGCACACGCCAAAAGACATAAGGCGAAACCGCGCAGAAAGTGAACACAGCCAACTGTTCCATGTCATACGATATCATCATTCATCGTAAACAAGCGAGATATCGAAGCAGGATCAAAACCGATGAGACACACAGCTCACGGTGTGCACATAGCACTTAACTCAGTAGCTCCTGCAACAAGCCGGACTTGGAATATGAGGAAACTGCAAGAAGGAACACTTTTCAGACATAGCCTTTAATGGTTCCTGCCGCCTATCCACCATATACCATGGAGTTCACGTCCTCCCGAAAATAATGATCGTCATAGCACTTGATAGACAAAATAGACAAGAATAGACAAGAAAGAATAGACAAAAAGTAAAAGCATAGAGCCCCGTCACATATAAGAACATGGTGTTAGTGTCCATATATTTGTTAGACCTTCCACACATTATTCTTGGGGTAACTGGTCAGTTACTTTCTCAGAAAAAATAAAATCAAGAGCTCTGTTGGGTGAGCCAGGAAGCTGTAGATCTGATGAGTGAGCCTGGAAGCTGTAGATCTGTTGGGTAGTCTGGAAACTGTAGATCTGTTGGGTAGTCTGGAAGCTGTAGATCTGTTGGGTGAGCCAGGAAGCTGTAGATCTGTTGGGTGAGCCAGGAAGCTGTAGATCTGATGGTTGAGCCAGGATGCTGCAGATCTGATGGGTGAGCCTTGAAGCTGTAGATCTGTTGGGTAGTCTGGAAGCTGTAGATCTGTTGGGTGAGCCTGGAAGCTGTAGATCTGTTGGGTGAGCCTGGAAGCTGTAGATCTGATGGTTGTGCCAGGAAGCTGTAGATCTGATGGGTGAGAATGGAAGCTGTAGATCTGTTGGGTGAGACTGGAAGCTGTAGATCTGATGGGTGAGCCTGGAAGCTGTAGATCTGTTGGGTAGTCTGGAAGCTGTAGATCTGTTGGGTGAGCCTGGAAGTTGTAGATCTGTTGGGTGAGCCTGGAAGCTGTAGATCTGATGGGTGAGCCTGGAAGCTGTAGATCTAATGGGTGGGCCTGGAATCTGTAGATCTAATGGGTGAGCCTGGAAGCTGTAGATCTGATGGGTGAGCCTGGAAGCTGTAGATCTAATGGGTGGGCCTGGAATCTGTAGATCTAATGGGTGAGCCTGGAAGCTGTAGATCTGATGGGTGAGCCTGGAATCTGTAGATCTAATAGGTGAGCCTGGAATCTGTAGATCTGTTGGGTAGTCTGGAAGCTGTAGATCTGTTGGGTAGTCTGGAAGCTGTTGATCTGTTGGGTGAGCCTGGAATCTGTAGATCTGTTGGGTGAGCCTGGAAGCTGTAGATCTGTTGGGTAGTCTGGAAGCTGTAGATCTGTTGGTGAGCCTGGAAGCTGTAGATCTGTTGGGTAGTCTGGAAGCTGTAGATCTGTTGGGTGAGCCTGGAATCTGTAGATCTGTTGTGTAGTCTGGAAGCTGTAGATCTGTTGGATAGTCTGGAAGCTGTAGATCTGTTGGGTAGTCTGGAAGCTGTAGATCTGTTGGGTGAGCCAGGAAGCTGTAGATCTGTTGGGTAGTCTGGAAACTGTAGATCTGTTGGGTAGTCTGGAAGCTTTAGATCTGTTGGTGAGCCAGGAAGCTGTAGATCTGTTGGGTGAGCCAGGAAGCTGTAGATCTGATGGTTGAGCCAGGATGCTGCAGATCTGATGGGTGAGCCTGGAAGCTGTAGATCTGTTGGGTAGTCTGGAAGCTGTAGATCTGTTGGGTGAGCCTGGAAGCTGTAGATCTGTTGGGTGAGCCTGGAAGCTGTAGATCTGATGGTTGTGCCAGAAGCTGTAGATCTGATGGGTGAGATGGAAGCTGTAGATCTGTTGGGTGAGACTGGAAGCTGTAGATCTGATGGGTGAGCCTGGAAGCTGTAGATCTGTTGGTAGTCTGGAGCTGTAGATCTGTTGGGTGAGCCTGGAAGTTGTAGATCTGTTGGGTGAGCCTGGAAGCTGTAGATCTGATGGGTGAGCCTGGAAGCTGTAGATCTAATGGTGGGCCTGGAATCTGTAGATCTAATGGGTGAGCCTGGAAGCTGTAGATCTGATGGGTGAGCCTGGAAGCTGTAGATCTAATGGGTGGGCCTGGAATCTGTAGATCTAATGGGTGAGCCTGGAAGCTGTAGATCTGATGGGTGAGCCTGGAATCTGTAGATCTAATAGGTGAGCCTGGAATCTGTAGATCTGTTGGGTAGTCTGGAAGCTGTAGATCTGTTGGGTAGTCTGGAAGCTGTTGATCTGTTGGGTGAGCCTGGAATCTGTAGATCTGTTGGGTGAGCCTGGAAGCTGTAGATCTGTTGGGTAGTCTGGAAGCTGTAGATCTGTTGGGTGAGCCTGGAAGCTGTAGATCTGTTGGGTAGTCTGGAAGCTGTAGATCTGTTGGGTGAGCCTGGAATCTGTAGATCTGTTGTGTAGTCTGGAAGCTGTAGATCTGTTGGATAGTCTGGAAGCTGTAGATCTGTTGGGTAGTCTGGAAGCTGTAGATCTGTTGGGTGAGCCAGGAAGCTGTAGATCTTTTAGGTGAGCCAGGAAGCTGTAGATCTGTTGGGTGAGCCAGGAAGCTGTAGATCTGTTGGGTAAGCCAGGAAGCTGTAGATCTGTTGGGTGAGGCAGGAAGCTGTAGATCTGTTGGGTGAGCCTTGAAGCTGTAGATCTGATGGGTGAGACTGGAAGCTGTAGATCTGTTGGGTGAGACTGGAAGCTGTAAATCTGTTGGGTGAGCCTGGAAGCTGTAGATCTGATGGGTGAGACTGGAAGCTGTAGATCTGTTGGGTGAGACTGGAAGCTGTAGATCTGATGGGTGAGACTGGAAGCTGTAGATTTGTTGGGTGGACTGGAAGCTGTAGATCTGATGGGTGAGCCTGGAAGCTGTAGATCTGATGGGTGAGATTGGATGCTGCAGATCTGATGTGTGAGCCAGGATGCTGTAGATCTGATGGGTGAGCCTGGAAGCTGTAGATCTGTTGGGTGAGCCAGGAAGCTGTAGATCTGTTGGGTAAGCCAGGAAGCTGTAGATCTGTTGGGTGAGGCAGGAAGCTGTAGATCTGTTGGGTGAGCCTTGAAGCTGTAGATCTGATGGGTGAGACTGGAAGCTGTAGATCTGTTGGGTGAGACTGGAAGCTGTAAATCTGTTGGGTGAGCCTGGAAGCTGTAGATCTGATGGGTGAGACTGGAAGCTGTAGATCTGTTGGGTGAGACTGGAAGCTGTAGATCTGATGGGTGAGACTGGAAGCTGTAGATCTGATGGGTGAGCCTGGAAGCTGTAGATCTGATGGGTGAGATTGGATGCTGTAGATCTGATGTGTGAGCCAGGATGCTGTAGATCTGATGGGTGAGCCTGGAAGCTGTAGATCTGTTGGTGAGGCAGGAAGTTGTAGATCTGTTGGGTGAGCCTTGAAGCTGTAGATCTGTTGGGTGAGCCTGGAAACTGTAGATCTGTTGGGTTAGACTGAAATCTGTAGATCTGTTGGGTGAGCCTGGAAGCTGTGGATCTGATGGGTGAGACTGGAAGCTGTAGATCTGTTGGGTGAGCCTGGATGCTGTAGATCTGATGGGTGAGCCTGGAAGCTGTAGATTTGATGGGTGAGATTGGATGCTGTAGATCTGATGTGTGAGCCAGGAAGCTGTAGATCTGATGTGTGAGCCAGGATGCTGTAGATCTGATGGGTGAGATTGGATGCTGTAGATTTGATGGGTGAGATTGGATGCTGTAGATCTGATGTGTGAGCCAGGATGCTGTAGATCTGATGTGTGAGCCAGGATGCTGTAGATCTGATGGGTGAGATTGGATGCTGTAGATTTGATGGGTGAGATTGGATGCTGTAGATCTGATGGGTGAGCCAGGATGCTGTAGATCTGATGTGTGAGCCAGGATGCTGTAGATCTGATGTGTGAGCCACGATGCTGTAGATCTGATGTGTGAGCCAGGATGCTGTAGATCTGATGTGTGAGCCAGGATGCTGTAGATCTGATGTGTGAGCCAGGATGCTGTAGATCTGATGTGTGAGCCAGGATGCTGTAGATCTGATGTGTGAGCCAGGATGCTGTAGATCTGATGTGTGAGCCAGGAAGCAGTAGATCTGTTGGGTGAGGCAGGAAGCTGTAGATCTGTTGGGTGAGCCTTGAAGCTGTAGATCTGATGGGTGAGACTGGAAGCTGTAGATCTGATGTGTAAGCCAGGAAGCTGTAGATCTGATGGGTGAGACTGGAAGCTGTAGATCTGTTGGGTGAGACTGGAAGCTGTAGATCTGATGGGTGAGAATGGAAGCTGTAGATCTGATGTGTGAGCCAGGATGCTGTAGATTTGATGTGTGAGCCAGGATGCTGTAGATCTGATGGGTGAGCCAGGATGCTGTAGATCTGATGTGTGAGCCAGGATGCTGTAGATCTGATGTGTGAGCCAGGAAGCTGTAGATCTGATGTGTGAGAATGGAAGCTGTAGATCTGATGTGTGAGCCAGGATGCTGTAGATCTGATGGGTGAGCCAGGATGCTGTAGATCTGATGTGTGAGCCAGGATGCTATAGATCTGATGGGTGAGCCAGGATGCTGTAGATCTGATGTGTGAGCCAGGATGCTGTAGATCTGATGTGTGAGCCAGGATGCTGTAGATCTGATGGGTGAGATTGGATGCTGTAGATCTGATGTATGAGCCAGGATGCTGTAGATCTGATGTGTGAGCCAAGATGCTGTAGATCTGATGGGTGAGCCAGGATGCTGTAGATCTGATGTGTGAGCCAGGATGCTGTAGATCTGATGTGTGAGCCAGGATGCTGTAGATCTGATGTGTGAGCCAGGATGCTGTAGATCTGATGTGTGAGCCAGGATGCTGTAGATCTGATGTGTGAGCCAGGATGCTGTAGATCTGATGTGTGAGCCAGGATGCTGTAGATCTGATGTGTGAGCCTGGAAGCCGTCGATGTGGATCGAACTCGATATTTGATCATTAGTAGTCTAGTTCGCTAATCAATTATATATCGCAGCCTTTAATGATCACTGATTATATTATAATTAGATTTCAACTTAGTGAGGTATGGAGATTTCTACCGGTCAGAAATAAATGTTTAAACGCTAGATCGTCAAGGATAACTAGAAAAGTCATCAGATAAAATGGTAATCAGAGAGCCTGTCTACTGTGACGACATTTACACTGGAGAATCAACGAACATCAAAATTTGTATTAGAAGGATACTAACAATACCTATGTCTAACGTACAAGCTATATATAACGTACAAGCTATATCTAACGTATAAGCTATATCTAACGTACAAGCTAGTCTCCTAAAACTGAAACAAATATGCTCTGGCATTTCGTTTGTCTCTAAATGGAGATGAGTTCATGCATTTTCAAATATGTGCCAGGAATAACTACATAGCATCTTAGACGATCACGTCTCTCCACGGTTTTGTGTTCCTTGTTTTCCTTATAAGTTTTACTTTTGATATTTTCCATTTCAAACTGTCGAGCTGTGTAGTATCATTTAATATTGTATTCCTCTTTTTATATTTTATCCCATCTTCCTGGTGTTACAATGTTATCAAGTTTCTAACCCTTATACAGAAACATAGCCCGTTTTTTGTTTTTGTTTCCTAATGCGTTTCAAAGGTTGTTATTTCTATTGGTTACACTTAAGCTGTCTTTATTACTGCTTGCTGTTCACGGTAGTCTCAAAATTCTTCAGAAGAAAGACATTTTTGTTATTTGCAATAGTTTCTTCTTCACTAATTGCTCTTCTGCCTGATAGAGAGATTCTATGAATAAAATAGTGACCTTTTTTAATTAAATTATTCTCTTGACGAAACAACAAACGGTCGCAATGTTGGGCACACATGACCGAGCATATTGTATACAGCAGAGTTTTATGTCTTCATTTTATGTATTTTATGTGCGTACTACTTCTATATGTTCTGCTATTGAAGCTCTGGTTGCTCTTACGGTATCATAATAAATCCTTCACCTTATAGTTCGTTGTATTTCCCTCTTTATTTTGTTTTTCCTGCGTTCACACAACCTATGGATGATGATTTTATAGTGACGTTCTCGTCCGGGTCTCCGCTATTATTATTTTTTCATTTCATTGACTGCATTTCCAACGACTTTGATTTGTCTTCCCTCTTGGTAAGTAGAAAGCAATCGGGAAGAAAGGTCCGCCTTTTTTTATTATCGACACATTATTGAGTCACATGATCATCAATATGATGATGACGATGATGCGGTCGCCCGATGATTTGAGGTATTCTAGCGGATACGAACCGTAGACTTCCTCCTCGTCATCCGCCCTTAAAAGGACGTTAAGTGGACGTAGTTACGTTGTGTTGAAGTTTGCAGTGTAACACTGTGATATCTGCGCCTTTCGGCCCAACACATCCGACTTCAGCCGACATTTTTGAGTACCGGGTTTGTCTTCCCTCTTCGATCCCTGCTCGCTTGGCCAGACTAGACAGGTTAGTCTGTTTCTGGAGGCACCGCGGAGAGGTGTAGCAGGGTCTGGATGGTTCTGGTTCACCGATCCTGGCGCAAGCCATCAGTTATGAGTCACTGACGACTTCCAGATCTGGTGCTGGGTGGGGCGCGCCTTCGCCTCCAGATCATCAATATGACAGTACTGTTCTGTTTAAGGCCTGATCGCAAAAAAAAACACCAATCGGATGCAAACCTGGCCTCTTCTTCTCAGTAGGACAATAACTAATTATTGTCTATCATGGATCCATCCGTTCTGGTACAGAGGTCCTGAATATCTTCAATGTGCTACCTCAGACACAAACTTGGATATCTTGAGCTGACAACAAACATGAATCTATTTGCTAAGTAGCTGAAAGTGCTCTGTACAAACAATCTAGTCAGGCTCGAGACAATGTTTGTTTGCCTTTCAGTTCTTGGCAACCACGGCAAAACCCAGCTCATAATGTAGAGATGATACACATCTCAAACACTAAATTCCAAATAGATCTGGCAACCTTTATTTGAATTAACGCCAGTCATGCAGGTAATAATGTCAAGACTGCTTCAGGTAATGTGGACTACGTACCTGATCATTCTCAGCCTGTCTCAGATCATGTCGGAATTGTTCTAGTAATTTTCGAGTTGATAAGATATCTATTTTGGTTTTTTTACTCTGCGCAAAGATTAATAGACTGCAGTGCACTAATAATAAGTGTTGAGTTTTATAAGGAAAATGCTTTGATTGACATCGGTCATGTGCTGAGAATTACTGAAGAAAGAATAATGAAGAAGAAATGTGTGTGTGTGTGTGTGTGTGTGTGTGTGTGTGTGTGTGTGTGTGGTTTTTGGCTTCTCAAGTTGGTTGTACAGACAAACGCAAAGAAGAACGCGCGCTGCTCTCAAAGATAATACAAATGTTTTATACGAGTCCTAAAGCAAAAGTAAAACAAAAAGCTAATTACTAACATCAGAACTAAACTTTCATTAGTTATTTTGTCATGAAATAAATAAATGAAAAGATGAAACATGCCATACATGAAAAGATCGAGGGAGGAAGAGATAGTGGGAAGAGTAGAGAAAAAATTAGATGACATCGAGAATATTGTGGCGGGAATACACAAGGTGATTAGCTTATGTGATAGCTGCAGTCACACAGTTATTGAAAGGCATGATAGTCAATTGCAACAAGCGTGCTAACTGGGAAAGGAGAATTATTAAAGTACCGGGAAAGAACATAAAAGTTAAATGCAGATGTTCTAAAAAAAGAACTTTCCATAACACGCGACCAAAATATGGGCGCGGAACATCTGAGATTAGAGACTACGTGAGCGCAACGTTTATTCGGTGAATAGAACACGTCAATGCAAGGCTGATGTTACATCTAGTTGCTTGAGGCGCTCTTCTGAAGGAAAGTTGTTAAAGTTCCAATATTTATTTTCTTCTGGTTCGCAACTGCTAACGAGCATTTACAGTCACATATTTTCCGAGGTGAATAAGAAGTTTACCGAAACAAAATCTAACAGCAATCTTCAACCATGCAATGCTTGCGATAATTACCGTGTCTCCTGGGAAACAAAATTCTCTCTAGTTAAAAGAGTTCTGAATTGTGGTGAGAAAAGTTGAAATCTAATTCTTTTTTGACAATTTTTAAAGAGTATACATCACTTGAAAGAAACAGAAAATACCTATGTGAGTTCTGTGACGTCAATTCTAAAATTGTAAATCCTCCTTCTTCTAAAAAAAAGCATTGTTCCTTTACCCCACCCGATTTCTGCATCAAATTTCCCAGAGAATTTGTCTGAAGCTAAGTTCTGTACCAACACAAACAGAAGATACCCGTAACAACAGATACGTTACCGAGCAGCCACACTGTCAACAACGCACCAAAAATATCATAACGTACACAAAATTTGTATCCAAACCTCTGTATGTTGTTTTTGGCGGTGAACCAGGTTTTTGGATTTTGCATTTACTGTTAGAAGAAGAAAAAACGAGCACAAGGTGGCACAAACCATGAGTTGGGGTGCGTGTAGCGAGGCGCTGAAGAGAGCTCGTTATGATTCCATAACAACCAGAATATAGCTGAGAGAGAAAAAGAAAATAATTGGCAATCTGTCTTGGAAAGCATAAAGCAACAGGTAGATATGGGGTTTAGTTAGAAAAGTAGATCTGCCTGTATTCAAGGTAGAATAGCAACAAACATCTTCTGTCTTTGCACAATGAGTAAAAGGTATGTTTGGAGATTTCTGGTCTTTATTCTATCTTTCGTTTGTCCATCTGCTGTTGCCTTGGAACGTTGCAGGAGAAAGGAGGAGTAGAAGACCTGATGTCTGAACTTGCATTGTTTGTTATTTTAGTCACTTCTCTTTTAGTGATATTCCTCGGCTTATCTGGACGCTGTTAAAATAGAAATGTTTTTGTTCTTGCATATGGCACATGCACTGCAGAAATCAGAAGTAGCACTGAACAAGCAAAGACAGATTTCTATCGAATGAAAAAAATATCCTGTGAAGGAAATCATTGTTAATTTTAAGGAAACGTGTCCTAAAGTGTTACATCGAACCTGTTATACTATATGAAAGTGAGTTGTGGACGATATTTAAGACAACACAGAGAACATTAGAGGCAGCTGAGATGTGGTTTATCAGAATAATGTTACGAATTCCATTGATAGCAAAAATTACAAATGAAGAATGTTTAAAGCAGGTTTGAGAAAGCAGTAATATCATCAATCATCAAATCATACGGAAGAGAAAATCTGACATTTACTGGGCATGTCGTGCGAAAAGCAGGGATTAGTAATACTATAATAACAACAAGAATGAATGGAAAGAGCAGAATAAAATAAAGAAAAGCAAATATTAAACAGTTTATTCAAACCGCAGAATAAAGATCACCGACTGAAATTATGAGATGCATGGAGGACCAAGTAATATGGGGTGGCCAACCATCATGGCACCTGATGATAGTTACGATATGTCTTTCAGTACGTCTATTCATTACTTCCTTGGTCTCCTTCTTGCTTTCTGTCGAGACATTCTTAGGTAGAAAGCTTTTGATGTTGTTTGGTCTGGTTTCATTCTTAGCAAGTGTCCGAACCATTTCATTACCAGGCACGGTTTAATTCAGAACTGTCCTCTGACTGTCAGATTGGGTGTGCAATCTGTCTTTGTGTTATTTGTTATATTAATAGACAAACATGATATTATTATAACCATGCCCCTATTTATCATAGTTAGTGTATTTTCCATTAGCATTTAAGTTTATGCCAGATTTTTTGTTACCTGCACACATTTACAGTAATCACTTTTAAATAATCACTGTGCCTATATCAAGTAAACCACACATAGCGACAGTGACAATAATAAACTGTTATATGTCACACAGACAAATGAATTAGCAATCAAACGTAAGTAAAGGGATAAAATGTGCGCTATCTTTATTGGACTGGTGTAAAAAAAAAAGATTTTATGTTTCGACAATAGAGTAGACCTCCAGATTGAATCGATAGAGTAGAAGACTTCTTGATTGAATCAATAGAGTAGAAGACTTCTTGATTGAATCGATAGAGTAGAAGACTTCTTGATTGAATCAATAGAGTAGAAGACTTCTTGATTGAATCGATAGAGTAGAAGACTTCTAGATTGAATCAATAGAGTAGAAGACTTCTTGATTGAATCGATAGAGTAGAAGACTTCTTGATTGAATCGATAGAGTAGAAGACTTCTTGACTGAATCAATTGAGTAGACCTCCGGATTGAATCGATAGAGTAGAAGACTTCTCGATTGAATCGATAGAGTAGAAGACTTCTAGATTGAATCAATAGAGTAGAAGACTTCTAGATTGAATCAATAGAGTAGAAGACTTCTAGATTGAATCGATAGAGTAGAAGACTTCTCGATTGAATCGATAGAGTAGAAGACTTCTCGATTGAATCGATAGAGTAGAAGACTTCTAGATTGAATCAATAGAGTAGAAGACTTCTTGATTGAATCGATAGAGTAGAAGACTTCTTGATTGAATCGATAGAGTAGAACACTTCTTGATTGAATCGATAGAGTAGAACACTTCTTGATTGAATCGATAGAGTAGAAGACTTCTTGATTGAATCGATAGAGTAGAACACTTCTTGATTGAATCGATAGAGTAGAAGACTTCTTGATTGAATCGATAGAGTAGAACACTTCTTGATTGAATCGATAGAGTAGAACACTTCTTGATTGAATCGAAAGAGTAGAAGACTTCTTGATGGAATCGATAGAGTAGAAGACTTCTTGATTGAATCAATAGAGTAGAACACTTCTTGATTGAATCAATAAAATAGACGACTTCTTAATTGAATCAATAGAGTAGAAAACTTCTAGATTAAATCAATAGAGTAGAACACTTCTAGATTGAATCAATAGAGTAGAAGACTTCTAGATTGAATCAATAGAGTAGAAGACTTCTTGATTGAATCAATAGAGTAGAAGACTTCTTGATTGAATCGATCGAGTAGAGCACTTCTTAATTGAATCGATAGAGTAGAAGACTTCTTGATTGAATTGATAGAGTTGAAGACTTCCTTACTGGACATCATTATTGACCATCTTGCTTGAACCAGAAAGTTTAAATCATTCTTGATTGAACCAGAAAGTTGAAACGACTTTTGATTGAACCAGAAAGTTGAACGACTTTTGATTGAACCATAAAGTTGCACTTGAAACACCCTTGACTGTGCCAGCATATCAAATTACTTCTTGCTTGGGTTAGTAGGCTCTATTTAAACCATACAAGACACGAAACGAGTTCATACTTGGTTAGTTTCGAAGATTCCACTAATAAATACATATTCAATTTGACAAAAAGTTATTTATTTATTTCTTCAGTATCAATGACAAAAACATGATCACTTCACAATCAGGAAGTGCCAGGTCGAAGAATCTTTGAGCGATTTCATTTCCCAGCATACCCTCTTGTCTTATACTGGAAAGATGATGCCAAGTTCTAATCCCATTGGAGAAGGATAATAAGAAATAACCTTTGACAGTTTAACGTTAAACATAAAAGTCATTATGTTTATGTCTGAACTAATTTTTTTTTAAAATGAACAATTAAATGATTACAAGCTCATCATCATCATGTGCCTTCTCCGCAACGAAGGTTGGCTACCATGGATCGCCATTCTACTCTGTTTCTTGCTTTGATGGTGCAGATTGTCATAGATTGACTTGTCCATCTTTTGATGTTACTCGTCCATGTTAGTCTTGGTCTGCCTCTGCCTCTTTTATCTTGTATTTTTCCTTCCAATATTACTTTTAGTAGGCTGTTGTGTCTTTTAACATGCCCCAAAAATTTCATTTGTCTTGTCTTAATTGTATTTAGTAGTTCTCTTTTTATTTTCAGTTGTTTTAAAACTTCATCGTTTGTTTTCATATTTTCATTTGTGTTCATTACAAGCTACAGAGTAATTAAAAATAGTTTATTTTCCCCAGAAGTTACCATGAGGGCTCAAAGTTTATGTTCAGTCCTGAGGACTTTCTTTGCTATCATGAAAGAGATGGAAACACTAAAAGACATTGACCAAGTAAAGTGGTGTTGATGTTAAGGCGAAGATAAAGACAGGGACAAAATACATTTTAATCTTTTCCTAAATACTTTAAAAGCTTTGTGTTTTTATTGTGTTGGTCAAACTCAAATTTACATAAAACGTGAACAATATTTAATGTTCTCAAATTTAATTCCGTGAAATATAATATTTCACTTCCCTACCTTACAGAACATCTTCAATACGTTTATAGTACCGTGTGTCAACGAGGTTTGTTCTTCTTGTTGTTAGAGATCAATAAGGAAAGTAACAAAATACAAAAATGGATAACTGACAACATTTTAGAAAAAATGGAAGAGAGAAGACAAGCGAAGAACACAGCAAGATACAAGGAAATTGATAATGAAATTCGAAAAATGTGCAAAAAGGCAAAAGAAGACTGGCTCAACCAAAGATGTCTAGAAGGCGAAACTATGGAAAGTAAACCAAATTTAAGAGGAATGCACATAGAAATAAAAAGAATGACAAATAAAGACAAAAAAGCGGCAGGAAGCGGATGTATTGCAAACAAAGAGGGAAGTATGCTAACAGACAACAAAGATATAATCGATAGATGGCAGGAATACATAAAATAATTATTTCATGACGAAAGGGACAAAAAACCATTTATAAAATGCACATCCAGCTATAAAATCATAAAATCTGAAGTAGAAAACACTATAAAAACAATGAAAAAGGGAAAAGCAGCAGGACCTGACAATATACAGATAGAGATGATACAGGCTCTAGAAGATTTCGGCATTGAAGTGATCACAGACATATGCAATGACATATGCCATACAGGATACATACCAAATGAACTAAAAACATCATCTTTCATTGCATTGCCTAAAAAGAATGGTGCAGTTGAATGCAGTGATTTTAGAACAATAAGCCTAATGAGCCAGGTAACCAAAATTTTACTAAAAGTTATACTAGGAAAGATTCAGAATAAAATTAATACTGAATTAGATGAGCAACAATTCGGATTCAGCAAAAACAGTAGAACAAAAGAAGCCATATTCAGCATGAGGACATTGATTAAAAAGTACATAGAAGTAAACAAACTAATATATGCCTGCTTCATAGACTACA
This sequence comes from Megaustenia siamemsis, assembly GCA_032433765.1. Lineage (NCBI taxonomy): Eukaryota > Metazoa > Mollusca > Gastropoda > Stylommatophora > Ariophantidae > Megaustenia > Megaustenia siamemsis. The sequence continues at coordinate 177,146,681 of JAVIAB010000092.1, forward strand.
CCAAAGCATTTGATAGAATACACCATAACCAACTTATAGACTGCCTAAAAGATATAAATCTAGACGACACATATATACTACTAATATGTAATTTGTACTGGGAGCAAACAGCAATAATAAAATATAACAAGGAGAACTCTACACCCATTGATATACAAAGAGGAGTAAGGCAAGGATGCATCCTATCACCAAGCTTGTTCAATTTATACACTGAGCAAATCTTTAAAACATCACTGAGATGCCAGGTCTAAACATTAATGGGAAGATAATCAATAACCTAAGATATGCTGACGATACTTTACTACCAGCAGAAAATCCTAAAGATCTACAACAATTACTTAATGTAATAAACATGACAAGCAAAAAATATGGACTAGATATGAATATCAATAAGACTAAAACGATGATCATAAAAAAAGAAAATTCTCAAGACCTACAATTAAATATCAAAGTGGAAGGAATACATCTAGAGACAGTTCAGAACTACAACTACCTTGGACATACTATAACCAGTGATGGAAAATGTACAACTGAAATAAATAAAAGAATAGGTATGGCAAAAAGTAATTTCAATGCCATGAAAAATATACTAACATCAAAACAAATAACACCAGGGCTAAAACTAAGAATAGCAACATGTAATATCTTCTCAATATTCCTGTATGGTGCAGAAACATGGGCATTAGACCAGAAAAAAGAATAGAAAATTGAAGCCTTTGAAATGTGGGTTTATAGAAGAATAGGTAGAATTGGATGGAAAGAAAAAAAAAACAAACGATGAAGTTTTAAAGCAACTAAAAATGAAAAGAAAACTACTAGACGCAATTAGAGCAAGACAAATGAAATTTTTTGGGTCATGTTAAAAGACACAACAGCCTAAAAACAGTAATATTGGAAGGGAAAAAACAAGGTAAAAGAGGCAGCGGCAGACCAAGACTAACATGGACAAGTAACATCAAAAGATGGACAAGTAAGCCTATGACAATCTGCACCATCAAAGCAAGAGACAGAGTGAAATGGCGCTCCATGGTAGCCAACGAAATGGTGCTCCATGGTAGCCAACCTTCGATGTGGAGACGGCACTCAATGACGATGGTCATGTTGTTAGAAATCATCATCCTTGTATACCAGATGAACCCATAGGTGCACCGATGTCCTCCTCGAGAAAATCCAAGGAGAACCTAGACTCACATGAACTCCGTAGCATTGCTTGGGGGGACCCACGGTGTGGGCAGGTTTTTTTCTGACAATTTTGCTTGGGCTGAGGCCAAATGTATGGGACACACTTTGCGATTTTAACTGGCAAGGATTCTTTAAGAAACTTTGTGTGTGAGTGCACACGGGGCCTCCTGCTTGTTGTCGTTATCTGAGTGGCCGACACATAGCACATCACAACACTACAGACAAGGGGAGGGCAGCGTCACGAAGAAACCACTCATTAATTTTTTCCTATTTTTTACAGAAATGACCCGCGGTGAGCTTAGAACTCCAGACCTTCCTGAGCATAACTTGTCGTCGTACCTCTAGACCATCAAGTCCCGATTGAGAGTTCACACCAATAATCACGCGACTAGAACCTGCTGTGTATGAAATGATAAGAAAACATTACCCAAGTGCATGATTACGATGTAACTGCTGAGAAAAAAAAAAAAGAAAAACCCCAGTTAAAAGTCGAGTATTAAGTAGTTGTAGTAGCAGTCTCCTCCGTTAGTCACAGTTGACTATAGATTTTGCAGCGCTTCTATGAAATATTATTTTGTCTTTCTGTCGTCGTGTATTCTCTTTTTCTATGAATCTGTCTGATTTTTGCTTGAGTTGTAGCTTTAGAGTGTTTTTTTCCAAAGCAGCTATTTCTTCCTATGCTGCAGGGTTAATGTTGAGTCTTCATGTCACGTTTACACACGTCTATAAATCTGAGTTTTGGGGGTCCCCTAGTTCTTTTGCCATCTACTCGTTGTATAGTATATTTTTTTATATGCGGCCATCTATTATATGACGTAAATGGCCAGGCAAGCGTAGCCCACGTTGTTTGAGCAACATTTAGATATTCTGGAGGCCTGTGTAATGGCGCCTAAGGAATAATATTGTAGTGCTCGGGGTGGGATGACATTATGTTATACGGAAGACAAATCTTGTTTATCCACTTCTCCTTTATTTTTTTCATTCAGCGCTTATGTTTTTTTTTATTAACTTCTATCATATCTCGTTTGTTTAATGACGTGTACTCGGCACCGATTTCCCCTTAGCTTGTGTCTCTCGGAGCATCGAAAGTAAACTTCGTGTCACAAAATACTCCTTTTCAAAATTTGAAGATTGTGAGATTGTAATATTGTTGTTTCTATTTTAACGAGTTATTGTATGTCTCCTATAGGTCTAGGGCGTCACACACCTTACCATTACAACAAGAAGCACTGGAAGTGTAACATCACCATCGTTTGATATTAAGGAACACGCTGTTTTTTTGTTTGTATCATTTTACCCAGAAACCTCAGATAGAATAAATAGCGCAATGGTTAGTGAACTGGACTACAAAGAACAAGAAGTCGGGTCCGATCCTGATCGACGGCTACCGGTTTCACCCATCCTTAAATGGGTACCGGAATTTCTCTGGGAAAGTAAAGCGGCACGGGCGTAACACCAACCAAATTACGCCAAAAATCATGTGCCGAAGGTCTATAAAAAGTATGGTTACTAAAACCATATTCCCTAAACGTCAGTTGGTGTGACAGGACTCTTTACTTTTGTACCTCTAGAGAGAGGACGCACTATTACAGTAAAATCGGGGAAAATATCTTTACGCATTTTCCCGTGACATGGGTCTGCCGGGTGGAGGGAAATGGAGTAGAGGGGGGTGGAGTGAGGGCGGGGGATTGTAGAATCGAAGAATAGAATTCCCTTCTTCAGTACTGTCTCTACTAGGTATTCGGGTCTCAGTTTTTATTTCACCCCAAACAGAACAAAACGATTGACCCTACCGGTATTCGAACCCACTTTCGCCTGGTTTGGAACTTGACGAATTATCGATTCGGATCTCACTATCTTACATTCATTTCATTTTGTAAATCAGGTACACATTTTCAGCTAAGTTAACTAGCTGAAATCTCTATTCGCACGACTGCCCTTCACTACTAAATTTACGCCTACATTTGGTGAATTATAAGATTAAACAGCACCAGAGCTAGAAGTTGTCAGCGACCAACAGCTGATGGCTTGCGCCAAGATCGGTGAACCAAAACCATCCAGACCCTGCTCCACCTCTCTGTGATGCCTCCAGTAACAGACTAATCTGTCTAGTCTGGCCAAGCGTGCAGGGATCGAAGAGGGAAGACAACCCGGTACTCCAAAATGTCGTGCTGAAATCGGATGTGTTGGGCCGAAAGACGCAAACATAACAGTTATACTGCAAACCACAACACAACGCAGACACGTCCACTACGTCCTTGTAAGGGCGGATGATGAAGAGGAATATTCTAGTCTACTACGATACTCTAGAATACTTTAGTCATCGGGCGAACGCAACCAACCAGATTAAACAGACATCGTTCTAATCCGGCGACTGATGAAGTCCAAGAAGATAACAAACTAGTTACACTGCTGTTACAACGAGATAATACTGTGAGACAGCTCATCGAGATGTACAGTCTAACTTATGAAGATCTTTATTCCCTATAGACAATGTGAAGATTGAACAAAAAACGGCAATTATTTCTCTGGTTTCTAGCTGCTGCTGATTTCCTCTCAATCATCTTCTCTTCGCAGCGAGATGATGAAGTTAGAATAAGATTGTTTCTACCTACCTACCTACCTACCTACCTACCTACCTACCTGCCTACCTACCTACCTACCTACCTACCTGCCTACCTACCTACCTACCTACCTACCTACCTGCCTACCTGCCTGCCTGCCTACCTACCTACCTACCTACCTACCTACCTACCTACCTACCTACCTACCTACCTGCCACCTACCTACCTGTCTATCTGTCTGTCTGTCCGTCCATCTGACTGCCTGTCTGTTTAACAGTCTGTCTGCCTGTCTATCTGTCCGGCTGTTTGTCTGTCTATCTATCTGACTGCTTGTCTGTCTAACAGTCTGTCTGTGTACGCTTATTCGTTAGTTTATCTACGTTGTATAATTAAGTGTGTCTCTGTTGGGGGATGTGAGTGATCTAGGAGTACTAAACAACTATACCGCAAAAATAAAACCACTGATGAATATGCATAAAGATATAAGATGAAAAGCCAGAACATAAAATGTACGTACTAGAAAATAATAGTTAGAAGGATAAAGAGATCAGCAGTATTTGGATTCGTGTAATAGAACAATAGAAGAGCAAACAGAGAGATAACATTTCATGTCTATTAACTGAAGATATTGATCGGAACATTTAACTATACTCTTGTAACGAAAACGTTCACCTATATTTAAAATACAAATAGAATGTATCAAAACGTACGTTATAATGAGAATTAACAAATCGTATCTAATATTGAGCAGTTTGTTTGACATCATTGTTATGTGCCACAGCGGTTGGCTTAGTCGAATATGTATTTTCACAATGATTCGTATCAATTCTGTTTTTGACTTTCTACCGTTTCACTACACTAAGCAATCCAGTATCTTCTCTCTTTGTCGTCCGCGATATCTCTTTCGCTGAATTTTGCCAGTTGTAACTAAGTATTTAAACTTTCCTCTTTTTTTGATGTGCACGAAAAAGTTGATTGTTTCTTTTTGATGTTTTATGCGAGCTCTCACTCTGTGTTTTGGATTCTTTGATAGTCTCCTAGTTAGTATTTTTAGCTGTCCATGGATTTTCTTTTCAGAAATAGCACATCAGAGACAACTAACAGTCTTTTCATCTGTTTGTCTACTGTCCATGATTCTTTTTCTTAATCAGAGTTGGCTCAATATTGGTAGTATAGTGGGGAGCGGTGTCAACGCATGTGGAGGGACCGATGACTATGTCATGGTTCTAAAACGTAACCTAATTTGTGTTAATACGTGTCTTGGTACCTTAGCTGGCCTTATATATTAACATGGTACCAGTGGTTTCCCCTTCAGCGATCTAGTGGTAGTCAACGATAGTCTCACTCTATTAAACCTGTCCTGAGATAAGAGATACTTCGATAATTCGTCTTTGTTTGGCAATCTTCCCTCAGCCTACACGCTTGCCTTCACTTCTGTACCTGGAAAAGCCATCAAATGGCGAGTACGTGTACATCATCACTACACTTAACTACTATATGTACATCATCACTACACATAACTACTATATGTACATCATCACTACACTTAACTACTATAAGTACATCATCACTACACATAACTACTATATGTACATCATCGCTACACTTAACTACTATATGTACATCATCACTACACTTAACTACTATATGTACATCATCACTACACATAACTACTATATGTACATCATCACTACACATAACTACTATATGTACATCATCGCTACACATAACTACTGTATGTACATCTTCACTACACACAACTACTGTATGTACATCATCACTACACATAATTACTGTATGTACATCATCACTACACATAACTACTGTATGTACATCATCACTACACTTAACTACTATCATCATCATCATCATGTGCCATATCGGCTGGTGTAGGCGATTATGTCCTTCCACAATCTTCTATCTACAGTGCATCGTATCAGATCTGTCGCTGACTGTTTTCCATGCCATGACACTAAGCTATCCAGTATTTTCTGTCTTTGTCGTCCGCGATCTATCTTTTCTTTTATTTTGCCAGTTGTAACCAAGTATTCCAACTTTCCTCTTCTCATGATGACCAAATAATGTTGATTGTTTCCTTCTGATGCTTTTTAGGAGCTCCCTTTTTGTGTTCGCCTCTGAGAATTTCCACATTGGTCTTTTTAACTGTCCAGGAAACTTTCAACATTCTTCTGAAAAATCCCATCTCAGTGGCCTCTAATCGTCTTTTTATTTGTTGTCTACTGTCCATGATTCGCTTCCATAGGTCATAATTGGTTCTACATAACACCGATAAACTCTCTATCTCACTTCTATTGATATGGATTTGTTGCATTAGATATTTTTCATTTTCTGAAATGCTATTTTGGCCTGAGCTATTCTGCTTTTATTTCTCTGTTGCATCTCCCATCTGATGTAATTATTGTGCCCAAGTATTTGAAACGTTGTACTTGTTTCAGATTTGTCCTGTTTTTTTTTTATGCTGCATGATGGTGATGATTGTTTCTTTGATATGGCCATTACTTTTGTTTTCCTACTATTCAGACTGAGACCTTTTTTTGTTGCTTTCTTTTACTATTATGTCTATCAATTCTTGTAGTTCATTCTCTGTCTCTGCTATTAAGACTGTGTCATCCGCATATCGCAAATTATTTATGTTGTGACTGTTGGCTTCAATTCCTTTTGTGTCTACTATTGATCTCATAATATATTCGCTGTAAAGTAAAAACAAATCAGGCGACATAACACAGCCGTGTCTGACTCCTTGTTTTATATATTGGAATTCTCCTCTTTGGTTGCTAATTCGTATGGCTGCTATTTGTTGCCAGTACATGTTTTTTATGATTCGCAGATCTTTGCCATCAATGTTTAATTTTTCCAGCATATTGACTATTTCCACATGCTTTACTTTGTCAAATGCTTTTGTGTAGTCTATAAAGCACATATATAGATCTTTCTTTACCTCTATAAATCTTTGTATCCATGTTCTTAAGATGTATATTGCATTATTGGTGCCCTTTCCTTCCACAAATCCACATTGTTCCTCACTTATTTCTGCTTTTATTTTGTTCCTTACACGTCTCATGATAATTTTGTACTAATATTTTGGTCATATGGCTCATGAGACTAATAGTGCGATGCTCTTCACAATCAGTGGCGCCTGACTTCTTCGGTATGGCTACAAAGATAGACTTTAGTAGATCTTCAGGTATGTTTCCAGTGTTATATATGTCATTGAGTAGTTTTGTTATGACTTGTACTCTCTCCTAATGAATTAACCTTTTCGATTGTTATATTGTACTGGAACTTTGCTTTGTTTTAATGTGTTGAATTGATCCTCCACTTCACTCTGCATTATTGGTTGTCCTGTGTCTTTGTTGGAATTGTTTAGCTCTGGCCTTTCATCATCATAGAGTTGACTGATATGTTCTGTCCATCTTTCCATCGTCTTCTCCTGTCCCATTATTATATTTCCTTCCTTTGATTTTACACATCTTGAAACTTTTGACTACTTTTCTTCCTGTTATTTCATCTAACTGATTGTGCATAAATTCTGAGCCTTTCTTTTGTTCTTTTTCTATTTCTTCAAATTTCTGCTTTAACCATTCTTCCTTTGCTTCTCTGCATTTGTTCTAGATCTCTTTGTGCAATATTTTGTATGTCTGTTCTTCTTTCTTATGTTTTCGTCTTTTGTCCATTAGCTCTAATATTTCTTCTATCATCCATTTCTTTTTGTTTATTCTTTTAGTCACTGGTATTACTTCTTTTGATGTTTGTTGAATCGATAGTTTGAGCATTTCCCACTGTTCCTCGATGTCCTGTATTTTCTCAATAGCATTATATCTATTTTGTATTATCGTACTGTACTCTAAGCATATACAATTTTAGATTCTTTGGGGATTTCTGTGTCTTCCGCAGTTTAATTCTTATCTTTCCAACTACTGGTACATTGTCACTATTGCAGTCTGACCAGGCCTTGTTTTAGCAGATGTTAGCCCATTCATGAATCTTCTCTGTACCAGTGTAAAATCAATTTGATTGTGTACTTTATTGTCTGGGCTTTGCCATGTCCATAGTCGCCTAGGGTGTTGTTTGAACCAGGTTTTACCTATAATCTATAATAATATCAACGTCACTTCTTCGGATGATGGAAATGGGAGTTAAGATGGGCACGGCCAGAAATGAGAAACTTGGTGGCCGTGTAAGAAGACTTATCAACCAACATAGAACTGGAGTCGTCAGTCGCTGGACACTGAGGGAATTGCTGAGGAGGGGATCTGAGCACCGATGTACATGTTCGGAGTGCAATGATGATGACCCGCAAATAACTCAAATAACTCAAATAACCTATAATCATTTCATGTGTCTTTGCCCAATCTATCAATCTATCCCCTCTGGCATTCATCTCTCCAAGGCCATGTCCCCCAGTCACATTTCGCACTTTAGCTGTCCCTACCTTTGCATTGAAATCCCTAATACAACAGTTATTTCTTGGGATTTACATTGTACCGTGGTAATTTCTAGCTCGTTGTCAAAAGTGTCAATGTCTTCTTCTTCGCTATTACTTGTTGGTGCATAAGCTTGAATTATGTTGATACCAATTGGTCTACCTCTCAATTTTACTAGCAGAACTCTATCTGATACTGGCCAAAATCCTTTCACTGTTTTGCTTCTTTCTCTATCTAACATGATGCCTACTCCTCTTTCGTGTGTGGTTCCCCAGAGTAAATTACATTTCCACTGTCGCGTTGTAATAATCCTGCTCTTTTCCAAACCATTCCCCATAGTCCCAAGATTTTCGATTTCATTCTCTTCATTTCTTGACTGATGTTTTTTTTTATTTTACCAACCTGGAATGCTGATCTAATGTTCCAAGTTCCTATTGCTAGTGTCTCTTTATTTTTGATCTTGCCTACAGTAGCTTGATGCCGATCGAGTGTCACCTGTAGCACATGACGCTCCCTACCGGACGAGGTGGCTGTCCCCATTAACGTCGTTAGCTGTAGATATTAAGTTGTGTTTTAACATGACTATTCTAAGCAATATAAGAAGGTAGTTTGCCATTCCTTTCCTTCTTGGCAGTGACTGTATTAGTCAGAGATCGCAGCCTTTGTATCTATACATGAGATACTCTGCCTGCGATCGCGGAGTGGGGACCATAACCGGCACTACTTGTCGGCTGCTTCCACAACACCATCCACCACCTGCTCCAATGGCTTCACATAACCCGGATTAGAAGGGGGGGGGGGAGGGGAGGCTAAACGGGAACTCCACCTTGCCCAGGGGTGTCCCGAAGACTAGCGGAGGAAAGGTGACGTCTTACTCCTTTGGTAGGGCAGAACTCTACCCCGCTAACTCAATAACTGCTATATGCACATAAAAACAAAAGTCACTGAAATCAAATGAACGATGATGCTGGTGATGACGAACCAGTGCTCCACAAGTTGATTGCCAAATATCAGCTCATTAAGGTGGTTGTTAATAATACAAACATTGGCATTAAATGTTCTTCCTAATCACAGTTATTTTCAATGTTTCTAGCTATTCTTCACAAAATGTCCGAAATGGAATTATTCTAACTCTTGGCTCGTGCCTCATGTGACACATAACTATAAATATTGGTCGAGATCCCTACTAGTGTGCACTATAACCTAACCTTACTGCTGTTCTACTAATATACAATGGGAGGAAAGGAGTTTCTACACTACATCAAAAGTGGCTGCCTGTCTGAATTCCGTTCTTTCCAGTTTTGCTGTTCACCATTGGCTATAAGAAGGGTCCAACTTTACTTCTCATTGGTCAGTTCGAGACTTGTTGACGTGTCTCCTACTGCCCCTGTTTCATGAGAACTCCTTGCAACGTCCACAGTCATTACCTCTTACTATATCAAACTGTCACGGTGTTTGACGTACTTGACCTATTTATACTTCAACCGGTCACGTGTTTCTACTTACCTTCTGTCCAGGTCGGACAGTACAATTTCTCACTCCCTCTTACATCATGCAATCAACGCTCCAATTGCAAGACTTTTCTATTACACTATATACCACCGATGAACTCTCCTCCTCACTTCTATTGGTCTATACTTGTTTCGCTAGACGTTTTTCATTTTCTAAAATGCTAATTTGGTCTGTGTTATTTTTAAAATCATTTCTGTGGTGCAGTCAAAGTCATCGCAACTTACACTTTGTTACTAAAAACGAAAGCACTTTCTGACACAAGTTCAGGAATAACCTGGCAGTTACCGCTCCTAAAAACGATCCCTCATTGCAATGAACGTCGCTGATGTGGGCTAACTTATTTAACAGATACCCAGCTGCGAGATTGTTACAACATTACCATAAATGAAATAATGAATTGCCTGTTGCCCTCAGCAACGCCCCTCTATATTTTACTGGTAAGATCAAAGGAGGAAAACGTATAAATTCTGACAAGGAGCAACTCAGGAAGATTTTAAAAAGAAATGAATCGCTGAAGCAAATTGTCTTATTTATTTATGTCCGTTGGTTAAATTCCGCAACCGTAAACTGCTCAACATGTGTAAATAAGAGGGAACATGCATAGATGCAAGGTAGGTGCTGAAACTCAACAGGTCGCATACGTTGAAAATATATATTCAAAATGATTATTGGAATTGTCATACACTGAGTGGTCTTCGTCTGTGGACTGAAACGAAAATGGAAGCAGAAACACACAGCGTAAGCAAGATCTAGCCTGGATAGATGTACGGAAACATGGTTCTTTTTTAATAGCACATTTAGTAAGTAATATTAAATATTCTTCTTTGTAGCGTTCAACCGTTACATGACCGCGTGTGTACGCTGTGTCGCTACTTGCAACAAGGTAGCCATATCTGCGCCTATAGGTTCAACATATCAACCTTCTTCAATGGTAGATTTGATAAACAATTGTTGCCCTGTCAGCGCCATTATTGGTTTACTCTTTTAACTGCCAAGATATCTTTCTTATTTTTCTGGCTGTTATCGGAGAGCGCTAGACGTTAGTTCTCACTATCCATAGACGAGGGGAGAGTGAAGCCACCAAGAAACCACCGATTCAATTTTGAATAAAAAATGTTTACCTCTTAAGGTGGGATCTTAAAGCTAGAACCTCATGTCCAGAGACCAACGTCTAATCTCTAGGCTGAAAGAGACCTAGGTCTTTTCTCTAGGCTGAAAGAGACCTATGTCTTATCTCCAGGCTGAAAGACGCCAACGTATTTTCTCTAGGCTGAAAGAGGCCTACGTCTTTTCTCTAGGCTGAAAGAGGCCTACGTCTTTTCTCTTGGGTAAAAGAGGCCTACGTCTTAATCCAGGCTGAAAGAGGCCTACGTCTTATCTCTAGGCTGCCCTGAGGCCTACGTCTTATCTCCAGGCTGCCCTGAGGCCTACGTCTTATCTATAGGCTGCACTGAGGCCTACGTCTTATCTCTAGGATGCCCTGAGGCCTACGTCTTATCTCCAGGCTGCCATGAGGTCTACGTCTTATCTCTAGACTGCCGTGAGGCCTGCGTCTTACCCCAGGCTGCCCTGAGGCCTACGTCTTATCTCTAGGCTGCTCTGAGGCCTACGTCTTATCTTCAGGTTGCCCTGAGGCATACGTCTTATCTCTAGGCTGCCCTGAGGCATACGTCTTAACTCTAGGTTGCCCTGAGGCATACGTCTTATCTCTAGGCTGCCCTGAGGCATACGTCCTATCTCCTTGCTGCCCAGAGGCATACGTCTTATCTCTAGGCTGCACTGAGGCATACGTCTTATCTCCAGGCTGCCCTGAGGACTACGTCTTTATCTTCAGGCTGCCTTGAGGCCTACGTCTTATCTCTAGGCTGCCCTGAGGCCTACGTCCTATCTCTAGGCTGCCCTGAGGCCTACGTCTTATCTCTAGGCTGCCCTGAGGCCTACGTCTTATCTTCAGGCTGCCTTGAGGCCTACGTCATATCTGTAGGCTGCCCTGAGGCCTACGTCCTATCTCTAGGCTGCCCTGAGGCCTACGTCTTATCTTCAGGCTGCCTTGAGGCCTACGTCTTATCTCTAGGCTGCCCTGAGGCCTACGTCCTATCTCTAGGCTGCCCTGAGGCCTACGTCTTATCTCTAGGCTGCCCTGAGGCCTACGTCTTATCTCTAGGCTGCCCTGAGGCCTACGTCCTATCTCTAGGCTGCCCTGAGGCCTACGTCTTATCTTCAGGCTGCCTTGAGGCCTACGTCTTATCTCTAAGCTGCCCTGAGGCCTACGTCCTATCTCTAGGCTGCCCTGAGGCCTACGTCTTATCTCTAGGCTGCCCTGAGGCCTACGTCTTATCTCTAGGCTGCCCTGAGGCCTACGTCTTATCTCTAGGCTGCCCTGAGGTCTACGTCTTATCTCTAGGCTGCCCTGAGGCCTACGTCTTATCTTTAGGCTGCTCTGAGGCCTACGTCCTATCTCTAGGCTGCCCTGAGGCCTACGTCCTATCTCTAGGCTGCCCTGAGGCCTACGTCTTATCTCTAGGCTGCCCTGAGGCCTACGTCTTATCTCTAGGCTGCCCTGAGGCCTACGTCCTATCTCTAGGCTGCCCTGAGGCCTACGTCTTATCTTCAGGCTGCCTTGAGGCCTACGTCTTATCTCTAGGCTGCCCTGAGGCCTACGTCCTATCTCTAGGCTGCCCTGAGGTCTACGTCTTATCTCTAGGCTGCCCTGAGACCTACGTCTTATCTTCAGGCTGCCTTGAGGCCTACGTCTTATCTCTAGGCTGCCCTGAGGCCTACGTCCTATCTCTAGGCTGCCCTGAGGTCTACGTCTTATCTCTAGGCTGCCCTGAGGCCTACGTCTTATCTCTAGGCTGCCCTGAGGTCTACGTCTTATCTCTAGGCTGCCCTGAGGTCTACGTCTTATCTCTAGGCTGCCCTGAGGTCTACGTCTTATCTCTAGGCTGCCCTGAGGTCTACGTCCTATCTCTAGGCTGCCCTGAGGTCTACGTCTTATCTCTAGGCTGCCCTGAGACCTACGTCTTATCTTCAGGCTCCCCAGACCCAACATTAAATATTCAAAACTAAACATAAATAAATGAAAGATAATTGTTTCATCCTGTTTTTTTTTCTCTTACCATTTTGGATTAATTATATTCCACCAGAGCTATACACCATCCGCAATAGCTCAGTGGTTAGTGAACTGGACTAGAAAGGACAAGAGGTCGGGTTCAATACTGATCGACGCCTTCCAGGCTCACCCAGCCTTAGATGATTATAGGATTTTTTTCTTGGAAAGTAAAGCGGCGCGGGCGTAATACCGACCGCATTACCCCGAAAATCATGTGCCGATGGTCAGTAAATTGTTATGGTCACTACACCATATTCCCTATACGCCACTTGGTCTGATGGGGCACTTTACATTTTTACTTATAATCCATCAGCCTCAAGACATATTCTGACATTGCTTATTGTGTTCTCATATAAATATTTATCAAAGAGATGCCTTACTAAACAAAACGTTCAAGTGTATAATTTATGTCTCAACTATAGGGGACGCTCTATAAGATATATGATTTTGTTTTTCTTTTGCGTTCGCCAGCTTTTTATCTCTGACGAAGTCCCTAGAGACTAGGAACTGAATTGTGTGTGTTAATCCGCTTTTCCCTGGCCGCCGTGTGCACAGGGGTCCCACGCCTCACTAGCAGATAACTCCGTCTTCGGAGGTACATATTTTATTCCGTCGATGAGTAATTGGCGTTTCAAGCCGGGCCATGCTGCTGAGATCAGGGGAAGTTGCCGCAGAGAGAAATCATAAATAAAACTCCCAATTAGTGAAACCAACCAGTCCAACCAGATATATAATACCAATGTAATTATAATTTAAGTCATTGCCACGGACAGTCTCTACAAATGTACAAACAATATCAGGGAAAATAAACCACGTTGGTGAATTTCATATAAACCTGACATGAGAAGTAGGGTTGCCAGATTTAAAAAAAAAAAAAAAAAGGAGTACTTTTACGCTGAATTTTTTTTCTTCAATTTTAATTACATATTTACGAACAAATGATTTTGTATATTGTTACCGGTAGTGACAATGAATTCGCCTTTATATTCAAACAAATTTATGAAAAATTATATACAGAAACTAGAAATAAAACAATGCTCATATTCTGCAAAGACAATTTTCTTATTTAAATTTAAAAAAAACTCTCACCTAGTGTTTCTAGAGGCATTTTAATTGTATTTGATTGAGGATTTGCCAGCTTTCAATAATCTTGCATCAGTTTTGACAAATTTAAAAAAATCAGGACATGAATTGTCAAAATTAACCATGACTCTGAGCTCTGCTTCAATCAGTTCTTGGCTACACCTATTTCTTGTGTCATTCCATTTGTTTTTCATTAAGGAGAATATCCTCTCAACAAAGGCATTTGATCCTGGTATGCTAAATAAAAATCCAACAATCTTTGAAATGTTTAGCACTTTATGTTCTGGCACAACAGAAAAAAATGTAACCAGTTTGTGATATCACTGTTATCTTTGTTAATACTTTCACATAGAACACTCTGAAAGTCACAGAACTCTTCATACATGGCATCAACACATATGTGATCTTTCAATTTCAGAATACACACTGCAGTTTCCAAATCTTTAAAATGAATTTCTTTATCCAAAGCAAAAGCTGCCAATGATGAATATGGATTATTGGCAGTCACATCAAACCTTTTGTCAAGATACTGAAGCATATCATTGTAAAATTTGTTAAAATCACTTGATATTTTTTTTTTGCAGTGTTACAGACAAATCATTAATAAGTTCATTTGCATTGCTGCCATAAAAACTGTCTTTTATTCTCTGTTTAAGCTTTTCGTTCAAAATGTACATTTGTTTGAATGTCCCCAAGACACTCAATTTACAACATACTAGTGTTTTGTTAACAGCATCCAACAAGTTTCCAACATTGTTTACAAAGTGAAAATAAATCTCTGGCAAAATGGCTTGCTCAGGGTCATCAATAAGAAAAACAGATTTCAATAATTTTGGGCAGTCATCAATACTCTGGAAGTAACTTTTGATTGTACCCCAATTTAGGAGAAGCCTATTTACAGCTGGAGTGAAAGACAGCCACCTCGTTGGAACATGTCTCAATATTTCAGACCATTCTAATTCCACAAAATTAAAAAATGATTTCAGTTCCTCTCTTCTTTTTGCTGAAACTGAGAAATGATTGTAAATTTTGAGGACTATGCTCTCTACATCAATATCCAATTTGTCTGTAGCATACTTGATTGCATTATGAAGTATGTGATTTGTACAATTGGCCTTCAATATATTTTCATTCTTTTTCAAATGTAATTGAAATACAGAATGTCTAATTCCAAAATTGACACTTGCATTGTCTGCACTATATGATGAAATGTGATTTATATCAAGATTATGTCTTTCTAAACTCTGCAGCACTAGCTGACTAACTCCACAAGCAGTTTCATCAGCATTTTCAATAAAATCCAGAAGTTTATTCTGCACTCCTTTCACTGAGTCAAAGTAGCGAAGGCAAACTGGAAACATCTTCCTGTTTGCCTTATTCGAGGCATCTGTTGCCAATGAAAAAAATCTCACACCTTGTTCGGAACACTTTAAAATATCTAAAAAATCATTGACACTTCTGGGTGCTAAAACATTCTTGACAAGCATTTCAGCTTTAGTGCGCCCACATGATATTTTTGAAACAGTCACATAATCTTTAAAAATGTGTGTCACAAGCTTATTTCCACAGTCCAAGCTAGAATAACTTTGATTATGTTTGACTGCATGATAAACCAAAGCCAGTTCACTCACACTCACGACAACATTATCGTGTTCTGATGTATTGTTTACATTTACAAAATAATGTGAAAGTTTGTTTACACTAACATCATCAGATTTTTCTTTTAGTTATGCGTTTTAGATTCTGAATGTTGTTTTAAGTTACTTTGTCCACCATGAGAAATACTAAAATATTTTCTGCATAACACACAGAAAGCTCGATGTTCGTTAGGTCCTGGTTTAACCCATGAAAACGATTCTTCCCACACTTTACGGTAACTTTGATTGTGTTGTAGTTGTAATTTTAATTTCTTCTTTGGAGGAGACTTCTTTAAATCCATATCACTCATTATAAAATAATGTTAACAAACTTTAAAATAAACTTACTAATAATATGTAGATGCGAGGATTGGATTGGATGGAGCGGTGAAACTGTGTTTACACATCGACGATCGGAAATAAATTGATTCTTGTCGTGGGCTAGGACGGAAATTAAATCGCTTCAATATTTTAGCGCGGAACTACAATTTGCGCACTTAAAAGTATGATCCAGAAACAATTATACAAAACAAACCGCCGAATGGTTTAATTAATATTATTTACTACGAATTTATATATTATTTAATCGATATTAAAAAAAATATTTACGTGAGCGTTAAAATACGGTGTTTTAGCGACTCCGGGCAAAGATAAAACGGAGTCATCGAATTACGTGAAAAAAAAACGGAGAAATCCGTAAAAAACGGTGTATCTGGCAACCCTAATGAGAAGTGTCGGTTGTCAGGTACGACTATATTCCTTTGAGAGACAGCTCTGGCTATAAACATTTGCTGACTTGCAGGTCACGGATCGCTAAAGACAAGGCAGACAAATACTTGTTAAAGTTAATTGAGAATATTTTTTGGCAAAAAACTAAAAATGAAAAGAGAACTACTAAACACAATTCAAACAAAACAAATGAGATTTTTGGGCCATGTTAAAAGACACAACATCCTACTAAAGGTAATCCTGGAGGGGAAAATACAAAGTAAAAGAGGCAGAGGCAGACCAAGACTAACATGGACGAGTAGCATCAATAGATGGACAAACCTGCCTATGACAACCTGCACCATCAAAGCAAGAGACAGAGCAGAATGGCGCTCCATGGTAGGCATACTTCGTTGCGGAGATGGCACTCGATGATGATGATGAATTGGCAAAACATGGGGCAGTGTGACCCGGTGATAAACGTGCGAGGATGGAAGAACAAGCGCATACATATATATGTTTGTGAGAGTACATATGCGTGTATAAACACACACACAAACACACACACACACACACACACACATATATATATATATATATATATATATATATATATATATATATCAGTGGCGTATACTGCTTTTGGGGTCTGGCCTACCGCTGACATTATAAATAATAACATACATTATATTCAGTAGGCTAACGTAAAGTAATGTTTTCTAATGACTCCACTACATTTTAAATTACTTATTTATATGTAAGCTCTATCCGTCTTGTTTGGGACGAAAATGTCTTGATGACTTTGTCATTGAAAGTACTGTTGGGTTGGTTTCTAAGTTTCTGAGGGAATGATTTCTCAATGGACATTAATGCCAAACCAGATAAGCCTTCTTGTGTCTGAGTTGAGCGACAATAAGATTTGATTCTCTTGAGCGCAGAAAAAAGTTCTTTCTACAGATGCTGATGCGCATTACGTAGTTATAAATAGCTAAGGAAGTTACGGTAATGAGTACATAGTTGCGCTTTCACTTTGTGACGATTCTGATTGGCTAGAGCTAAAAATAACCCATGAAACCGCATTCATCTAGCGGCAACAACCGGTACATAATTTTGGCAGCAATATTTGAATGTCAAGGTCGTTAATCCTAGATTCGGATGGAGGAAAAATGTACCGCTGACTCCTAGAGGTTTCAATGTAGAATAGTTTCGTTTCATTCACAAACGTTATAGTGGCCAGAGGAAAGCCTTGCTTTAATAAATGCAAATCAATGCAAATAAGTCATATTGGCCTACAAAATGTGTAATAGAATATTCGAAAAATTTTGTTATATAATTTTTTTTTAATATAATAAATTTATCATTTCATTTTGTATTTCGTTAATATGTTCAGGCTACCGGCGGTAGCTGCGGTATCATAGATAATACGCCACTGATATATATATATATATATATATATATATATATATATATATATATATGCATATATGTTTGTATGTATGTGAGAGAGTGAGAGAGAGAGAGAGAGAGAGAGAGAGAGAGAGCATTGGCGCACTAAAAATGTCGATAAAGACAAGAAACTAATGACGTGTGTTATTTTCTGCACGTCTTGCAATTACCATAAGAAACACATTATCGTTAATATTTTCCCCAGAAACAACAATTTCGCGAACAATGTAGACCCAACCACATGAGAGATTCCCTTCAATGTGTGCCTGTGCGTGCGTTTGTGTGTGTGTGTTTGTGTGCGTGTGTGAGTGCATGTGCGCGCGCGCGTGTGTTTGACAGTCAAAGCAGGTAACGTCAGACCTAAGATACGAATGGTGAAATGTTATTTCATCAACACAACATTTGTGTGGTGCAGAAAAATTGACATTAAATAAGAAAACTGTGCAGAAAACCGAAGCTTTAGAAATGTAGATCTTTAGAAAAAAAGGGATGAACCCAGGAAGAAAAAATGGGAACAAGGATGTTATGAATCAGCTGAAAATGAAAAACGAACGACTTAACATAATTTGATAAAGGTAAATGAAGTTTTTGGACATGTTAAAAGTAGCCCTTTCTGATGGGAAGGTACAAGGTAAACGAGGCAGAGACTGACCAAGACTAAAGTAGACAGATAACATCAAAAGATGTACAAGAAAACCTATGACAACAAGCAACATCAAGACAAGAGACAATAAAATGGCGCTCCATGGTAGCCAACCTTCGACGTGGAGACGACATCCAATGAGGTTTGCAAGTTACAGATCGTATCAATGGTCATCATCATCGAGTGTCATCTCTAAAACAAAAGTTGGCTACCATGGAGCGCCATTCTGCTCTGCCTCTTGCTTTAATGGTGCAGGTTGTCATAGGCTGATTTGGCCATCTTTTGGTGTAACTCGTCCATGTTAATTTTGGGTCTGCTCTGACTCTTTTACCTTGTTTTTTCCTCTGCAGGATTACTTTTAGTAGGCTGTTGTGTCTTTTAACATGCCCCAAAAATCTCATTTGTCTTGTTTGAATTGTGTTTAGTAGTTCTCTTTTCTTTTTTAATTGTTTTGAGACTTCATCGTTTGTTTTCTTTTCCTTCCATCCAATTATACCTAATCTCCGATCTTAGTAGTGAAATAAAGATACGGTTGCATCTAATTTTCAGATCTTTCCAGTGTCTTTTGCTGTTGCTATAAAACACACGTTCTGAGGCATCAGTCGCTAGTTGAGTTATACCCCTTTGCTCTTTCCAGGATTAAATTC
This sequence comes from Megaustenia siamemsis, assembly GCA_032433765.1. Classification (NCBI taxonomy): domain Eukaryota; kingdom Metazoa; phylum Mollusca; class Gastropoda; order Stylommatophora; family Ariophantidae; genus Megaustenia; species Megaustenia siamemsis. The sequence goes on from JAVIAB010000092.1 coordinate 177,165,660, forward strand.
AAGGACTAACTACTAGCATGTGTTCACCATCCCTATTGATCACTAATATCTTGCTGTAAATCTACGACTATGATAATTAACGATGTTTTTTTTTTCTGTCTACATACATCGGTTAAAGTTATTTTCCTTGTTGTTTTTGAGTTTAGCGTTGGTAGTACAACGTTTAATAAAGATTGGGATGCAGTGTGCCCACTTTGCCTTTAGAGTTACTTCCTTGTTGAACAACAGTGGTGATAGTTTTTCCGGTGATTTGACAAGTTTTGTTGAATCTTGAGTCTATTTCTGCTGGCTAGTTATCATTTACCATTAAACTTCCTAGATATTTTAATTCCTTCGCTTCTTTTGGTCTTTAGTTCGGACGGGCCTAGCGCAGTCGAGATCTTCCCATATCCGCACATATATGTGTGTGTGTATTGTTAGTTGGGTGTGCGTATTGTCTGTAGCGCCTAATTTTTTTGATTTGTCTACCTGACGCGCCGCTCTACTGATATCCTATTGTAAACTGAAGATGCCTACACAATACGATTGTTGTTCGTGAGAGTTAGAGAACATTGCCTCTGACTATACACGGGAAAACTGGAAAATGTGTTCGTAGACTTTCAAGAAGCGAGTGTTTATTTAGTGGTAAAACCATTACAGAAATACCGAGTTAGCTAGTGAATGAATAATAATCATCATCATCATGTGCAATACTGCTGACGTAGACAATCATGTCCTTCCACAATTTTCAAACCACAGTGTATTGTATTAATTCTGTTGTAGACTGTTTCCCATGCCATGACACAAAGCTTTCCTCTCTATTTGTCGTCCGCGACCTCACTTTCCCTGTGTTTTGCCAGTTCACCAAGTACTCCAACACTCCCCTACTCATGATGTGCAAGAAAAATGTCGATTGTTTATGCTTTCATGTTTTTATGAGCCCCCTTTTTTGTGTTCGCCTCTTTGAGAATGCCCACGTTGGTCCTTTTAGCTTTCTATTGAACATTTAGCTTTCTTTTCAGTAATCATATCTGTGTGGCCTCTAATCGTCTTTTCATTTGTTTGTCTACTGTCCATGATTCACTTTCATAGGTCATAATTGGCAATCATCATCATCAAGTACCACGCCTGCTGGTGTGGGTGATCATGTCTCTCCACAACTTTCGATCTCGACAGTTATTTATAATTTCTGTTGTTCTGCTGCAAAGACATTCTTTTAATCTGTCTTGTATCTTTTCTCTTTGCTTCCCTCTATCTCTTCGTCCATAAAATTTCCAAGTTGTCACAATATATTCCAGCTGTTCCCTTTTCATTACACAGCCAAAAATGTTGATAGTTTCTTCCTAATATGGGAAATTAGCTCTTTTTGATTGGCCTCTTTTAGAGCTTTTTTCATCACTTTTCTTATCTGTTCATATTCTCAACCTTTTTTTTTTTTTTGGAAAACCACATTTCTACAGCATCCAGTGATTTTTTTGTTTGTTGTTCTATTGTCTATAATTCACATCCACATGTTAAGACGGTCAATCCATAACATTTAAAAACTCTTTTTCTTGTTTCTATTGTAAAAAAAAAAAAAGCTCTATATTGCACAGATTTTCTCACTTCTACTGACACAGAATTATTGCACACGCCGTGTTTCATTTATCTGATATACTATGTAAGCCACAGCAATTCTTCTATTTATTTCTGTGGTGCATCTTTCATCTTATGTTATTGTTGTGTCCAAGTATTTGACGCGTTGCACTTGTTTCAGATTTGTCTTGTTTATTTTGTTAATGCTTGATGGTGATGATCAGTAGTGAATGTGCACCCTGGAAAAAAAATATATATACGTACAATATATATTTACGTACAATGTGACCCTTTATATATATATATATATATATATATATATGTACAATGTGCATTTCAAAATACAACAGTTTTGCACTGCTAGAGTAAACTAATTCAGAAACTATGGGTAAACGATAAACACAAATATAAACATGAAAACATTAATCCATAAATAAATAAAATCTAGTTACGGTCATTGGGTCACAACGTTCACTACATCTTTGAGAAAGACAAGTGTCCTATTAACTACTGAAGATATGTCGAGGCAGGTAGCAAGGTGCTCATGGGACATGAGAGACTTCCCTTAATAAAGATATGAAAGGTCAGACGATCATAGTTAATAACAGAACGGGAGATAGAGACAAGAATAAGTAATCAGACAGAGATGGCTGGAGAATGAGAAGCGGAAATATCGTGAAATGTTTGACAAGATGAACACGACAGAATGAATAGATGAATGCGTTTCTTCGTTTTCTATCATTCCACTACATGTGGACCATGGGTCTTCAATAGACACTTTCCAAGCAGTTCTCTTTCTTGACATTCTCTTAAGATCACTTCATCATCGTTTTCCTCATCATCTTCATCTCTGATTTCATCTGTCCTCTCCAAGAATATTTTGGACTTCCGCTTTATCTTTTTCCTTAGGGATTCCAAAAAGGCGATGTTGTTGAATAACACTCTCGGTTGTATTTAGAGAACATTTAGAAGGTGAGAAATGGTAAAGTTATTCATTAGGAAATAGTTTTAAAATTATAATTGTTTTAGCATAGACTTTTTATGTGAACCAATTTTGACGTGTGGAATTAAATCAAGGAGAGTAGAAAAACACATGAAAAGGCGATTAGAAGCCACAAAGATGTTGAGAGTTCCATGGATAGCTAAAAAGACCAACGAGGAAACTCTCAAAGAAGCCAACACAATGAGAGAGCTCTTATAAAACATCAGAAAGAAACAATCGAAGTACTTTGGTCAAATCGAAAAAAAGAGGAATGTTATAATACTCGGTTACAAGTGGCAAAATTCAATGAAAGAGATGTCGCGAGCGACAAAGCATGACGATACTAAATTGCTTGATGTCGTGGCACGGAAAACAGTGAACACAAGAATTGATAGGATGTACTGTGGATAGCGAATTGTTGAAGGATATGATCACCTACGCCAATCTGTATGGCACATGACGATGATGATGAATGTTATTTGTGTTGTACTTTATCAGCTTATATTCATTTCATGTGTCCTCTTCTGATGAAGATTATTATTTGCATAGTATGTTTTGTTTGTTATGTCCCCATATTTAAGTGTTGAACACTTAGCTTGTTGAAAGTTTGTTTCATGAAGGTAGAACAATGTTGCACAGTATAATATTCAATAAAAATAATAAAATTTGAAGACACATATTGGCTATAACAAAGCCATCTAAAGTACCAAAACATTCTGAACTATTTAAACATGTTCTTCCTCTTCTACCTTTCGGCTCCCTGTGGAGCATAGGTCTTCAACAAACACTTTCCAAGTCATTCTGTTTCTTGCCATTCTTTTAAGATCATTCCATGTCTTCCCCATCATCTTCATCTCTGCTTCAATCTGCCTTCTCCAAGAATTCTTTGGTCTTCCTCTTTGGCTTTTCCCTGGCGATTCCAAAAAAGGCCCTGTTGTGTAATACTCTCAGTTGGCTTCAGCAGTGTATGTCCTATTTAAACATGTTGCATTCTAGGAAACAATGGGACCAGATCCGGATTATTTTTAGATTAAGATTAGGTCACATTATTGAGCACTATTTGCAGTCGTCATCTCGTGTTTTGGTAGGTGGGGAATGGGGAGATGGAAATAGGTATGACTCGTGATATCGTTTAATCTAGAAGTGGTTATCTGTACAATTAAAGAGATGAGATTTGTTCCATTAATGTGTTCGAACAATAACTTGGGTTCATGCGTTGAGACAGGAACTATGGGTAATAACAAGCAGGGAAATCTCGTAACAAAGGGAGTAGATTATTATAATAAGCAATTATGATTGGTCATTGAGATTGAGAAGAATTTAGGTCTGCAGACGTCCACCAGCACCTGGCCTGACCGCGGTCAGGGATTCATAGCTGACTATATCAGTCAGGATTGGCAAAAACAAAGTTTAGCCGAAACATACTCCACCTCCAAGGGGTGTTCCTGGAAACATTTTAACCAGTCTGGGCAAGTAATTAAAGATCGAAGAGGGAAGGCAATCTCTTAATAAAATATGCTACTTTGTAGACAGGTATATCGGGTATGAAAGGTACAGTATATCAAAGCTTGTCGAAAACTAGCCACTTAACAGAACAGCACACAAGCTCATTTGACGTCCTTTTAAGAGTAGTAACCATCGAGGAAACGCTGCGGTAGCATAATGATATGAAGAAAAAAAAAGAAGATCTACAAAGAGGCTGAAATGAATTCTAATTGTATGTTGAGCAGCAAGATGACCTCTGAAGTAATCAATGTTGCCTTCAAGATGAAGTTAAGCATTTCTCTCTACAGAACCGGTGGAGAATTCTGCCCTAGGATTACAATAGATGAACCAATCGAAGAGGCGATTATACTGCAGAAAAAAATGAAATTATCATGTAATCAGAAATCATAATGTATCAAACAAATAACTCGTTAGCCAAATTACCAAACAAATAACTCTTTAGCCAAGTTACCAAACAAATAACTCTTTAGCCAAGTTACCAAACAAATAACTCTTTAGCCAAGTTACCAAACAAATAACTCTTTAGCCAAATTAGCAAACAAATAACTCTTTAGCCAAATTAGCAAACAAATAACTCTTTAGCCAAATTACTAAACACATAACTCTTTAGCCATTTACCAAATAAATAACTCTTTAGCCAAATTACCAAACAAATAACTCTTTAGCCAAATTACCAAACAAATAACTCTTTAGCCAAGTTACCAATCAAATAACTCTTTAGTCAAATTAGCAAACAAATAACTCTTTAGCCAAATTACCAAACAAATAACCATGCAACAAATATTTTTTTTTAAATAACTCTTTAGCTAAATATAAAACAAACAACACTGTATATAGCTAAACTGAATTAACTGGAAAAAAGGGGGGAACAAAAAATCCAAACTACATAAATATAAAAAAAGCACAAATTTTCCTTCTCCTGGAAGCACAGAAAGTTTAACACAACTACACATTTCTGTCGCTATTCATTTTCCTTACGACCTATGCCAAAGTATCGCAGTCTGCGCGTAAACTAATGACAAATCCTTACACTTCCATGCGGTAAGTTGGTAAAAATAAAACAAAAATTGAAAGCAACACGTAAATGACATTTCACCTGTCCGCACTTTTCATTTACCTGGCACAAGTTTCATGTATGTCCTCTTCCAAACAGTGTTTCCTGAATTCTTTCAGAAGTTTTGCCGATCTGTTTAGTTCTATCTTCTTTTTGGTTCCTAAAATTACCTTCGTTTAAAATAATAATAAAAAATAAACACACACAAAACTATTTCTGCTTCGCTACATATGTAAATCTATTCGGGTACAAGTTTCATAGCGTGTGGATCCATCATGTTTGTTATATGAGACCATTGGCAACGTTTGTCTTGCTGTTGTCGAGTCTAGGATATTACATTCAGATCATTGGCAACGTTTGTCTAGCTTTTGTCTGGTCTAGGATGTTACATTCAGATTATTGGCAACGTTTGTCTAGCTTTTGTCTGGTCTAGGATGTTACATTCAGATCATTGGCAACGTTTGTCTAGCTTTTGTTTGGTCTAGGATGTTATATTCAGATCATTGGCAACGTTTGTCTAGCTTTTGTTTGGTCTAGGATGTTACATTCAGATCATTGGCAAAGTTTTTCTTGCTTTTGTCTGGTCTAGGATGTTATATTCAGATCATTGGCAACGTTTGTCTAGCTTTTGTTTGGTCTAGGATGTTACATTCAGATCATTGGCAACGTTTGTCTTGCTTTTTTCTGGTCTAGACACGCTTTTCTTGTCCAGTCAGGAACAGGGTGACAGGGGCTGGCTGCCATCTCCACTTCAAAGGGAAAAAAATGAAATCACGAATCTCTGAATGGAAAGGAATTAATAGGGAGGAAGAAAACTGCATATCTCACCTCTATTGTTCATACATTTCTAAACAAAACTACAACACTCTGGGATAACATACTGATGCTCTGAAAATTAACCTACTCGCCAAGACGAAGAAGAGAAATGTTGCAAGCGACATAATAATGGAGCTAACAAGGAAACGGGAAATGAAGCCAAAACGATGCTCAGTTTAATTCCAACTGCAATCTACAACATTACGAAGACAAGTTAGAGAACAACAGTCATTTACATTGGAACGAGGAGTTAAAGCAATTACATCCTGGCAATCTCTGAACGTCTTAACAGGCAGCAAGTGAAGCGAGGCCAGATACTTGGGGACTTCTCGAAAACGTCAAAATAGTTGGAGGGAAAGGGCAAATAATTGCAATGCTGCGGTAAAGCTGGTAGCAAGGAGCCAATGGTGGGGTGTGCTAAACACTCCAAGGTATGGTGACAGCTTTACAAATAAAGAACACAACACAATACTGACGTTTCGGCCTGTGGCCTTCTTCAGAATACATGGACAACGACAACAAGCGGTGAAGCACAATTACTACATGTTAGATGATAAAGTGGAGGGCGAGGAAAGTAGGATGCAAAAATAAGAAAAGAGAGAAATGAATTTTACATGATGAGAGGTATGATGGGCGTCAAAATATATAAAATAGAAAAAGAGAGAGAAAAATGTATAATAAATTGTACTTAGCTGAGCTCAGAGCAGGGAGCAGGAAAACTGTAATCCGTGCTGAAACCAGTCGGAATGACTAAATGACTAAAAGCGCAGAGAACGTGTATAGAAAGCAACACGTGACAAAGACAGGTCAGTAAAGAGGGCAAAAAGGATCAAATTTCGGGAAAACCAAAAGGGGGGGGGGGGGAAAAGGGGCATAGACGAGGATACTCCTGGGACACAACAAGCAATACATATAAATCACTCAACAATGGAAGTGAGAGATCACGCGAGAGGTTAAGAGAAAGAAATAGAATGACACGACAAAGTAGTAAACTAGGCAGTGGGTGAGAGAGATGGACTCTACAGAATGGATGGCCTCGAACTGAACGAGTTGAGAGGTAGGTCAACGAAAGGAAGGATTGGATACTGGAGGAAGAGATACGGTGAGGAAGAATAATAAAGCCGGTATAATGAGAAGGGCGATAGAGGGGTGGTCCGGAGGAAGTTAGTCTATCGGGAGGTAGGGAAGTATTGGAGGAGGAGGTATGGAGAGGAGGGATAAGAAGCAGGTATGTGAAAACTGGATAGGGGAGAGGCGGTAGGTCAGAAGTGAATGGAAAAAGAGAAAGTCTGGAAGAAGTGGAGCAATAGGGGATGGTGTGCAAGAGGTATGAACCATAGGAGGTAAAGAAGTAGGGAAATGATAGAACAAAGGGGGGAATGAAAGTGGGCATCAGGATAAGGGGGATACTGGAATAGTAGGTATAGATGAGTAGTGACTACAAGTTAATAGAGAGGAGAGGGGTGAGCTAGGAGTAGATCAGCAGAGGGGTGGTAGGAAGGACGAGGGACAATAGAGGTGGGCAGAGAGATCGTACGTACAGTCCAGGTGGAGAGGTGATATAGTGATAAAGAGGTAAAGGACATGAAGATAGTCAGAAGAGAAAAAGGTGTAGGGAGAGGGGGGGGGGTTTAGGAGGAAGAAGGCAAGATGGGGTTACTCAAAGAGGATATGAAAAGCAGGGATGGACGAGGAGTAGAGGACCCAAGAAGAGAAATAGGAAGAGAGGTCCATAGGTAGGAGGATGGAGTCGGAGGCAGGAGGGTCCTCAGAGGGACAGGGATACATTGATGCCACGAGGGTGAGGCAGCCCCAACGAGCGATCAGACGGTGCTCAAGAGTGAGCCGACTGTGGTGATCAGAGGAGCATGATACTAGGCCAGTTACCAAGACATCAGTCTTACCTCGATGGCCCCTCGAGTTAAAGTGGGCTGCTACAGGAGTGTCCGCTTCTTGGGTGATGCTTTTAGTCATTTAGTCATTCCGACTGGTTTCAGCACGGATTACAGTTTTCCTGCTCCCTGCTCTGAGCTCAGCTAAGTACAATTTATTATACATTTTTCTCTCTCTTTTTCTATTTTATATATTTTGACGCCCATCATACCTCTCATCATGTAAAATTCATTTCTCTCTTTTCTTATTTTTGCATCCTACTTTCCTCGCCCTCCACTTTATCATCTAACATGTAGTAATTGTGCTTCACCGCTTGTTGTCGTTGTCCATGTATTCTGAAGAAGGCCACAGGCCGAAACGTCAGTATTGTGTTGTGTTCTTTATTTGTAAAGCTGTCACCATACCTTGGAGTGTTTAGCACACCCCACCATTGGCTAGTTGGAGGGAAACTCGAGCCAGTTTTGTCGTGTTTGGCTTCACTGTTGAGCGGAGACGTGATTGTACACAGGTAACCTCACTTGATGAGTGCTAGGAAATCATGCACTGCGAAGACACGGATGAACACAGCATTTCGTTCAAACATCACCGTTTATTATGAATGGAGAGAACTATTTCGACATGTACACCAACATCATGAAAAAAATAATTACATAAACATAATATGTAGTTTATGCACATACTTACGCTCATACACATTAACATAGACACAGACACACACGCACATATATATGTTATATAATTATAGCAGCTATTTATCAGTTCTGATTTTTACCTTCTGCCAAGCCATTCTCTTAAGCTGTCTGTTATTTTTTTCTCTTTGCTTCCCTCAATCTCTTCGTCCCTCAATTTTTCCAGTTGTTACAATATATTCCACTTTGGTAGGGCTATGAATATTGATTTGAGCATGTATATATATATATAACAACTGGAAAAATTGAGGGACGAAGAGATTGAGGGAAGCAAAGAGAAAAAATAACAGACAGCTTAAGAGAATGGCTTGGCAGAAGGTCAACAACAGAACTGATAAATAGCTGCCGAGATTGAAAGTTGTGGAGAGACATGATCATCTACGCCAGCAGGCCCGGTACTTGATGATGATTAGTATATATATATATGATTATATGTATATATATATATATATATATATGTAGACATGCGGACGGGATAACAGTTATACTGGTGTACAGACAGATAGGCATCTGGATACACAGGTAAACAGAGAAGCAACGAACTAGACAGAAAGACGAATAGACAGATAGATGAACATACAGATCTGTCATCTATTGTACTTTTGAGCAATACATGACACAATGGGCAAACATTCTAGTTTCTCCGTGTCCAACGATTTTTTTATTACGCGTCAAAATTTGCATAGGACCCGCTTTGTATCTCACCACATATCCTTTCACCACATATCCTCTCACCACATGCCTTCTCAACACATGCCCTCTCACCCCATGCCCTCTCACAGCATGCCCTCTCACCATATGCCCTCTCACCACATGCCTTCTCAACATACGCCCTCTCACAACAGACCATCTCACCCCATGCTCTCTCACTAAATGCCCTCTCACCACATGCCCTCTCACCACATGCCTTCTCAACACATGCCTTCTCACCACATGCCCTCTCACCACATGCCCTCTCACCACAAGCCCTCTCACGTATGCCCTTACACCATATAACCTCTGCCCACATGCCTACTCAGCACATGCCCTTTCACCACATGCCTTCTCACCACATGCTCTCTCACAACATGCCCTCTCACCACATGCCTTCTCACCACATGCCCTCTCACCAAATGCCTTCTCAACACATGCCTTCTCAGCATAGCCCTCTCACCACATGCCCTCTCACCACCTGACCTCTCAGCACATGCCCTCTCACCATATGCCCTCTTTCCACATGCCTTCTCACCACATACCCTCTAAACACATGCCTTCTCTCAACACATGCACACTCACCATATGATCTGTCTCCACATGCCTTCTCACCACATGCCCTTTCGCCACATGCTCTCTCATCACATGCCCTCTCACTAAATGCTCTCTCATAACATGCCAGCTCACCAAATGCCTTCTCAACACCTGCCTTCTCAACATACGCCCTCTAACCACATACCCTCTCTCCACATGCCCTTTCACTACATGCCTTCTTACCACATGCCTTCTCAACACATGCACTCTCAACACATGCACTCTCAACACATGATTTCTCACACCATGCCATCTCACCACATGCCTTCTCACCACATGCCTTCTCAACACATGCACTCTCAACACATGCACTCTCAACACATGCCCTCCCACCACATGCTTTCTCACCACATGCCTTCTCAACACATGCACTCTCAACACATGCACTCTCAACACATGCCCTCCCACCACATGCCCTCCCACCACATGCCATCTCACCACATGCCATCTCACCACATGCCTTCTCACCACATGCCTTCTCAACACATGCCTTCTCAACACATGCACTCTCAACACATGCCCTCCCACCACATGCCATCTCACCACATGCCTTCTCACCACATGCCTTCTCAACACATGCCTTCTCAACACATGCACTCTCAACACATGCCCTATCACCACATGCTTTCTCACCACATGCCTTCTCAACACATGCACTCTCAACACATGCACTCTCAACACATGCACTCTCAACACATGCACTCTCAACACATGCACTCTCAACACATGCTTTCTCACCACATGCCTTCTCACCACATGCCTTCTCAACACGAGCCTTCTCACAACGTGCCCTCTCATCATATGCCCTCTCACCACATGACCTCTCACTAAATGCCCTCTCACCATATGCCCTCTCTCCACATGCTATCTCACCACATGTCTTCTCACACATGACATCTAACCACATACCCTATCACCATATGCCCTCTCACTACATGCCCTCTCACCATATGCTCTCTCACCCGATGTCCTCTCACCACATGCCTTCTCACCACATGCCTTTTTCACCACATACCCTCTAAACACATGCCCTCTCACCACATGCACTCTCACCACATGCCCTCTCACCATATGCCCTCCCATTACATGCCCTCTCACCATATGCCCTCTCATTACATGCCCTCTCACCATATGCCCTCTCATCACACGCTCTCTCACAACATGCCTTCTCACCTCATGCACTGTCATCACATGCCCTCTCACCATATGCCCTCTCTCCTCATGCCTTCTCACCACATGCCCTTTAAACACATGCCTTCTCTCCACATGCACTCTCACCACATGCCCTCTCACTACATGCCCTTTCACCATATGCCCTCTCACCACATGCTCACTCACAACATGCCTTATCACCTCATGCCCTCTCACCACATGCCCATTTCACCACATGCCCTTTAAACACATGCCTTCTCTCCACATGCACTCTCACCACATTTCCTCTCAACACATGCCCTCTCACCACATGTTCTCTCAACACATGCCCTCTCAACACATGCCCTCTCACCACATGTCCTCTCAACACATGTCCTCTCATCACATGCCCTCTCACCAAATGCCTTCTGACCACATGACATTTAATCACATGCCTTCTCACCACATGTCCTCTCTCCACATGCCTTCTCACCTCATACCATTTCACCACGTGTTCTCTCACCACATGCCCTCTCACTACATGCCCTATCATAACATGCACTCTCACCACATGTCCTCTCAACACATGCCATCTCACAACATGCCTTCTCAACACATGCCTTCTCACACCATGCTATCTCACTACATGCCCTCTCACCCCATGCCCTCTTACCACATGCCCTCTCACGACATGCACTCTCACCACATGCACTCTCACCACATGCACTCTCACCACATGCCCTCTCACCACATCCACTCTCACCACATGCACTCTCACCCCATGGCCTCTCACCACATGCCCTCTCACCACATGCACTCTCACCACATGCCCTCTCTCCACATGCCTTCTCACCGCATGTCCTTTTCACCATATACCCTCTAAACACATGCCCTCTCACCAAATGCCCTCTCACCAAATGCCATCTCACCACATGCCCTCTCGCCAAGTGCCCTCTCAACACATGCCCTCTCACCATATGCTTTCTATCCTCATGCCTTCTCACCACACGTTCTCTCACTACAAGCCTTCTCATCACATGCATTTTTCACCACATGTCCTCTAAACACATGCCCTCTCACCACATGCCCTCTAAACACATGCCCTCTCACCACATGCCCTCAAAACACATGCACTCTCACCACATGCCCTCTAAACACATGCACTCTTACCACATGTCCTCTAAACACATGCACTCTCACCACATGCCCTCTCACCACATGCCCTCTCTCCATATGCCTTCTCTCCATATGCCTTCTCTCCATATGCCTTCTCTCCACATGCTTTCTCTCCATATGCCTTCTCTCCATATGCCCTCTCTCCACATGCCCTCTCTTCATATGCCTTCTCTCCATATGCCTTCTCTCCATATGCCTTCTCTCCACATGCCTTCTCTCCATATGATTTCTCTCCATATGCCCTCTCTCCACATGCCCTCTTTCCATATGCCTTCTCTCCATATGCCTTCTCTCCATATGCCCTCTCTCCATATGCCTTCTCTCCATATGCCTTCTCACCACATGCCCTCTCTCCATATGCCTTCTCTCCACATGCCTTCTCTCCACATGCCTTCTCTCCATATGCCTTCTCACCACATGCCTTCTCTCCATATGCCTTCTCACCATATGCCCTCTCTCCATATGCCTTCTCCCCACATGCCTTCTCACCGCATGCCTTTTTCACCACATACCCTCTAAACACATGCCCTCTCACCACATGCACTCTCACCACATGCCCTCTCACCATATGCCCTCCCATTACATGCCCTCTCACCATATGCCATCTCATTACATGCCCTCTCACCATATGCCCTCTCATCACACGCTCTCTCACAACATGCCTTCTCACCTCATGCACTGTCATCACATGCCCTCTCACCATATGCCCTCTCTCCTCATGCCTTCTCACCACATGCCCTTTAAACACATGCCTTCTCTCCACATGCACTCTCACCACATGCCCTCTCACTACATGCCCTTTCACCATATGCCCTCTCACCACATGCTCACTCACAACATGCCTTATCACCTCATGCCCTCTCATCACATGCCCTCTCACCGTATGCCCTCTCTCCTCATGCCTTCTCACCACATGCCCATTTCACCACATGCCCTCTAAACACATGCCTTCTCTCCACATGCACTCTCACCACATTTCCTCTCAACACATGCCCTCTCACCACATGTTCTCTCAACACATGCCCTCTCAACACATGCCCTCTCACCACATGTCCTCTCAACACATGTCCTCTCATCACATGCCCTCTCACCAAATGCCTTCTGACCACATGACATTTCATTACATGCCTTCTCACCACATGTCCTCTCTCCACATGCCTTCTCACCTCATACCATTTCACCACGTGTTCTCTCACCACATGCCCTCTCACTACATGCCCTATCATAACATGCACTCTCACCACATGTCCTCTCAACACATGCCATCTCACCACATGCCTTCTCAACACATGCCTTCTCACACCATGCTATCTCACTACATGCCCTCTCACCCCATGCCCTCTTACCACATGCCCTCTCACGACATGCACTCTCACCACATGCACTCTCACCACATGCACTCTCACCACATGCCCTCTCACCACATCCACTCTCACCACATGCACTCTCACCCCATGCCCTCTCACCACATGCCCTCTCACCACATGCACTCTCACCACATGCCCTCTCTCCACATGCCTTCTCACCGCATGTCCTTTTCACCATATACCCTCTAAACACATGCCCTCTCACCAAATGCCCTCTCACCACATGCCCTCTAAACACATGCCCTATCACCACATGCCCTCAAAACACATGCACTCTCACCACATGCCCTCTAAACACATGCACTCTTACCACATGTCCTCTAAACACATGCACTCTCACCACATGCCCTCTCACCACATGCCCTCTCTCCATATGCCTTCTCTCCACATGCCTTCTCTCCATATGCCTTCTCTCCATATGCCCTCTCTCCATATGCCTTCTCTCCATATGCCTTCTCTCCATATGCCTTCTCTCCACATGCCCTCTCTCGCTATGCCTTCTCTCCATATGCCTTCTCTCCATATGCCTTCTCTCCATATGCCCTCTCTCCATATGCCTTCTCTCCATATGCCTTCTCTCCATATGCATTCTCTCCATATGCCTTCTCTCCACATGCTTTCTCTCCATATGCCTTCTCTCCATATGCCCTCTCACTACATGCCCTATCATAACATGCACTCTCACCACATGTCCTCTCAACACATTCCATCTCACCACATGCCTTCTCAACACATGCCTTCTCACACCATGCTATCTCACTACATGCCCTCTCACCCCATGCCCTCTTACCACATGCCCTCTCACGACATGCACTCTCACCACATGCACTCTCACCACATGCACTCTCACCACATGCCCTCTCACCACATCCACTCTCACTACATGCACTCTCACCCCATGCCCTCTCACCACATGCCCTCTCACCACATGCACTCTCACCACATGCCCTCTCTCCACATGCCTTCTCACCGCATGTCCTTTTCACCATATACCCTCTAAACACATGCCCTCTCACCAAATGCCCTCTCACCAAATGCCATCTCACCACATGCCCTCTCGCCAAGTGCCCTCTCAACACATGCCCTCTCACCATATGCTTTCTATCCTCATGCCTTCTCACCACACGCTCTCTCACTACAAGCCTTCTCATCACATGCATTTTTCACCACATGTCCTCTAAACACATGCCCTCTCACCACATGCCCTCTAAACACATGCCCTCTCACCACATGCCCTCAAAACACATGCACTCTCACCACATGCCCTCTAAACACATGCACTCTTACTACATGTCCTCTAAACACATGCACTCTCACCACATGCCCTCTCACCACATGCCCTCTCTCCATATGCCTTCTCTCCATATGCCTTCTCTCCATATGCCTTCTCTCCACATGCTTTCTCTCCATATGCCTTCTCTCCATATGCCCTCTCTCCACATGCCCTCTCTTCATATGCCCTCTCTCCATATGCCTTCTCTCCACATGCCTTCTCTCCACATGCCTTCTCTCCATATGCCTTCTCACCACATGCCTTCTCTCCATATGCCTTCTCACCATATGCCCTCTCTCCATATGCCTTCTCCCCACATGCCTTCTCACCGCATGCCTTTTTCACCACATACCCTCTAAACACATGCCCTCTCACCACATGCACTCTCACCACATGCCCTCTCACCATATGCCCTCCCATTACATGCCCTCTCACCATATGCCCTCTCATTACATGCCCTCTCACCATATGCCCTCTCATCACACGCTCTCTCACAACATGCCTTCTCACCTCATGCACTGTCATCACATGCCCTCTCACCATATGCCCTTCTCTCCTCATGCCTTCTCACCACATGCCCTTTAAACACATGCCTTCTCTCCACATGCACTCTCACCACATGCCCTCTCACTACATGCCCTTTCACCATATGCCCTCTCACCACATGCTCACTCACAACATGCCTTATCACCTCATGCCCTCTCATCACATGCCCTCTCACCGTATGCCCTCTCTCCTCATGCCTTCTCACCACATGCCCATTTCACCACATGCCCTCTAAACACATGCCTTCTCTCCACATGCACTCTCACCACATTTCCTCTCAACACATGCCCTCTCACCACATGTTCTCTCAACACATGCCCTCTCACCACATGTCCTCTCAACACATGTCCTCTCATCACATGCCCTCTCACCAAATGCCTTCTGACCACATGACATTTCATCACATGCCTTCTCACCACATGTCCTCTCTCCACATGCCTTCTCTCCATATGCCTTCTCACCATATGCCCTCTCTCCATATGCCTTCTCCCCATATGCCTTCTCACCATATGACCTCTCACCACATGCCTTCTCTCCACATGCCTTCTCTCCATATGCCCTCTCTCCATATGCCTTCTCTCCATATGCCCTCTCTCCATATGCCTTCTCTCCACATGCCTTCTCTCCATATGCCTTCTCTCCATATGCCTTCTCTCCACATGCCTTCTCTCCATATGCCTTCTCTCCATATGCCTTCTCAACACATGCCCTCTCTCCATATGCCTTCTCCCCACATGCCTTCTCACCACATGTCCTCTAAACACATGCACTCTCACCACATGCCCTCTATCCATATGCCTTCTCTCCATATGCCTTCTCAACACATGCCCTTTCTCCATATGCCTTCTCTCCACATGCCTTCTCACCACATGTCCTCTAAACACATACACTCTCACCACATGCCCTCTCTCCATATGCCTTCTCTCCATATGCCTTCTCTCCATATGCCTTCTCTCCATATGCCTTCTCTCCATATGCCCTCTCTCCATATGCCTTCTCTCCATATTCCTTCTCTCCATATGCCTTCTCTCCATATGCCCTCTCTCCATATGCCTTCTCTCCATATGCCTTCTCTCCATATGCCCTCTCTCCATATGCCCTCTCTCCATATGCCCTCTCATTACATGCCCTCTCACCATATGCCCTCTCATCACACGCTCTCTCACAACATGCCTTCTCACCTCATGCACTGTCATCACATGGCCTCTCACCATATGCCCTCTCTCCTCATGCCTTCTCACCACATGCCCTTTAAACACATGCCTTCTCTCCACATGCACTCTCACCACATGCCCTCTCACTACATGCCCTTTCACCATATGCCCTCTCACCACATGCTCACTCACAACATGCCTTATCACCTCATGCCCTCTCATCACATGCCCTCTCACCGTATGCCCTCTCTCCTCATTCCTTCTCACCTCATGCCCATTTCACCACATGCCCTCTAAACACATGCCTTCTCTCCACATGCACTCTCACCACATTTCCTCTCAACACATGCCCTCTCACCACATGTTCTCTCAACACATGCCCTCTCAACACATGCCCTCTCACCACATGTCCTCTCAACACATGTCCTCTCATCACATGCCCTCTCGCCAAATGCCTTCTGACCACATGACATTTCATCACATGCCTTCGCACCACATGCCCTCTCTCCACATGCCTTCTCACCTCATACCATTTCACCACGTGTTCTCTCACCACATGCCCTCTCACTACATGCCCTATCATAACATGCACTCTCACCACATGTCCTCTCAACACATGCCATCTCACCACATGCCTTCTCAACACTTTCCTTCTCACACCATGCTATCTCACTACATGCCCTCTCACCCCATGCCCTCTTACCACATGCCCTCTCACGACATGCACTCTCACCACATGCACTCTCACCACATGCACTCTCACCACATGCCCTCTCACCACATCCACTCTCACCACATGCACTCTCACCCCATGCCCTCTCACCACATGCCCTCTCACCACATGCACTCTCACCACATGCCCTCTCTCCACATGCCTTCTCACCGCATGTCCTTTTCACCATATACCCTCTAAACACATGCCCTCTCACCAAATGCCCTCTCACCAAATGCCATCTCACCACATGCCCTCTCGCCAAGTGCCCTCTCAACACATGCCCTCTCACCATATGCTTTCTATCCTCATGCCTTCTCACCACACGCTCTCTCACTACAAGCCTTCTCATCACATGCATTTTTCACCACATGTCCTCTAAACACATGCCCTCTCACCACATGCCCTTTAAACACATGCCCTCTCATCACATGCCCTCTCACCGTATGCCCTCTCTCCTCATGCCTTCTCACCACATGCCCATTTCACCACATGCCCTCTAAACACATGCCTTCTCTCCACATGCACTCTCACCACATTTCCTCTCAACACATGCCCTCTCACCACATGTTCTCTCAACACATGCCCTCTCACCACATGTCCTCTCAACACATGTCCTCTCATCACATGCCCTCTCACCAAATGCCTTCTGACCACATGACATTTCATCACATGCCTTCTCACCACATGTCCTCTCTCCACATGCCTTCTCTCCATATGCCTTCTCACCATATGCCCTCTCTCCATATGCCTTCTCCCCATATGCCTTCTCACCATATGACCTCTCACCACATGCCTTCTCTCCACATGCCTTCTCTCCATATGCCCTCTCTCCATATGCCTTCTCTCCATATGCCCTCTCTCCATATGCCTTCTCTCCACATGCCTTCTCTCCATATGCCTTCTCTCCATATGCCTTCTCTCCACATGCCTTCTCTCCATATGCCTTCTCTCCATATGCCTTCTCAACACATGCCCTCTCTCCATATGCCTTCTCCCCACATGCCTTCTCACCACATGTCCTCTAAACACATGCACTCTCACCACATGCCCTCTATCCATATGCCTTCTCTCCATATGCCTTCTCAACACATGCCCTTTCTCCATATGCCTTCTCTCCACATGCCTTCTCACCACATGTCCTCTAAACACATACACTCTCACCACATGCCCTCTCTCCATATGCCTTCTCTCCATATGCCTTCTCTCCATATGCCTTCTCTCCATATGCCTTCTCTCCATATGCCCTCTCTCCATATGCCTTCTCTCCATATTCCTTCTCTCCATATGCCTTCTCTCCATATGCCCTCTCTCCATATGCCTTCTCTCCATATGCCTTCTCTCCATATGCCCTCTCTCCATATGCCCTCTCTCCATATGCCCTCTCATTACATGCCCTCTCACCATATGCCCTCTCATCACACGCTCTCTCACAACATGCCTTCTCACCTCATGCACTGTCATCACATGGCCTCTCACCATATGCCCTCTCTCCTCATGCCTTCTCACCACATGCCCTTTAAACACATGCCTTCTCTCCACATGCACTCTCACCACATGCCCTCTCACTACATGCCCTTTCACCATATGCCCTCTCACCACATGCTCACTCACAACATGCCTTATCACCTCATGCCCTCTCATCACATGCCCTCTCACCGTATGCCCTCTCTCCTCATTCCTTCTCACCTCATGCCCATTTCACCACATGCCCTCTAAACACATGCCTTCTCTCCACATGCACTCTCACCACATTTCCTCTCAACACATGCCCTCTCACCACATGTTCTCTCAACACATGCCCTCTCAACACATGCCCTCTCACCACATGTCCTCTCAACACATGTCCTCTCATCACATGCCCTCTCGCCAAATGCCTTCTGACCACATGACATTTCATCACATGCCTTCGCACCACATGTCCTCTCTCCACATGCCTTCTCACCTCATACCATTTCACCACGTGTTCTCTCACCACATGCCCTCTCACTACATGCCCTATCATAACATGCACTCTCACCACATGTCCTCTCAACACATGCCATCTCACCACATGCCTTCTCAACACTTTCCTTCTCACACCATGCTATCTCACTACATGCCCTCTCACCCCATGCCCTCTTACCACATGCCCTCTCACGACATGCACTCTCACCACATGCACTCTCACCACATGCACTCTCACCACATGCCCTCTCACCACATCCACTCTCACCACATGCACTCTCACCCCATGCCCTCTCACCACATGCCCTCTCACCACATGCACTCTCACCACATGCCCTCTCTCCACATGCCTTCTCACCGCATGTCCTTTTCACCATATACCCTCTAAACACATGCCCTCTCACCAAATGCCCTCTCACCAAATGCCATCTCACCACATGCCCTCTCGCCAAGTGCCCTCTCAACACATGCCCTCTCACCATATGCTTTCTATCCTCATGCCTTCTCACCACACGCTCTCTCACTACAAGCCTTCTCATCACATGCATTTTTCACCACATGTCCTCTAAACACATGCCCTCTCACCACATGCCCTTTAAACACATGCCCTCTCACCACATGCCGTCAAAACACATGCACTCTCACCACATGCCCTCTAAACACATGCACTCTTACCACATGTCCTCTAAACACATGCACTCTCACCACATGCCCTCTCACCACATGCCCTCTCTCCATATGCCTTCTCTCCACATGCCTTCTCTCCATATGCCTTCTCTCCATATGCCCTCTCTCCATATGCCTTCTCTCCATATGCCTTCTCTTCATATGCCTTCTCTCCACATGCCCTCTCTCCATATGCCTTCTCTCCATATGCCTTCTCTCCATATGCCTTCTCTCCATATGCCCTCTCTCCATATGCCTTCTCTCCATATGCCTTCTCTCCATATGCCTTCTCTCGATATGCCTTCTCTGCACATGCCCTCTCTCCACATGCCCTCTCTTCATATGCCTTCTCTCCATATGCCTTCTCTCCATATGCCTTCTCTCCACATGCCTTCTCTCCATATGATTTCTCTCCATATGCTCTCTCTCCACATGCCCTCTCTCCATATGCCTTCTCTCCATATGCCCTCTCTCCATATGCCTTCTCTCCATATGCCTTCTCACCACATGCCCTCTCTCATTATGCCTTCTCTCCACATGCCTTCTCTCCACATGCCTTCTCTCCATATGCCTTCTCACCACATGCCTTCTCTCCATATGCCTTCTCACCATATGCCCTCTCTCCATATGCCTTCTCCCCATATGCCTTCTCACCATATGCCCTCTGACCACATGCCTTCTCTCCACATGCCTTCTCTCCATATGCCCTCTCTCCATATGCCTTCTCTCCATATGCCCTCTCTCCATATGCCTTCTCTCCACATGCCTTCTCTCCATATGCCTTCTCTCCATATGCCTTCTCTCCACATGCCTTCTCTCCATATGCCTTCTCTCCATATGCCTTCTCAACACATGCCCTCTCTCCATATGCCTTCTCTCCACATGCCTTCTCACCACATGTCCTCTAAACACATGCACTCTCACAACATGCCCTCTCTCCATATGCCTTCTCTCCATATGCCTTCTCAACACATGCCCTCTCTCCATATGCCTTCTCTCCACATGCCTTCTCACCGCATGTCCTCTAAACACATACACTCTCACCACATGCCCTCTCTCCATATGCCTTCTCTCCATATGCCTTCTCTCCATATGCCTTCTCTCCATATGCCCTCTCTCCATATGCCTTCTCTCCATATGCCTTCTCTCCATATGCCTTCTCAACACATTCCCTCTCTCCATATGCCTTCTCAACACATGCCCTCTCTCCATATGCCCTCTCAACACATGCCCTCTCTCCATATGCCTTCTCAACACATGCCCTCTCTCCATATGCCTTCTCAACACATGCCCTCTCTCCATATGCCTTCTCAACACATGCCCTCTCTCCATATGCCTTCTCAACACATGCCCTCTCTCCATATGCCCTCTCAACACATGCCCTCTCTCCATATGCCTTCTCAACACATGCCCTCTCTCCATATGCCTTCTCAACACATGTCCTCTCTCCATATGCCTTCTCAACACATGCCCTCTCTCCATATGCCTTCTCTCCATATGCCTTCCCCTCCATATGCCTTCTCAACACATGCCCTCTCTACATACGCCTTCTCAACACATGCCCTCTCTCCATATGCCCTCTCATCACATGACCTCTCACCAAATAACTTCTCACCATATGCCCTCTCAACACATGCCTTCTCACCACATGTCCTCTAACCACATGCCTTCTCCCTCTCACTACATGCCCTCTCACCATATGCCCTCTCACCCACCACATGCCTGTTCTGGGCGAGCATCTCAACCTCGCCGTGGTAGTGGATATCCGTCGTTGTTGCTTCTTGCCTCTGTTTCCCATTTGAGGTTTTGCTTTGTGATTATTTTGTACTTTTCTCATTACATGGCCATCATATGTCCATCTCCTTTTCTTGATTACAGGTGTTATTGTTGAATTCGTGGCCATTTCTTTAACTTATGTTCTTTTCTTGAATTAATTCCATTGTATATGAAATATTTTTCCTGATGTATTTGTTTTGAAAGCTTCTAATTTATTTTATATAACTTATATAACTTCCCTGTGTGTTACCGGGGCTTCATTATGAGGGAAGTAGAGAATAGTGACACTGTGACCTTCCAAGCATGTCGTAAGAGGCGACTAAAGAGGTGGATCGATGGCTTGACAAGCTGTCATTGTAAAAAGTATTGTTATGGAAACAGAGTGGCGATCTCTGCAATATATACCACTTTGGCACGCAAGGTTTCTGTTTTTGAGATTGTGGTTCTGCCCAATGTGCCGTCTTCGGCTCGAAAGGACAATAGATAGATAGATAGATAGATAGATAGATAGATAGATAGATAGATAGATAGATAGATAGATAGATAGATAGATAGATAGATAGATAGATAGATATAACTTTCGCATGCATAGGTAAGGATAGATAGATAATACATTGGATGTAAAAATCAACAGCTTTGTTTTTGTGCTTAATAATTTTATTTCTATATTTTATAAAAAAAATTTGTGAAAAGTCATTGCTGCCTTTACTATTCTGATTTTAATTTCTTTCTTTGTTTTTCTTTTCCTGATCTATGCAGCTTCCAAGATATACAACGTGATCTACTTCTTCCATTGCTCTTCCTCCTGGTATATTTTTTTCTTCTGGACGAATTTTATTTGTTATTACCTTCTTCTTTCTTGGTTGATTCCGAGGCCTACTGTCTTCTATGACGTGACATTTGCTTTTTATTTGCGTCATGTTCACGTCACTACTGATAAGAACTATGTCGTTTGCAAAATCAATGTTTTACAATTGAGATCCAAGTGTCCATCCAATGCTTTTGTGCCTGTTAAGTATTTATTTATTATGAGGTCTATAGCAATTCCAAATAACAAGGGAGATAAAATGCATCCTTTCTTTACTCTAGTATCAATCTGGAACCTTTCGTTTACTGATTCCGTACGAACTGCACAAGAGAAGCCATCCTACAAATCCTTGATTAAAATGATCATTTTGGTGGTAATCTATATTGTCTCAGTATATTCTACAATGATTCCATGTTTTGAAACCTTATTTTTAACTCAATAAAGTTTAGAACAAACGGTTTTCTAATGCTCAATATTTCTCTGATATAATTCTTAATGTGAAAATATGATCAGGTAACCTTCCTTTTTCTAAATCATGCTTGTTCATCGCAAATAAACGGTTTGTCTACGGCATCTTTTATTCTGTGTATGATAACTTTACAGAATACTTTAGAGGATAGAAGAGTCACGTCTGTCCAGTCGTTGCAATCTTTAAGATTACACTTTTGGAATTTTGACAATTTCTCTTTTCTACTTTGTAGGAATCTTTTTGTTTTCCATATTGTATCACAACTTTTCTGAAGGTGTTTTAAGTAACGATTATCGGTTACTTTTAGCATCCCTGAAGCTATATCACCTTTACCTGAGGTGTTACTGTTAGCCGTGAGTCTCTATTTAATTCAAGGTGACGTCATCTGAATTAACGCTTGCTAGGCCTGCGCGTCGGCTGTAAAATCCATTACGTGTTTTGGCAGTGGCCGATTACGGGTTTCATTTAGATGTTCGGCCTGTCTTGAATTTGTGTCTTCACTTGATAATGATATGGTTCCATGTATGTTCATAACAGGTGCCCCACTAGAGGTAAAAGTCTTTCTCAGCATCTTTATACATTTTATATAGATTGCCGTCTCGTTGTTGCTGTATCCCCCTTTACTGCCAGGTTGTATATAAATTATTTAGCCTCTACTGACAGCATTTTACTTTGCTTGTCTGGTTCTTTGTATCCAGCTTTTGCTATATCTTTTCCAAAATTTAGATTCACTGTAGCTCTCTTTTTTTTATCTCCATTTTTGTCTGCATTTTCATGTATTGTCAAAATTCATGCTTTCATTTCCGCTTTCGTCAGTTTAGCACTTGATTATATCGATGTTATAAGAGCTGTTCTGTGGAATTCCCACATTTTATCTACGTTCTTCTCATCTAGTTCGTCAAGCACTGCAAAACTGTTACTGAGCTCAAAGCTTTCTCTTGATGTTTTCATCTTTTAGTTAAAGACTAACTTCCTTCTGAGGCTTCAGATTCTTGTGTTGGTTTTTCAGTTTTTGATTGACCTTTTCAATGCATAGGTTATGATCACTGTATACGTCCCGTTCTGTGTTCTAACGTCTATAACGGATGTTTTAAATTGTCTTCTACTATATAAGACCATAGCTTCTAACCACGACTTTAACTTTTCATTTCCTAATTTCGCACTGACGTCCCTTAGAATAATGAGAGTTCGATATGGTTTGCACTGCCCAAGTGTCACATTGAGCTCGTTTTAAAAGATATGAACCGATTTCTCTATCCTGTGTCCTGTTGGTGAATTATACTATGGCTCCTCGGTTAATTTAACTAAGAGAACCCTATCGGTTGCTCCAGCAATCTTTTACTGTTCTTGCTCGTTCTGCATCTAAGATACCTACTCTTCTTTGTGGTTTAGTGCCTCCAAAAGAGTATAGTATATTAATCAAAACATAGTTCATCTGATCCATCAATACTAAGTCACAAAGTAACAAATACATTTATATCCATCTTTTCCATTACCTCCTCGGTGTTATTCAAATGTCCACTTTCAATATTGTGTTCTAAAGTTCCTGGTTTTTATTTTCAGTGTTAGTTGTGTTTTTAATTTGGTTACATCAGCTTGCCGAGATCAGGTATCACCTGTAGCATGTGATGTTTTCCACCAGACGATGGTGTTTCATTGGAATCCCCAATAGCCTCATTTGTTTCATATTTCAATTGTGTGGCAACTACAGTCAACTAAAGATTTGCTAAGGCCCACGGGCAGAAAATAAAACAGGAAAACCCCCTATCGTTGATATTTTCGGCTACAGGAACTATAGATGGCTGACGTTACACAACAGCCGCTGCTCACCAAGTTAAAACAACGACACCCTACTTGAAGGTTTTCCAGGAATTTACTTTCTTCCCTAAGCCAAAGTCAATCTATAGTTGGCTGTGTGGCAGCCCGTGACTATTTCACAAATTTACAACGCTGGTGTCTCCGAACATAAAAACATAACAGTCTGCAATGATACGACCTTAAAAAAAAGTAACATTTCCAAAAAAAATAATGAAAATGTCAAAGTTGCCAAACAAATTCTGTAGAAATACGATCACCTACACCAGACGGTACACTACGTGATGAGGATAATGATGATGGGCTACGTTAAATTTCAATATCTGTGGAACGGTTTTTTGGAAGCCCTGAATATTTTTATTTTGTGTGAGCTATTCTTATCATGTCAAGAATGTATATATTTCATGATTTATTTTCCATTGCGAATCCTACAGCCGTATACAAACCTGGCATGACTTTGTAATGTTATGTTTTACAAAATATCAGTATTGCAAACATGTTTCTATTTCATAGCCGTCAGCGTGGCACAGGTAAGCTCCAAACTTTAGCCAAATGTTGAATTATTTTCACGCAACTTTTTAAAAAAAATACCTACCATGAACTAGGAGCGCCAGTCACCATCAAAGATGTTGCTGTTACTCGTGTAAGAGGTTCAACGAGAGTATTGGCGAGTCTGTTATTTGCTGAGTGCTGGAAGTTTGGAAAAGTGGAAACCGGTACACTGAAACTGATGACGTCGTAAACTAGAGGAAATTAGCCGGTTTCGTTCGACACTTCACCATTTTCCGGATCACCAACTTTGCTGAACTCAGCACTGTTGTTTAGGAAACAGATACCAGATAATCTTTCTCCCTCTTCCTTATCTTTCTTACTTTTTGACTTGACTTTTTATTATATATTGGAGGTTCGAAAAAGGAGAACAGGAGGAGGAAACTGTTGTCTTCATTATTTTTGCTCGCATTTTACAATTTTTTTTTTCGTTTTCTACATTCCTTCTACTCTCTCTGTTCTACCTATATTTTCATTAGGCTCCACCCCCTCCCGTCATAATACCGTCTTCTTCTCTTACAACATATCTCCACACTAAATATTTTCTTTCTCGCTTTCTACATTCCTTCTACTCTTTCATTTCTACATCTCCTTCCTTTCATTCTAATTGCGTCTTTTCCCCCTACTTTTTTCCTCTTCTATTTCTCTTTCAACTTCCCTCTAAATGTTTTTTTTCTTTCATTCTTCACTTCTTCTACAACAAAGTGTTGGGTTCTCCTGCTTATTTTCTGACTATTCACTTTTTGTTCTTCTACTGTACTTTTTCCTCAGATATTTTGTTCTTGATCAAATCCTTCCTTTACGTTTTAATCGTAATTTTTTTTGCTCTAAATGCGTTTCGGTGGACATTAAATGAAGCCCACAATTTTCACCAGAGTTCTTTATTTTCTTCTGTTCTTCTTCCCTAATTGCCCATACTCTCAACAGAGCTGAGACTAACGGCAGTTTTTGAACTTTTCCTCTTCCAGCAATAACCTAGATTTTTTTCCCAATGCTGATACTTGTGGTCCAATGCTGATACTTGTGGTCCAATGCTGATACTTGTGGTCCAATGCTGATACTTGCGGTCCAATGCAGATACTTGAGGTGCAGTGCTAATACTTGTGGTGACTGCAGTGCTGATACTTGCGACCCAATGCTGATACTTGTGGTCCGATGCTGATACTTGTGGCCCAGTGCTAATACTTGTGGTCCAGTGCTAATACTTGTGGTGACTGCAGTGCTGATACTTGTGGTCAAGTGCTAATACTTGTGGTCCAGTGCTAATACTT
Organism: Megaustenia siamemsis; assembly: GCA_032433765.1. Classification (NCBI taxonomy): domain Eukaryota; kingdom Metazoa; phylum Mollusca; class Gastropoda; order Stylommatophora; family Ariophantidae; genus Megaustenia; species Megaustenia siamemsis. Next base: position 177,192,101 of record JAVIAB010000092.1, read on the forward strand.
GTGGTCTAGTGCTGATACTTGTGGTCCAATGCTGATACTTGTGGTCCAGTTCTGATACTTGTGGTCCAATGCTGATACTTGTGGTCCAATGCTGATACTTGTGGTCCAGTTATGATACTTGTCCATTGATAATACTTGTGGTCCAATGTTGATACTTGTGGTTCAATGCTGATACTTGTGGTCCAGTGCTGATACTTGTGGTCCAATGCTGATACTTGTGGTACATGGCTAATACTTGTGGTCCATGGCTAATACTTGTGGTCCAGTGCTGATACTTGTTTTACAGGGCTAATACTTGTGGTCCAAGGCTAATACTTGCTTGTGGTACAGGTCTAATACTTATGGTCCAGTGCTGATACTTGTGGTACAGTGCTGCTAATTGTAGTCTAGCGCTAATACTTGTGGGTAGGTACTGATACTTGTGGTACTGGGCTAATACTTGTGGTCCAGTGCTACTACTTGTGGTGCAGTGCTAATACTTGTTGTACAGTGCTGATACGTGTGTTCCAGGGCTGATACTAGGTGTTCCAGTGCTGATACTTGTGGTACAGTGCTGGTACTTGTGGTACAGTGCTGAAACTTGTGGTCCAGTGCTGATACATGTAGCACAGTACTGATACTTGTGGTACAGTCCTGATACTTGTGGTACAATGCTGATACTTGTGGTCCAGTGCTGATACTTGTGGTACAATGTTGATACTTGTATTCCAGTGCTGATACTTGTGGTACAGTGCTGGTACTTGTGGTCCAGTGCTGAGACTTGTGTTCCAGTGCTGATACTTGTGGTCCTGTGCTGATACATGTGGTACAAATCCTGATACTTGTGTTACAGTGCTGGTACTTGTGGTCCAGCGCTGAAACTTGTGTTCCAGTGCTGATACTTTGTGGTACAGTGCTGATACTTGTGGTACAGTGCTGGTACTTGTGGTCCAGTGCTGATACTTGTGGTTTAGTGCTAATACTTGTGGTCCAGTGCTAATACTTGTGGTGTATGGCTAATACTTGTGGTCCAGTGCTAATACTTGTGGTCCAGGGCTAATACTTGTGGTGTATGGCTAATACTTGTGGTGTATGGCTAATACTTGTGGTCCAGTGCTGATACTTGTGGTCCAGGGCTAATACTTGTGGTGTATGGCTAATACTTGTGGTCCAGTGCTAATACTTGTGGTCCAGGGCTAATACTTGTGGTCCAGGGCTAATACTTGTGGTGTATGGCTAATACTTGTGGTCCAGTGCTAATACTTGTGGTCCAGGGCTAATACTTGTGGTGTATGGCTAATACTTGTGGTCCAGTGCTAATACTTGTGGTCCAGGGCTAATACTTGTGGTGTATGGCTAATACTTGTGGTCCAGTGCTAATACTTGTGGTGACTGCAGTGCTGATACTTGTGGTCAAGTGCTAATACTTGTGGTCCAGTGCTAATACTTGTGGTCCAGTGCTAATACTTGTGGTCCAGGGCTAATACTTGTGGTGTAGGGCTAATACTTGTGGTCCAGTGCTGATACTTGTGGTCCAGGGCTAATACTTGTGGTGTATGGCTAATACTTGTGGTCCAGTGCTGATACTTGTGGTGTATGGCTAATACTTGTGGTGTATGGCTAATACTTGTGGTGTATGGCTAATACTTGTGGTGTATGGCTAATACTTGTGGTGTATGGCTAATACTTGTGGTGTATGGCTAATACTTGTGGTCCAGGGCTAATACTTGTGGTCTATGGCTAATACTTGTGGTCCAGTGCTGATACTTGTGTTCCAGTGCTGATACTTGTGGTCCAGTGGTCTGGACTCTTTAATGACTCTGTGACAAGACGTGAAACATTAGCAGCTCAACCAGGAAGTTTTATATCGACCACAGCTTAGCAGGGTGGCCAAATTAAGGTTGATCGAGTAACGTAAAAGTATAGTACCCCCGTCACGCCAAGTGGCGTATAGGGAAATATGGTGTTAGTGACCCTATATTTTACAGACCTTCAGCACATGATTTTTCGGGTAAACTGGTCGGTATTACGCCCGTACTGCTTTACATTCCCAGAAATCCGGTACCCATTTAAGACTGGGTGAACCCGGAAGCCGTCGGTTGGGATCGAACCCTACCCTTTGCCCTTTGTAAAGTTGATCGAGGGCCCTGTTATAGTCAAGGCCAGGAGGACCAAACTTTAGAGTATCGTCACAAATTGCATGATGTGGTTTAATAACAAACAATAATGATTCTGTGTTATCACCTGAAACTGACAGAAAAGTAACATTGCAGCGCCAACTATAAACAAAGCCATTGTATATAAGTAAAAGAGAGTAAAGAGCCCCCGTCACGCCAAGTGTCGTATAGATAATATGGTTATAGTGACCATAAATTTTCTGCAAAACCTTTCTCAGACTTTGCTGGAATATATTGTAACAACTGGAAACATTGAGGGACAAAGAGATAGAGGGAAGCAAAGAGAAAAGTTACCAGACAGCTTAAGGGAATGGCTTGTCAGAAGATCAACAACAGAAGTGATAAACAGCTGTCGAGATCGAAACTTGTGGAGAAACATGATCACCTACGTCAGCAGGCACGGTACTTGATGATGATGATGATCCCATGTAGAAGGTGATCTAGTTTATTTCAACTACCACATATAGAGAAGAGTGATCTATTTACTACCACATATAGAGGGTGATCTATATACTACCACATATAGAAGGTGATCTATTTTATTTCAACTACCACATATAGAGAGTGATCTATTTATTACCACATATAGAAGGTGATCTATTTACTATCACATATAGAAGGTGATCTATATTATTTCACCTACCACATATAGAGAGTGATCTATTTACTACCACATATAGAAGGTGATCTATTTTATTTCAACTACCACATATAGAGAGTGATCTATTTACTACCACATATAGAAGGTGATCTATTTTATTTCAACTACCACAAATAGAGAGTGATCTATTTACTACTATATAGAAGGTGATCTATGTGTACTACCACGTATAGAGAGTTATCTATTTACTACCATATAGAAGGTGATCTATGTACTACCACATATAGAGAGTGATCTATTTACTACCATATAGAAGGTGATCTATGTACTACCACGTATAGAGAGTTATCTATTTACTACCACATATAGAAGGCGATCTATTAACTACCACATATATCCTGATCTACTTTACTACAAATAGAGAGTGTTCTTATTAATGTTGTACAAATGAAGTGTTTTTTTTTCATTTTGTGCATTCGTAGACTGTAATCTATTTAATTTGCACATTTAGTATATGATCCACTCCACTAGAACATATAAGTATCAGCATTGCACCACAAGTATCAGCATTGGACCACAAGTATGATCCACTCCACTAGAACATATAGGGTGTGATCTATTTAGCTATCAAATATAAAGTATTCTTGACTGTTTCTGTAATGAAACGAATTTTTTTAAAAATACTAAAGTAACATGTATCCCATTCCTGGAGTCTCTTGTGAGGTTTCCATTATAGCTGGACAATAAAGTAATGAAACGAATTTTTTTTAAAATACTATTGTAACATGTATCCCATTCCTGGAGTCTCTTGTGAGGTTTCCATTAGAGCTGGACAATAAAGACTCACACCAGTACAGTTGTCACGTGTACATTATCCCCGAAAGAAAAAAAACGTATTTGATTACTAGGAATCGAACTTACGTACCCTTATATTATAGAGCGGATGGCCGAATCGATAACCTGCTCTCTGCAGTCGTTTTATTTCGTTCTAAACTTGTATCGTGATGTTAACTTGTTAGTAAATGATAGTTGGTTATATATCACTATCTTTCATATCTCCTTTTATTTCAACCCCCCCCCCACCCCCCTCCCCATCTATTTACACCTCATCATTTATTCTTATCACCACCCTCGCTCTTCCACCTTTTCATTACTTTCTTCTTATTTCTGCTCATTGGGAGCCGCGATAGCTCAGTGGTTAATGAACTGACTACAAAGGAAGGGGGGGGGGGGGGGTTCGATCCCAACCGACGACTTCCGGTTCACCCAGCCTTAAATGGGTACCGGATTTTTTCTGGGAAAGTATAGCGGCACGGGCATAATACCGACCACTTTACCCCTATAAATTATGTACTGAAGGTCTGTAAAATTTATGGTCACTAACACCATATTCATTCGACAGATGACATTTTGCTGCTAATGGATACAATGCTAATGGATACAAGAAGAAGAAAAAAAGAAAATAAAGATGAGTAAAAGAGATTAAATAAAGAAATTGTAGTAAAATGTAATGAAGCAAAAGAAGCATGGCTAAAAGAGAGATGCAAAGAGATTGAAATGCTACAAAAAAGAGATGCTAAAGCTATATACAAACAAATTGAGGAATTAACAGGAAGAAAAACGCAATCAAAAACTGGATGTTTAAGATCAAGGAAGGAGAACTGTTGATTGATCAAGAAAACATAAGGGAACGATGGACAGAATACATTAAAGATCTTTATAATGACGAACGAACGGAAGTAAATATAAGGCCAATGGAGAAGGACCAGAAATACTCAGAGAAGAAGTGGAAGACGCCTTGCGCAATATGAAAGCAGGCAAAGCTCCTGGACCAGATAATATAACTAAAGAAGAGATTAAAGCCATGGGTGATTTTGGAATAGAAATAATAACAAAAATATTGAATGATATCTACAACAGCGGATATATACCAGACGACATGCTCAAATCAATATCCATAGCCCTACCAAAGAAATCGAGTGCGATTGAATGATCATCGCACAATAAGCCTTATGAGTCATATGACTAAGATATTACTAAGAACCATCATGCGAAGAGTGCGAAACAAAATCAGTCCAGAAATTAGCGATGAACAGTGTGGTTTTGTTAGAGATAAAGGAACAAGCAATGTCATTTATATCATAAGATCTTTAGTAGAAGGAGCCAAAGAGGTGAAAACAGATCTAATACCAATGTTTCATAGATTACACAAAGGTATTTGACTAAGTAAAGCACAAAGAAATAATCAAAATTTTAGAAAGCATAAACGTAGACAGCAAAGATCTAAGAATAATAAAGAACATGTACTGGCAACAAACAGCGGCCATAATAACTGGAAACCAATTGGGAATGTTTCAACAAATAAAACATTGTGTTAGACAAGGTTGTGTGCTGTCACCAGATTTGTTTAATATTTATAGTGAGATTATTTTAAGATCCATAAGGGGCATGCCTGGAATAACAATTGGAGGTCATAATATAAATAATCTAAGATATGCTGATAATACAGTCTTAATCGCTAAGAGTGAAAATGAGTTACAAGAAATGTTGGACATTATAGTGAAAGAAAGCAAAAATAAAGGACTCAGCCATAATAGCAAAAACACAGAGGTAATGGTAACAACAAAGAAAAAGACATCACCTTAGTGCAAAATAAAGACAAGTGGAACAATATTAAAACAAGTAAATAAATTTAAATATTTGGGAACTTTGTTAACCTCAGACGGAAGATGTAGAAAAGAGGTGAGATGCAGAATGGCTCAGGCAAAAGCAGCTTTCCAAAAAATGATGAAGATACTATGCAATCCATTTTTGACAATAAAAACAAGAAAAAGAGTTCTTAAATGTTATGTAGAGCCAGTCTTAACATAAGGATGCGAATCATGGACAATAGGACAACACACAAGAAAATCACTGGAGTCTGTAGAAATGTGGTTTTACAGAAGAATGTTGAGAGTACCATGGACAGCTAAGAAGAGTAATGAAGATGCTCTGAGAGAGGTCAAAGCAAAAAGAGAGCTAATTTCCAATATTAGGAAGAAACAATCATCATTTTTTGGCCTTGTAATGAGAAGAGAACAACTGGAATACATTGTAATAACTGGAAAAATTGATGGACGAAGAGATAGAGGGAAGCAAAGAGAAAAAAATACCAGACCGCTTAAGAGAATGGCTTGGCAGAAGGTCAACAACAGAAATGATAAATAGCTGCCGAGATCGAAAGTTGTGAAGAGACATGATGACCTACGTCAGCAGGCCCGGTACTTGATGATGATGAACAACATATTCCCTCTACACCACTTAGCGTGTGGGGAGTACTTTACTTTTTTTATTTTTTATTTTTGCTCATTCTTCTTCTCTTCTTCTTACTTCACATCTTTCCATTTTATTCTACCTCTTCTTCTTTTTAAATTCTCCTCCTATCTCTGCATCATCTTTTTATTTATAAGATTACAGAAAATGTAGATTCTCCTCCTATCTCTGCATCATCTTTTTATTTATAAGATTACAGAAAATGTAGATTTTCCTCCTATCTCTGCATCATCTTTTTATTTATAAGATTACAGAAAATGTAGATTCTCTTCCTATCTCTGCATCATCTTTTCATTTATAAGATTACAGAAAATGTAGATTCTCTTCCTCTTCGTCATTTACTGTAATCTTCATCTTTTCCCATTCTTTCTCACCTTGTCCTCATTTATCTATTTTTTTTAATACTCCTTTCTTTCTCCTTTTCATAATTTTTCCCTCGCCACCTGCTGCTCACTCCCCATCATTTTCTTCTTTCTCTTTCTTCTTTCCCCTCCACTTCTTCCTCTCTTTTCTTTATTTTCTAGTCTAGCCAAGGACAGATACATCATATTATAGAGTAAGAACACAATACGTCTATTGTGCTTGGTCTGTCCACATATTTCAAAGAACTCCCAAAGTCTGGTCTAAGCTGTGAAGCCTGACCTATACTGTTCACCGTCATGCCATCTTTGGATTTTCTAATTTTTTTTTTTTTTTTTTTTTTGGGGGGGGGGGGGGGGGGGGATTATCTCTCCGAGAACACCAGTCTGTTTTTGTTACAGTTTTTGGGAATATTGGTAACATTAACAATTAATCTATAACGTTTGCTTGTTATCACTCTGTGCATTATCTATTTGTTGCATCTTTTGAACAAATTTGATTATAATAATTTTTATTGGATAAATTAGTTTGAGAACTCTTAAATGTTATATAAAACCAATAACATTTTTCTTTTTTTTTGTGCGCTTTGAAATTATTATACCAAGACAAGTTCATAAAGCACAAAGCTCTTACGTTGTAGATGTTCAAGTTGAGGTGATGTAATCCTCATCACGGAACGGCTTCTCTCTTGTAGATGTTCATAAAAAGAGAATCACACTGTAACCTAATACAACATATATGACCGAATACAGACACTTTATATTTTGGTACATTGGCTCCTTTCCTTTATTTTCTTTCATGTTCACATCTTGTTACATTGTTACGTTACGGTCATTTCTAACTTGCAACACACTCATGCCATTAGCATTATCTATTCTCCCTATTCCATTTTCTCAACCCTACAACTAATCTATTTTACTATTTGTGGCCGTTATCCTACTTGGTACGTCCCCATCGGACGCACCCCCTGATCTATCTAACCTTATCTATCGGCCTTACGATCCACAGTATTCCTCTGGTCTCTCTTCACTATTTATTCTGTCACTTCTGAGCCTCCAGCACTACTTCGCTTGGATTCTCGTTGTGACTATCTCTATGTCTACCATCTCTACTTCTACTTCTGTGCTTCCTTCAGTTGCCAATCTATGACTTCTGTCTAAACTTATTTCTTCTGCCGTCAGGCTCTACTTCGTCTGTTGTGTTTCATCTCTACATCCTTTCTCTTCGGCTTATGATCCCTAAATGAAAACTTCGTCCGTTGTGTTTCATCTCCACATCTTTTCTCTTCGGCCTATGATCCCTAAATGAAAACTTCGTCCGTTGTGTTTCGTCTTCACATCCTCTCTCTCTTCGAACTCCAATGTCCAACTTTTCTAGCCGTTAATCTTCAGCCTGTCCATGAACGTATATCCTCTCTCTTCAAGCTCCAATGTCCAGCTTATCTAGCCGTTAATCTTCAGCCTGTCCATGACCGTATATCCTCTCTCTTCAAGCTCCAATGTCCAGCTTATCTAGCCGTTAATCTTCAGCCTGTCCATGACCGTACATCCTCTCTCTTCAAACTCCAATGTCCAACTGAATTTACTTCTTAATCTCCTAACAACCGTTTCTATCTCTACGTCATACACATTCCGTCATGGATTCTCATTTCGTCATCTCCTCTTCAGTATACTTCTGTGCCTAATCTTTTCTCCCGATTCTACATCTCTTAGTGTGCAATTCTTGTTCATACTATTTCCCCTGCTATACAACTCGCTGAACCTGTGCTGGTCGTTGCCACAGCTAACGACCCTTCTCTTCTATCTATTCATTCCCTGCTATAACGTATCATTACAATAAAGTAGAAGTACTAGAAAGCACCAGCCAAATACCAATGTATAGAGATAAGACAAATAGCATGGCGCTGTATATGATATACTCTATGAAAGCCAACTGAGAATATTACACGGCAAGTCCTTTATTTTTTTTAATCCCGTGGGACGGAGACAAAAGGAAAGGCCAAAACATGCCTGGGGAAAACAGGCGGAAGCAGAGACGAAACAGATATGGATGACACGGGACGATCTTAAGAGATGACAAGAAACATGGCGGCTTGGAAAGTGTTTCCTGAAGACTTGTGCTCCGCAGAGCTAAAGGGAAAAAGAAGAAACAATAAATCAACAATGAATAGAGTGTTTCTGCATTGTAAGGGATAAGACAACAAAATATAAGCCAACCCCTTAAAGGTCACACAAAGACATTACATACATGGAAACAAGTTTCTAGTGACAACAGGAGACAGACATAGTAGATAGATGAATGTGTCCACTGAGTGAATAAACATAAACTGTGACGACAGGAAACAGACATAATAGATCGATCAATGTATCCACTGAGTGAATAAACATAAACTGTGACGTCATGCGGTTAACTATGAATCATTGAGAGCCGTAGAGATGTCGGTATCGTGGTAACCTCCTCACTTCTGGCAATAGAGGCTCCAAAACATCCAAGTTACCGTTTATGCTCCGCTGGTGATCGCAATCGGTTCACTCTTGAGACCCGCTTCAATGACAGTTTGGTTTTTTAAACCTGAATTGGAATAAACTTGTCTCGGTCTTTTCTCTAACGTTACTTTATTTTTTTTCTTTTCACACGTTTAATTGACACGTATAAGGCCACATCTTTACATACACATATAAGACTGCTTCTACTATTATAACTTCACCAAACTATCATTATATAACGATTATGATTTTGTTTTGCTTGGTATTTGCCACTATATTTACTACTATTATTATGAAATAGTTGTGATTACCCTCAATATTCTGACATGTTGAAAAACTCTGCATTAATATATGGAGTGAAGGGTTGTACACTCTACACACGATTCACACATTCAATATGGAAATGTCATTGAACAAACTTTTATCTCCCCTGAACTTGATCTACTCTCATCACCTTCCTCCCGCCCCGCCCCCCTCTGCCCCCCTCCTCCACCTATCAGTATCCGTACCGCCATCAGAACGTCCTAGTTCACAACACATCAAGCTAAAAGCGCAGTCAAGCGAAAGTATGTTACGCAAGTAACATGAAATGTGTCATGTATGAATATTTTACCAACAGAGTGATTTTCCTGTATGCTTCGTTACACAATGTATGTGTCCCTTTATGTTAAAACAGTTTACCGTTTACATGTCTCCGAGTAAGTGTGTTGTTGTGTGCTACGTAACAAAATTGCGATATCTGTGTTACAAAAATGAGTATTATAAGCAAATATACTGCTCAGTAAACTGTCTTTGTAAGTATAATATTGAAAACGTATTACGTGTTTCTTACAGTATACGTGTGTTTTGTACAAGTACGTTATCATATTTGTCCTATGCGAGTGTTGCTCAATAGGTGGGCCTTGTATGTGTTGTTGTTGTTCGTCTGCATTGTCTATCTAACCTTGGAAGTTGGTGAGGAACCACTGACAGACTAAGCCAAACTTCTCTACTTCTCTCTCTATGTTCATTCATTCTCTGCGGCTCTGCAAAATTGTGGCCGCTGTCCAATCTTCCCATCTATTTCTCTCTCTATGTTCATTCATTCTCTGCGGCTCTGCAAAGTTGTGGCCGCTGTCCAATCTTCCTATCTATTTCTCTCTCTATGTTCATTCATTCTCTGCGGCTCTGCAAAATTGTGGCCGCTGTCCAATCTTCCTATCTATTTCTCTCTCTATGTTCATTCATTCTCTGCGGCTCTGCAAAATTGTGGCCGCTGTCCAATCTTCCATCTATTTCTCTCTCTATGTTCATTCATTCTCTGCGGCTCTGCAAAGTTGTGGCCGCTGTCCAATCTTCCTATCTATTTCTCTCTCTATGTTCATTCATTCTCTGCGGCTCTGCAAAATTGTGGCCGCTGTCCAATCTTCCCATCTATTTCTCTCTCTATGTTCATTCATTCTCTGCGGCTCTGCAAAGTTGTGGCCGCTGTCCAATCTTCCCATCTATCTCTCTACTTACTTAGTCTGGCTGCTTTCATAGTTCCTTACAGAATGGTCTTTGCTGTGCTATGCGTTACCTTACAAGAACGTCTTGTGACTCAATATAAATGTATCTTCTGTAACTACAAAACCATGTATGTCTTATGTATAAGTTTATAACCGTATGTTTCTTGTATTAGAGTACATTCATATAAGTGTTTGTTTTATAATTGTGAAAATATCCATGTGTGTTATGTAAGAGTAAAACAATATAATCGTTTCTTGTATTAAAGTAAAATCATTAACGTTTGGGTGTGTGTGAATCATTATAGACGTATCTTCGTTTAAAGATATAAAACCATTTAAATATGTTTTATGTATATGTAAAACCTATAAATGCATCTTGTGAAGGTATATAAACATATATATGTATTTTATGATAACATGTAAACAAGTGCCCAGTGTATGTTAGTGTAAGGCTGCCACACAATGAGTATGGTTTCCAAATAGATGTCTCCAGTGTTAACAGAACGTCTGTAATTTCTGTCCTTATAACAAATTGTCAGTAATTAATTATATATCTTTTTTATCTAAATGCCAATAATACATGTCTGTATGTACAATTCTTGGTGTAGAAAACTGAAGAACAAAATGCATACAGTTATTAAAACGCATCACAAACGACATCTTCAAGATTCAATTTTTGCTTGTCACTTTTGAAGAGCCGATTCCCGATTCTCCACTTTTAATCTCGTGCTTGCTCGATGGTAGTGGTCGACCAATGAGATTGGCTTGTCAATCACTCAGGTTGTGGTTTCTAGTATTCTGGTCAGCTTCGGCACGTCCGATTATCGAACCATCCAGCCAGTCTATGATTGGATTCACTACTTCTCATCACTTGTCCCTTCCTCCGCGTCTTTTATTATTTTTTTCTTAATGTTATTTAACATTTTAATTCCTTCATTTTATTTTCTGTTTGTTGAAATTAGTTCCTGATTGAATTTATAACTGTCGAATTTATCTTTAAACAATTATTGTCCTTCTATATACAAGTACAATACAAGTATGTAGTATAAATGACATAAATATATACTGTTATTTATCTGTGAGTGTTGGTGAAAACTAAACGTTCCAGTCGTGTTCTGTTGTTCCGTCATCGGAAACTATTAAAGCGTCAACTTAAGCCCTGAAACTACCCCACCGAGGACGCTGATTCTTGGCCTGACGAGGAGAAGAATGTTTTTGTGCTGTTTCACTTGCAAAGTGGTCGTTTCCATCTTTTTCTAACTTTACATTTTATTCTTCCATATCTGAGTCGGTGGAGGTAATATAAGCCTGGAGAATAAAGCCCACATGCTCAGTACTGTTGTCACGAGGTGTTCGGGTTACAGTTTTTAATGTCTGATCGCTAGAAGATGACACTCTGATCCGAGTACCTCGTGCCACCTGTACAAACAGGCAGCCTATAATTTCCATTCAACCTTCAACGTTCTTCCTCGGCATACCCCGGAAATAGGGTGCATGTGTAACAGTGGATGTAGGGAAATAATGCATTTGGGGACAGTGTAAGAAGACTTGAGAGAACCATCGTGTGTGGAGGGAAAGTGACAATCACGGGATAGTTGAGAGCTAGTTGTTTAGGTGAGTAGAGATAGGAAAATCTTGTGATTGCGAGAAAAGAGTTAGAATCACAAAGGAGTGATTACAGTTATCGGAACTGTTAAGTTTAAAATAAAGACTATAGCGTGACAAGATTTCATTGGCTGGGGAAATGACGTAGATAGTTTTCAATTGGTTAAGACATGAGATACTTAAGAGTAAGCGCAGAGAAAACGACAAGAGATCACTTGTAAGCTAAGGAGATAGGAAGACACAGTCGATATAAGTTAGTATAGAAGTAGATACTTCGTGTTAGAAGTGTAAAGGGTGCAGCTTTCAGAAAGATTCGTAGAGGCAATTACCAGGAATCCAAGTTATTTGAGAAGCGGATAAATTTTACTGGCAACAGGACAAATATTTATATCAGCTAGGCCATGTGTAGGGACAAACATAAGGTGGAAATTTGTTTAAGTAGTCGAATGTAGTTAAAGGAAAGAGAGAGTCTGATTCCTTTAGTATAAGAAGCTGGATATTGTGTAATAATACTGTGGAGTATGGAATGTGGACAGAGATAGTGATTCAATGTTTGATGAGAGAGCTCTGAGTTTAATTAGAAGAGTTCATTGGTAATTGGAAACTCCTTAGCATTTACTTTGATACCTGAGCGGTAAATCAACGCCGCTGGACTGCATATATTGATAACCTCTGTTAAGTGGATTATGTAAATAAGGTATTGCTATTCTTTTATACAAGAAACGAGTGTGTGTGTACAGTTAATTTCATGTAGACAGGTGTGACGTATTCCGACTCAAGAGACGAACCAGAATACAACGCGAAGTACGAAAATTGACAGTTTACAGAAACGGCCGAGCACATGAAAAAGGAGCTATCGGTGACACTTCAGTTAACGTCCCAAGGCATAACCTTGCAGTGGAAAAAAAAACATTTTTTTGCTGCGCTTTTGCGATATTTTTCCTTCATATATATATATATATATATATATATATATATATATATACGTATATTTTATATATCCCGTGGTTACCGGGGCCTCATTATGAGGGAGGTAAAGAATAGTGACACTGTGACCTTCCAGGCATGTCGTAAGAGGCGACTAAGGAGGTTGATCGATGGCTTGACAAGCTGTCATTGTAAAAAGTATTGTTATGGAAACAGCGCCATAGATTTTAGATCAGTGATCTCTGCAATATGAGCCATTTTGGCACGCAAGGTTTCTGTTTTTGAGATAGTGGTTCTGCCCTATGTGCCGTCTTCGGCTCGAGAGGACAATAGATAGATAGATAGATATTTTATATACACATAGATGCAATGTTATGGTGAACGCATTCGAAAATAAATGTCTAAGGAAAATACATGGTTTAGCGTGGAACGAATTCAAAATAACAAGGAAATTAGAGAAATCGCCAATCCATCACTAATATCTTCAGTAATCAAGACGATGGTCATATGTTGGACATGTGATGAGGAGAGATAATAACCGAATAGCAAAGCAATCCCTCATGTGGGAAACAACAGCTAAGAGGAAAAGGGGAGACCCAGAGAGACACTGAGAAGAACATTGATGAGAGAGGCAAGAGCAGCAGGAATCGGCTCAATGAGATAGAGCTGCTTGCACAGAACAGAGACAAGTGGCGAGATTTGATAAAATATATTTAAAAGAATTTGAAACTGCTAGAATACAAATTTTAATAAGAGAAGGAGAATTTGGTCTACACCCTAAGAGCCGGCTACGGCTCGAAAGGTCAATATATATATATATATATATATATATATATATATATATATATAATTATGTATATATATATACACACACATACATACATATATACGTCGATTAAAGAAAAAGCTTTATTTAAAAACAAAAATTAATTTTGTGGTTAAAAAATGAAAATTGCATCACCTGGAACTCCTAGAATTGACAACTTTTTATTTTTTGGTCACGAACATTAGCTACTAAAATACCGTCCATACATTAATTTAAACTTTAAACAAAATATTGAACGATTTGTGTCTGGTGGCACCGTAACAACTTTCACAAAACATCAATTTTAAAAATGGGTTGAATATAGTAGTATCAGTAGATCTTTGTCAATAAATGCTACAAATAAACATATAATGATATTAAGCAGCTAAATTTATAGGGAAACAAGACTAACTTTGACGTCTCGAAAAAAAAAAAACAACCTTTGTCAGGTACAAGACAACAAAATGACAAATAGAGAGATATGATAGGGAAAAGAACTACATTAAATATCGTGCGGGGTCGAGTGTAGAGTTATCAACTGAGGTTGGGAGTAGAGCTATCATGCGGGGTGGAGAGTAGAACTATCTTACGGGGTCGCAAGCAGAGCTATTGTGCGGGGTGGAGAGTAGAGTTATCTTGTGGAGTGGAGAGTAGAGTTATCATGAGGAGTTGAGAGTAGAGTTATCATGAGGAGTTGAGAGTAGAGTTATCGTGTTGAGTGGAGAGTAGAGTTATCATGAGGAGTTGAGAGTAGATTTATCGTGTTGAGTGGAGAGTAGAGTTATCATGCGGGGTGGAGAGTAGAGTTATCGTGTTGAGTGGAGAGTAGAGTTATCATGCGGGTGGAGAGTAGAATTATCATGAGGAGTTAAGAGTAGAGTTATCTTGTGGAGTGGAGAGTATAGTTATCATGAGGAGTTGAGAGTAGAGTTATCGTGTTGAGTGGAGAGTAGAGTTATCATGCGGGTGGAGAGTAGAGTTATCATGCGGAGTTGAGAGTAGAGTTATTGTGTTGAGTAGAGAGTAGAAATATCATGCTGGTGGAGAGTAGAACTATCTTACGGGGCCCCGAGCAGAGCTATCATGCGGGATTGAGAGTAGAGTTATCTTTTGGAGTGCAGAGTAAAGCTATCATGCGGGAGAGTAGAGTTATCATGAGGAGTTGAGAGTAGAGTTATCGTGTTGAGTAGAGAGTAGAGCTATCAAGCGGGATGGAGCGTAGAGCAATCTTACGGGGTCGCGAGTAGAACTATCATACGGGTCGAGAGTGGAGATATCATACGGGATCGCGAGTAGAACTATATTATGGAGTGGAGGTTAGAGCTATTTCACGGGGCCGCAAATAGAGCTATCTTGTTGGGTCACGAGCATCTCCACTCAGGGTCCGGCATTTGTGCACTTCTCCATAAATGCTACAAATCTCCAAGATTATAATTAAAATGATGCTTTGATAATAATACCAACAGCTGTGTCTTAGATAAAAAATAAAAACGCGAAGGGTGAAGAACTGTAAGCATAGAGTTTAATGTCCACTTACTTTCCCCGTACTTTTATAAATACTAGTTTCACTGCTAAAATAGCATTTCAGAAAATAAAACGAGATGTGCAACAAGTCATTATCAATGGAAGTGAGAAAGAGAGTTCATCGGTGCCATAATGAGTCAATTCTGAACTATAAAAGTGAATCATGGACAGTAGACAAACAAATGGAAAAAATTATTAGAGATAAAAGAGATGGTATTCCTCAGAAGAATATTAAGAAAGCCCTGGATAGCTAACAAGACTAACAAGGAAATTCTCAAAGAGGCCAACACAAAAATGGAGCTGCTAAGAAAGAAACAATCGACATTTTTCGGGCACATCATGAGAAGAAGAAAGTTGGAATACTTGGTTTCAACTGGAAAACTACAGGGAAAGAGATATCGCAAACGACAAATAGTAAAATTACTAGACAGCTTGGTGTCATGGCATGGAAAACAGTGAACAGCAGAATTGATACGCTATACTGTGGACGGAAGATTCTGGCAAGTTTGTGATCGCATACGCCAAACGGTACGGCACATGATGGCGATGAGTTTCACCACAGACTTTTTATTTGTCTTTATTTCCATTATTTTATGTTTGTATCTTCGAGCCAAGTTAACAGTCAGACTCTTAAGCTGGGAATTTCCAGGTTTGTATTGCACAACAGACCTGCTCTTTTTGCATTAGCATTATTAGGTCGGTCCCTAGGGGAATGCTCGCTTGTGAGGGGCCGTGGGGATATGTTATTGGGAAGGAAATAGAGACTGGAGTGGGCTGGAAAATGAGGATTTGGAAATTACTGGCCTAAAGGAAATTAGGTTTTTGGTTTTTACAAATAAGGGCATATAAGGTAAATACATTGTAACACATGTATGTGTTAAGATGCAGTTGTGTAAGTGCTGAGTATGTGCTTAAATGTTGGCACACACAGGCACCTTACTGCATATATTGTATATTAGGTTGGTGTTTATATGTGTTTAGCTTATGCGTGTGATTAACGTGTGCATACAAGTAGTACGCGCGCGCGTGTGTGTGTGTGTGTGTAAATATATAAATTAATGCTTGAAAATAAATCGGTCACGTGCTCAACATGGAGGAAGAAAGACTTCCCCATCTGACTTTCATGTGGAAATCATCTGGTAAAAAAATAAAGTAGTCAAAAAGAAAAACTACTACATAATTGACAACATATATGAGGTAATGCTGGGAAAAGTTGCATGATTACAACCGATGCCATTTGCACAACACTTAAAAGGTCACGCAACACTGCTCTTGGTCCAGATGATGTTCGGGACGACGACATCGGTGATTTAGCTGGCGACGACTTGAAAAAAAACTGGCCGAAGAGCTTAGAGCCAGCATTCAGAGTGGCCTGAGTAAGGAGAGGATACACATCTACTTACTACCCCTACCAAAGCCAATCAAGAACACTCTCAGATCAGTGCCTGCAGAATCATCACGATGGAGAGCTCTTCCGCCAAACTACTGGAGATAATGATTGCCCGAACAACTCACCTGTCACCTATAACAGATACACGAATTCCTACCCACACTCGGAAGTTATAGATATAACAGATACACGAATTCCTACCCACACTCGGAAGTTATAGATATAACAGATACACGAATTCCTACCCACACTCGGAAGTTATAGATATAACAGATACACGAATTCCTACCCACACTCGGAAAGTTATAGATATAACAGATACACGAATTCCTACCCACACTCGGAAGTTATAGATATAATAGATACACGAATTCCTACCCAAACTCGGAAGTTATAGATATAACAGATACACGAATTCCTACCCACACTCGGAAGTTATAGATATAACAGATACACGAATTCCTACCCACACTCGGAAGTTATAGATATAACAGATACACAAATTCCTACCCACACTCGGAGGTTATAGATATAACAGATACACGAATTCCTACCCACACTCGGAAGTTATAGATATAACAGATACACGAATTCCTACCTACACTCGGAAGTTATAGATATAACAGATACACGATTCCTACCCACACTCGGAAGTTATAGATATAATAGAGCGACATGGCTCAATGAGGCAGTCTTTGCCTATGACGTCTTCGAAGGCTTCCACAGCCGAGAGGAGACATGTGCTGCTGCTATAGAGGTGGAGGATGCATACAGCAGAGTACTATTTGAATACCTCATGCACATGCTCCTCAAACTGGCGGTGCACCCCTTTCCTCATTAGATGGATCGCTGCAGTACTCTTTCAGAGGAAGGTGATACTCAAATGTGGAAGTTGGTCATCTGAGCCAACATTCATTTGACAAAGACAGCCACAAAACTCACATTGTCACCAGTTCTATTGAACCTGTACACAATAACGATCACGGAACAACAACTGGATAGGAGGGGAAGAACTATGACTTTTGCTGATAATATTCCGGTATATCGACCGGAAGAGAAGGACGGGAAATCGCTTTCCCCACTGCAGAACGTACTGGATCGCATTTCTTCCTGGTGCGGAGTATCAGGTGCCTTGGTTAATCCTAATAAAGCATTAGCTTCATGGTTCTCCCTTAAAAATCATATCGTTAACATGGAAACATCGGTAGAACGAATGGAAGCTGATGAGGTGACCAGGGACAAGTTAATGACGTACCACGGAGTTAAGTTTGATCGCATATTTTGCTTTTAGGACCACGTCAACCATGTGATAACTAAATCCCGCAAAGGATTGGCTGTCATGAAAGTTATGGAAGCTGCCAACATAGAACAGAGGCGACTTTCCCTTCCGTTCCAAGGACAGGTCATCGCATCAATTGCGTATGCCCTGGCATTTTTTACTGTCAGTACCACTCAGATTGATATGTTGGAGAAAATACAGAATGAATATATGCGCAATATCTTGGGGTATACGATGGGATACTTCCTGTATCGAAATGAGTATGTACCTTCTTGACTTTCCAACCATGGAAGACAGACCATGGATGACGGACGGATACGTAAAACGACACCAAACGAGTGCATGAGCATTACCAGCACGCTCGGCAAATTGTCAAAGAAGGCAGTGGTGCATACGTTATGACCACGGGTAGTGTAACGATGGAGGTGATGGCAGTGACCAGGCCACTCATCTGGTTGGAGTCACAAGACTTTATCCTCGCCTGCATATTAAGTGATTCGATGAGCATGATAAGAAAAATGGATGCGGGATCTGTACGTAGGCAATGTGTAAAGTCATTGCATAAGTTACAGATGCTTAGTGTCACCTTTGTCTTCGTCCCTGGACATGCGGGAGTACGGGGAAATGAAAAAGAGGACAGGGTGGCTATTTGTGCTGTCGCCGAAGGCGATTAAACAGTGGATCGGGCGGACGTCAGCAATGCTCTCCGAGATGCCGGAAGGGCACAGGACTTCGAACCATGAGTCCACGTCATTCTCTGGGATGAAAGAGATAAGAGTTAAAATGGCACAGCCAGAAACGAGAAACTTAGTGGGCGTATAAGAGAACTTATCCACCAACACAGAACTGGAGACGTCAGTGGCTGGACACTGCAGGACTCGCTGAGCGGGGGATCTGAGCACCTATGGACATGTTCGGAGTACAATAGAGATGACCCGCAAATAACTCAATAACTGTCCATCGTGTTGCCTGATATTTCATGTTGTATTTTCGTGCTAACCTTTTGTAATTAACTTCATCGACTTCAAAAAGCAGTCGACAGCATTCATAGAGATTCTTTGTGGAAAATACTGAAGCAAAATGGCTTACCATGAAAAATCATAAATAATATTAAAGACATGTATGATGGTTACACATGTGCAGTTCGAACAGAAGAAGGACTGAGCGAATGTTTCCCATAGAAACTGGGGTTAAACAATGATGTATTGTATCGTCCTTGTTATATGGAGTTGTTATAGACTTCTTAATGAAGAAATGCTGCACTGGTAACAAAGGCATCGAATGGATATAATGAGACAATTTGGAGGACCTCGACTTTGTTGATGACATAGTTCTCACCAGCAGTCAGATAAAATTGAATCAGGAAAACACAAATGAACTATCATCAATAGCCAGCAAAATTGGGCTTGAGATCAATCATGAAACGACTAAGGTCAGGAAAAGCTTAATTTCAACAGACGACCAAATATACATGGAAAACAAACCAGTGGAAGAGATCAATCAATTTATCTATCTTGGAAATCACATTGATTGGGAAGGGAATACAAGTAAAGAAATTAGAATCAGAATAGCTAAAGCAGCAATGTCTTTCAGAAGCCTTGAAAAGTTGTGGAAATCAAAACTCATTAGCACAAACACAAAACTTCAAATCAAATGTACTATCAACCCTTTTACGTATGCGTGTGAAAGCCGGAAAACAATGAGAGAGATAGAATCAAAGTTGAACGCATTAGAAAATAAATGTCTAAGGAAAGTACTTGGTATAGCGTGGAAATGAGAGAAATCGCCAATCAGCCACTAATATCTTCAGTAATCAAGAAAAGACGATGGTCATATGTTGGACATGTGATGAGAAGAGATAATAACCGAATAAAAAGCAATCCCTCATGTGGGAAACAACAGGTCAGAGGAAAAGAGGAAAACCCAGAGATACACTGAGAAGAACACTGATGAGAGCGGCAAGAGCAGCAGGAATCGGCTCCCTCAATGAGATAGAGCTGCTTGCACAGAACAGAGACAAATAACGAGGTTTGATAAAATATCATTAAAAGAATTAAAAACTGCTAGAACAAAAATTTAGATAAGAGAAGGAGTATCTTGGTCTACTCCCTATGGGCCGGCTACGGCTCGAAAGGTTAATAATAAATAGATGTTCGTGCTACAGATTGCTTTGAAATAATGCCCAAATCATTTTGTTCTTTGATGTTCGATTTAAACATTCACTGAGATTGTCCTTTCTTTTTTTTTTCCTTTTTTTTTTGAACTCCCCCCCCCCTCCCCTCTCTCTCTCTCTAACCTTGTTTTGCTTGCAGCATGCTACACTATAGCTTGTTTCATAAGTCGTGCCCAACTTTAAAAATCAATATCTTTTAAACCGCTTTTTGTAATTTTTTTTCAAAATTTGCATGTATAGTTATAATGATTAGAACCCAACAGGGAATTAATTTCATTAAAAACAAACATTTGGTTATTATTATTGCTTATTTGATTTATAATAATTTATAACGACCCATTGATGTAGTCAAAACTTAGTGTTTACAGTATTTAGTTAAAATAGCGATTACAAATCTATACACGCTCAAATTTACGATTTTTTCACGCTTTCCGCGTGAGTTCTCTGACACAATTAGACACTTGTAGTAAACACGAGACATTGTGTGTTCCATTTCCGTTAATTCAGCGGCGTAACGTGGAACAATAACATTTATCATGAGTCTTAAAATGAAATTCTGCAGTTTACAAAACATCGCAATAAAAATGTATAGACTATTTTTGCAAAGAGGCTAAACGAGGAAGATTATTTCATTCTTTAGAAAACCCTGAGAATAGGACAAGACACATTTTGGATTTATCTAAACGGTCATTTAATCGCTGGATTCAAGCACGTGACCGTCAATGTTCAAAATATACAAAATCACAAGGAAGAGCAAAAATGTTGGATAATTTCGACAGTGAACTTATTAGAAGTGAAATTCGCAAAATGTTTGGTATGAATGAAACTGTTACAATAAGAAAATTAAAAGTATCGCTGAAAAAGAACAACAGTATTGAAATATCAAAGTCTACATTACGGAGGAATGTGAGAGCTGCAGGCTTTACATTCAGAAAGTATTCCAATGGACGAAACATCATCTGTGAGAAGCCACATATAGTAGTCATGAGAAGCAAGTACTTACGTGAAGTAAAAGAGGTGCGCAAGCAAGGTTATGATATTGTGTACTTGGATGAAGCATGGATCAATGCTCACCACACTAACCAAAGGAATGGCAGTCATCAGATGGAAAGATTAAGAGATTAATACCTAGCAGCAAAGGACAGCGCTTGATAATTGCTCATGCAGATAGTCGACAACATGGACTAATACAGAATGCAGAGCTAATTTTTCTTTCAAAATCCATAGACAATCGGGATTATCACTCTGAGATGAATGGTCACATATTTAGACATTGGATTGAAAATTATGTTCTCCCAGCACTAGATCGACCATCTTGCCTAATAATGGACAATGCAGCGTACCACAACATTGTTGCACTTGAAGATAAAGTCCCGACGTCATCCAGTACAAAAGATGCTATTAAGATATAGCTCACAAAGGAGCACATACAATTTAATAACATGTACTTAAAACCTGAATTACTATCTCTAGTAAAGCAAAAACAGAGGACAAAGATTTTTCAAATAGATAAGATTATCCAAGAGCACGGTCATATAAGTTTGAGGCTGCCACCTTACCATGCTCATTTAAATCTAATAGAACTAATCTGGGCAAAAATTAAAAGGACAAGTGGCAGATGAAAATACAACATTCAAAATATGCGATGTAAAGAATCTTGCTAATCTCGCTTTATTAAATATAGACAAAGATTATTGGACTAAATGTGAAGACCACGTCTTAAAACAGGAAGAGGAATATTGGAAAAATGATGGTTTGTGGAATGTTCAACCCCAAACAATTATTAATCTTTTAGACTCGTCTGATTCAGAATGAAAGTATATATCCCCACAATGTTGGCCCCTATATTACCTTAAATTATTTCAACAAACGGTCCTTTTCAGGACCACACAACTATGAAAATTGGACATACAGGTATACCTTGATATTATTATCGTCCGTCCTCGAACTGAGCAGACAATAATTCTCCTGGTGTTTTGTTTTATCCAGTTATTTCCCCATTACGGCCACGCCTTTACCTAGTGAAAATTAATCGTAGACCAGCAACTACGGTAATTTCTATTCTTTAGGGCTTCACAATTTACAATTTTGACAAACATCAAAGAAATATCGCCGCTTTAAGAAAACTGCAGCTGCAAGATATTTGTTAAATATACATTTAAAGGGTCTTTTGCATTCTAATAACATTTGGAAAATTTCAAAAGTATTTAACAAACGGTTAGACAGTAATAGCGTTTTGAAATTGGGCATATGTTTTGAAACGAGCTATAGAAATAGTCATACATTAAGACGATGGCACCGGTAATGCTACATCATCATCATCGTGTGCCTTCTCCGCAACGAAGGTTGGCTACCATGGATCGCCATTCTGCTCTGTTTCTTGCTTTGATGGTGCAGGCTGTCATAGATTGACTTGACCATCTTTTGATGTTACTCGTCCATGTTAGTCTTGGTCTGCCTCTGCCTCTTTTACCTTGTATTTTTCCTTCCAATATTACTTTTAGTAGGCTGTTGTGTCTTTTAACATGCCCCAAAAATTTAATTTGTCTTGTCTTAATTGTATTTAGTAGTTCTCTTTTTATTTTCAGTTGTTTTAAAACTTTATCGTTTTGTTATCTTTTGTTTCCATCCAATTCTAACTATTCTTCTATAAATCCACATTTCAAAGGCTTCAATTTTCTGTTCTGTTTTCTTGTCTAATGTCCATGTTTCTGCACCATACAGGAATATTGAGAAGATGTAACATTTTGCCATTCTTAGTTTCAGCCCTGCTGATATTTGTTTTGTTGTTAGTATATTTTTCATAGCATTAAAATTACTTTTTGCCATACATATTCTTTTGTTTATTTCAATTTTACATTTTCCATCGTTTGGTTATAGTATGTCCCAGGTAGTTGTAGCTCTGGACTGTCTCCAGATGTGTTCCCTCAACTGTGATATTAATTGTAGGTCTTGAGAATTTTCTTTGTTTATGATCATAGTTTTAGTCTTTTTGATATTCATATCTAGTCCAAATTTTTGCTTCTTATGTTTAACACATTAAGCAATTGTTGTAGGTCTTTAGGATTTTCTGCTAGTAGAACAGTATCATCAGCATATCTTAGGTAATTGATTATATTTCCATTATTATTTAGGCCTGGCATCTCTGAGATGTTTTTAAAGATTTGCTCAGTGTATAGATTGAACAAGCTTGGTGATAGGATGCATCCTTGTCTTACTCCTCTTGTTATGTCCATGGGTGTAGAGTTCTCCTTGTTATATCTTTTTATTGCTGTTTGCTCCCAGTACAAATTACATATTAGTCGTATGTCTGTGTCGTCTAGATTTATATTCTTTAGGCAGTCTATGAGTTGGTTATGGTGTATTCTATCGAAAGCTTTGGTGTAATCTATAAAGCAGGCATATATTGGTTTGTTGTATAACATTTAGTAAAATTTTTGTTACCTGGCTCATTAGGCTTATTGTTCTGAAATCACTGCATTCAACTGCACCATTCTTTGTAGGCAATGCAATGAAAGTTGATGTTTTTAGATCGTTTGGTATGTATCCTGTATGGTATATGTCATTGCATATGTCTGTAATGCTACACAAATTCAATAACACAATTCGATACGGTTACTGGTAACACTATAAGAGTCCTATCAAACAAAAAGACGCGGGTCACTGGTAACACTATAAGTGCCAATCCATCCTACATGACGAAGGCTTTGATCATACTATAAGACGGTTACATTGATTCTTCTCTAGTATCAATCAAAATATGCAACGATGGTAGTGATCTTATGTTAAGATCAAACGCACGATAATACTAACCATCTGGTGAATGAAACTGATAGAAGAGTTGAAAGGAAGATTAATACATTGAGATCCCTGGCTCCCTTCAAAGATAATATAGGATATTCCTGGTTACTGAGTGCGAAGAAGGTTTGGTTCATAGTTCGTTTCTCTTGTGATTAACCTGAAACACGTGGAAGCTGGGCGGCACGCAATTTTGAGCTCGGTTCTATTGGTGATAATTCATTAACTGGAGCCTTTAATCTAGGTGATGCCACTTCCTGCTGTGAGTTTCACAACCCGGATGTTGGAAAAGTCGGGGCTTGACCGATTTGTGGTTGACAATTTAAAGTAAGCTTCTACAAACCACATTTACAAGACTCCAAACCTGCGATTTCATGTGATAATGGCTTGCTTAAAGAGTGAATGACCTCTGAAATGAATCAGTTTTGTTCATGTCTTACATAGATTTCTCAAATGTATTTGTTGGATAAGAAAGCAGTACTTTATTGGTAGTTAGAGAATCGACATCAATACAATTGTGACAGCCCCAAGGGTTCTCAGTTCCTTCAGTAAATTGTGCATTTATACTGCCAATTCCAGTAACTAGTTTATTGAACATAACTCTTATTGCTCTGTCAGTTATTCCTTTTTTCGTGTTCAACCATTTTCTTCATTCTATGATCCCAGGATCATTGTGTCATCATTTATCATGCATAATACAAATGTACATACAGTCCTCTTATATTGTTCATGGACACTGTGGTTAAATTACACAAAAAAATTAAAGAGCCCCTTCACGTCAATTGGCGTATAGGGAACATGGGGTTAGTGACTTTTTTGGATATTTTTTGTGACAATTTTTTTAGACATTCAGCACATTATTTTTGGGGTAATGTGGTCGGTATTACGCCCGTGCCGCTTTACTTTCCAAGCAAACATCCGGTACCCATTTAAGGCTCTGTAAACCCGAAAGCCGTCGGTCAGGATTGAAACCGATCTCTTGTCCTTAGTAGTCCAGTTCACCAACCACTGAGCTATCGCGCCTCTCGGTTAAATTATAGAGCTAAACAAAAATTACAAACATTCGTTGACAATTGTTTAAGAACAGCTCTGATTGTCATGTGATATGATCAGATCAGAAATGTTAAATATCTTGGGAAGTCAAAAATAAATAAAAAACAAAAACAAAAGCAAAAAACAAAAGCCTATCGAGCAACAGATTA
Source organism: Megaustenia siamemsis (assembly GCA_032433765.1). NCBI lineage: Eukaryota > Metazoa > Mollusca > Gastropoda > Stylommatophora > Ariophantidae > Megaustenia > Megaustenia siamemsis. Next base: position 177,217,206 of record JAVIAB010000092.1, read on the forward strand.
AAAAGAAAATGTAAATGGATTGGAAGGACTAAGTAAACATGATGATACAATAAACAATAAACTCGTAGTGAGACTGGCAAGGCCATGGAACCCACAAGGGAAGAAAAAGCCGGGGAGGCCCATGAATAATTGGAGAAGGCAAGTCATAGAAACCCTTAAAAACACCTGTCTAGATTGGAGAGAAGTAGAGAAATTTATCTGGAATGGGGATTATGGGATAGACCGTGTCTGTGGCTTATACTCCAAAAAGGGCCACAGAAGACATTGATTGTGATTGAGTTATTGCGTTTGTACATAAGAGAAAACACTGTGAAAATTGTGAAGCTGTGTGCCTCACTGTGACCGTTCTTTCCAATCCTTTCTTTCTCCAACCGTAAATCAGGTGTTAGTTGGGGTACTACTGACAGGCTTCATCAGCTTTCTCCAGCTGTAACTTAGTTGCTGTGTACTACTTACAGGCTGCATCAGCTTTCTCCAGCCGTAACTTAGTTGCTGTGTACTACTGACAGGCTGCATCAGCTTTCTCTAGCCGTAACTTAGTTGCTGTGAACTACTGACAGGCTGCATCAGCTTTCTCCAGCCGTAACTTAGTTGCTGTGCACTACTGACAGGCTGCATCAGCTTTCTCCAGCCGTAACCTAGTTGTTGTGCACTACTGACAGGCTGCATCAGCTTTCTCCACTCACGTGTCATGGGGCACTACTGACAGATTTCATGAACTTGCTCCAGTCCCAACTCACGTGTCATGGGGCACTACTGATAGACTTCATGAACTTGCTCCACCCCTAACTCACGTGTCATGGGGCACTACTGGCAGACTTCATGAACTTGCTCCAGCTCCAACTCACGTGTCATGGGGCACTACTGACAGACTTCATGAACTTGCTCCAGCCCCAACTCACGTGTTATGGGGCACTACTGACAGACTTCATGAACTTGCTCAGCCCCAACTCACGTGTCATGGGGCACTACTGACAGTCTTCATTAACTTTCTCCAACCCCAGCTCATGTGTCATTGGGGCACTACTAACAGGCTTCATTAACTTTCTCCAGCCGTAACTCATGTGTCATTGGGGCACTACTAACAGGCTTCATTAACTTTCTCCAACCCCAGCTCATGTGTCATTGGGGCACTACTGACACACTTCATCAACTTTCTCCAGCCGTAACTCATGTGTCATTGGAGCACTACTGACAGGCTTCATCAACTTTCTCCAGCCGTAACTCATGTGTCATTGGGGCGCTACTGACAGGCTTCATCAACTTTCTCCAGCCGTAACTCATGTGTCATTGGGGCACTACTGACAGACTTCATCAACTTTCTCCAGCCATATCTCATGTGTCATTGGGGCACTACTAACAGGCTACATCAACTTTCTCCAGCCCCAACTCAGGTGTCATTGGGACACTACTGACAGGCTACATCACCTTTCTCCATTGTACTCTATCTACAGTCCCTACTCAGAACACAGCGAAGCCGAAGACTGCCCATTCTTTGATGATATCTTCACATCTTTTGTTACTTTCAACCTCTCCTTCCTAGTCACACAGTTCCCTGCAGAATGATCTTTGTCAGGCTAGATCAAGATTACATGACCAAAGCATCTTTTCTTCACAATACTCAAAAGAGCGTCTATGCTCCGATTGATTGATGAATATTTTTGCAAACTATTTCCTTTCGTGATACGATGCAAGTAACAGATGCCAAAAACTTTACGATAACACGTTATCAGCATTGTTTCTTTATCATTTAGAAAAAAAAATTGGATAACAAGAATCCGAGCAAATTTAGAGAGACTTGTTTAGTCATTCCGTCTATCTCTTCTTTCCAGCAGTGAACATATTCTATTCACGATACATAGATATCTGTATTGAGTATTAACTGGAGTTGAGTACCACATTCTCTTGTTCTTTTTCTATTCTATTCTATTCTATTCTATTCTATTCTATTCTATTCTATTTTCTATTCTATCTTTCACATCCCGAAAAGTAAATCTTCGCGAATTACTTCAATTCTTACTTCCGTTCTGATAGTATTTAACTTTTGCTTGACCAAATGTATGGTGAACATTACCAAACAAGAACATCATCATCAAGTTCCGGCCTACTGGCGTAGGTGATCATGTCTCTCCACAACTTTCGATCTCGACAATTCTTTATCATTTCTGTTGTTGACCTTCTGCCAAGCCATTCTCTTAAACTGTCTAGTATTTTCTCTCTTTGTTTGCCTCTGTCTCTTCGTCCCTCAATTGTTCCAGTTGTTACAATATATTCCAGTTGTTTTCTTCTTACTACTTGGCCAAAAAATGATGATTGTTTCTTCCTAATATTGGAAATTACAAACAAGAAACTGTCGATATATAAAAGTATGCACATGAGACTAAAAACATGCGTTTTTTGTGGACTTCAGCTATATCTGCCCGCCTTCGAACTATAAATAACATTATACGACTCTTTTTATTTATTTTTTTCTTTCTTTCTTTCTTTCTTTATTTCTTTCATTCTTTCTTTCTTTCTTTCGTTCTCGTCCTTTTGACAGATTCAGTCATTGCTAATCGATAGTTTAGAGGTTGCTTTTATGTTTTTCCTACGTACTCTGAGTCTACCGCTTGCTCTTCTTTCTCATTTCTCCTTATTTAGTATATACTCTTCAGTAAGTATTGCAATATTGCCTTGTCTACTTCATTTTAAAACTGATTATTCTTGCACATAAACATTTTCATAGTTTTCATGTTCAACTCTCTTTGTTTAATTGAATCAGAGATTGAATTGTGAATACAAATAATTTTTACAAGTCCAATAGCAATATAGCTTTCACCCACAAGGTAGAACTTTCGAGGAAGACATTTCACGTACTCTATCCAAATGTGCGGGTTAACATCTTCAAATAGTTTGGGTGTATTGGCTTCCTTTCTCTTCAGCATTAAAACCTTTATTTACTTCTATATTTTATGTCCGTGTTGCAATTTTGAGAGGTTTCTCTAGTCATTCCACCTATCTTTTCTTTCCAGCGGTGAGCACATTCTTTTCATGACATTTAGATAGCTGTATTGAGTATTAATACGAGTCGAGTACTATATTCTCTTGTTTATTTTCTATTCTATGGAATCATTTTCACTGCAATCAAGGCATCATTGTATCCGCTCCACCGCCCGTCTCAGCATATCTCGAAGCGTATGCAGACTGATTGTGGCATTAAGGTGTTAATTGTAGATATGTCTGCTCTTATCACTAGGCACTCAGGATTGATCAAGACACCTTTAGATTCCTCTGTCTCTCAATGTATACATCTTGTCCTACCCCTCATCCTACTCTTCTCTTAAGGAGTAAAGAACTAACTTGGCGATGTCTTCTTTGTCCGGAGTAAAGTTGTTTATTCCATTCACTTTGTAGCAGACGTTGTGCCTGTTGGATCTTGGGGAGGCCTTCATTGACAGCGTCTGCTCTTTTTACGTCGTTAAGCTGAAACAGTCCCCTTTTCACCCCATTACACTTCATGCTCCCTGTTGTCTGATAGAATTACCACAGGGGTGTAGCTTCAAACCTCAATGATCCCAGCATGCCCGGGTGTACACTTCTTAAAGATGTAGATCATCTCGGCTACCAAAATAATCCCATAAAACAGGAAACGGAATTATACAAGTAAAAATGTTTCTGCTCGTGCTTGACTTTAATTCTCTAACATTCCCCTCTCCCCCACCCCTTCCCCGTGGTGGACCTATGCATTAGTTTGAGAAGAGTTCCTTTCCAACATTTACAGGGACTGTTGTGAGGAATATATTATTTACTGCGACATTAAACTGTTCTATTACTCTGTTTATTTTGGCGAGATCAAAACCAAATGATGTTTACATCATTCCTTGCCTTCTGTATATTTGCTGGCAAACATCTAATATTTGTATTCGATAGCTATCACAGTCAGGTCTTGCTATTGTGTTTATGGAGGTCATTAAGAATGGTAATTGTGTGTATTTATTGACATCTGTGTGTAATCAGCTAACATTAGTAATGCTAATTTCAAAGAGTGCAGCGATATCTGCATGACATCAGATTTGTGTATATAAACAGCTTACAATTAACGAAGCTCATATCAGAGCTGCCAGGTTTTTAGTTGACTCTTTTCCCAATCCAAAAAAAGAAGAGTTCACGCCAAGAAAAGGATTCATCCTAACCAGTTTATGTTCCAATGTCTACTTATAGCCAGTTCTATGTCTAATTATAACCAGTCCAAAGTCTACTTATAGCCAGTTCAATGTCTACTTATAGCCAGTCCAATGCCTACTTATAGCCAGTCCAATGTCTACTTATAGCCAGTTCAATGTCTAATTATAACCAGTCCAAAGTCTACTTATAGCCAGTTCAATGTCTACTTATAGCCAGTCCAATGCCTACTTATAGCCAGTCCAATGTCTACTTATAGCCAGTTCAATGTCTAATTATAACCAGTCCAAAGTCTACTTATAGCCAGTTCAATGTCTACTTATAGCCAGCCTAATGTCTACTTATAGCCAGCCTAATGTCTACTTATAGCCAGCCCAATGTCTACTTATAGCCAGTCCAATGTCTACTTATAGCCAGTCCAATGTCTACTTATAGCCACTCTATTTCACAAATACACAGCCGGGTATTCTGTAATTTCAATTTGAAAAAAAAAACATATAGCGTGAGCCCGTTTTCAATTTATTATGGTTATGGTTATGGAAGACCCCGGTATCACTGCAAACGAATTAAAATCCATAATTGCTCCACCACCCGTGCCGGTGGAATCATCCGAATTACTAACTCATCTCTCAAACAAAGGAAAATAACTGCAGTCCACTTCATAGAAGTCCCAGCACACACCAAAAGACATAAGGCAAGACTGCACAGAAAGTAAACACAACCAACTGTACCTCGTCATACGATATCATCATTTATCGTAAACAATCGGAATATCGAAACATGATCAAAACGGATGAAACACACAGCTCACGGTGTGCACAGAGCAATTAACTCAGTAGCTCCTGCAACAAGCCGGACTTGGAATATGAGGAAACTGCAACAAGGAACACTTTTCATACATAGCCTTCAATGGTTCCTGCCGCCTATCCATCATATAGACCGGAAGTTCACGTCCTTCTGAAAATGATGATCGTCATTTAAGAATTTAGGGACAAATATTACATTTAGCAATTTAAAATATCGCCTTTGCTTTTGTTTAAACAAAATTTGTAAAAAAAAAAAAAAAAAAAAGCATATTCAGTTTAAAGGTTAAATAAAAAAAAATTAGTTTATAATGTTTCATTTAGTATTCACAAATATCATGCTCTATTGTTATTAGTGCCTGATCGTCGGCAATTACCCCTCACGACATTTTGGCATCATTGTCGTCTATAGTTTTACTTGTCTGTGGCCTGTATAATAGTTCCTACTTAACAATAATCGTTTAAGTACATCATTCTATATTAGTTCATTAGATGGCTATTTACTTCACGCTGCTGTACATTTCTTGAATAACAGTTGTCTGTTGGTTCTATAAGTGTGTTCTATTAAACAACGAATTATCAATGTCATTCTTCACTGTTGTGATTCTTACATCGCCTAGTAATATGGACTCACCTATGCAGGTTATGTTTCTTTTGAAGCCTATTTAGCTGTGTTACAATTATTGACCTCATACCTTTCTCAAATGTTCCTTAACAAAAAAATGCCACACAAGTCTTTTTCTTCTTCTTTCTTGTCAGCTCCCTGTGGAGCAAGGGTCTTCAACAAACATTTTCAAAGCCATTCTCTTTCTTGCCATTCTCTTAAGATCGTTCCATGCCTTACACATCCTCTTCCTCTCTGTTTCCACCTGTCTTCTCCAAGAATACTTAGGTCTTCCTCTATGTCTCCTCCCGTGGAGTTTCCAAAAAGGGGCTGATATAATATCTTCAGTCGTGTTCTATAGTGTGTGTCCTGAATTAAATTATTGTTTAGAAATTATATACATTTGTATTGTTGTACATAACTTATTGTTTATTTATTACATTCTGGTATAACGCTTTAACCCGTTTAGCCCCCTATCAGGGTTACGTGAAGCCATTGGAGCAGGTGGTAGATGGTGTTGTGGGAGTAGTCGACAAGTAGTGCCGGTTATTGTCCCCACTCCGCGATGGCAGACAGAGGATCTCATGTATAGAGACAATGGCTGCGATTTCCGACTAATACAGTCACTGCCAAGAAGGAAAGGAATGGCAAACTACCTTCTTATATTGCCTAATATAATTATGCCAACTAATACGATGCACAGTAGATAGAAGATTGTGGAAGAGCATGATCGCCTACACCAACCGGTATGGCACATGATGATGATGATGATGATGATATAACGCTTGCGTTCTTCCATCATTGGGTTGTTGTTGTATTACAGGCATATCCGTTTGTGCAACTATTTTGTGTCGATTGTTTTTCTTCGCGTACATTTCTTCTTTGTTTCTGCTGTTGTGATGGAGATAGGAACAACATCACGCCGCAGGACATGTCACTCCTTGATTGAAGTGTGTATTTGCCCGTGTGTTTCGCTCCTAATCATGCGCTGCGACTGACACATTCCGTCTTTAGGTGGCTAGATGAAGTTTTACTTAATTGTTTATTTGTTGTTTGCTATTGTTGATGTTCTTCATTGCACTGTCAGCTGCTGTTTATGGGCATTTTGTTGTTGTTGTTATTTGCTATTTTTGATGTTCTTCATTGCACCGTCTGCTGTTGTTTATGGGCATTTTGTTGTTGTTGTTATTTGCTATTTTTGATGTTCTTCATTGCACCGTCTGCTGTTGTTTATGGGCATTTTGTTGTTGTTTGCTATTTTTGATGTTCTTCATTGCACTGGCAGATGCCATTTATGGACATTTTGTTGCTATTTGATATTGTTGTTTGCTATTGTTAATGTTTTTAATTGCACTGGCAGTTGTTACTTATGGACCTTTTGTTTTTGTTGTTTGCTATTGTTGTTTGCTGTTGTTGTTTGCTGTTGTTGTTTGCTATTATTGTTTGCTATTGTTCTTGTTTGCTACTATTGTTTGCTATTGTTGATGTTTTTTTACTTGCACTAGCAGGTGCCATTTATGGACATTTTGCTGCTGTCCACAGGACCTTCAAAAATATAGAGGTCGGCGGTGGTCTCAGAAATAAAATTGTCTAATTACATGATCATGATGTGTAAACAGGTCTGGACATTTAGTTCGTATAGACTATGGTATTACCACTAGGGTCACAGTCACACCAATTGTAAACCACAAATTGTCGCATGCGTTCGCTGAAAAAAGAAGCAGTACCGGTACACTAATTGAACACATTCTGAACGCGCGAACAGTCGGACTCTGATCTCTACACCCGTATTCATTACGCACATGTGCGTCATGTGCGCACTTTGAATTAAAATAAACGCTGCATTTATTTGTTCTTTCATTATTATGCGATGTTAACTTGCTCTTCTTATTTTGAAAACAATATTTATGATAAATCTAATTGTTTGTCTACATATAAAGAAAAACGTATCTTTGTTAGGATTCAATAACCAGGATTTAAACTATCTCACAATAAAACTAAACTTTTGTACATATTATTGATTTCTGATCATTCATGGGGTTCTGTCTCCACATTTAAGGTTGGCTTCCATGGGGAGCCATTTTACTCTCTCTCTCTCTCTTGTCTTGATGGTGTACTTTGTCGTATGTTCACCTAACAGCCTTTTGATCTTATCAGTCCACTTCAGGAGTCTCTGCTTCGTCTGTCGTGTACCTTCACTTCCAAAATGACTTTTAGAATGCTTTATATCTCTTCACATGTACAAACAAATTTACTTATATTTTTCAAATTCTGTTAAGTTGTACTTTTTCCATTTTCAGCTGATTCAGAACTTCCTTATTTATCTTTCTTTCCGCTCAGTCCTCATTTTTCTATAGATTCACATTTCATATAAATTTCTCTGGATGGGGCGGATGAATCAAAAATGATCAACGGCCCAGAAAGCGAAAACAGCAAAACGTATGGTACACATGAGGCATATTCAGAACACGAAAGATGAATATGGCAGACCACCGTGAAAGAGATTGGAGCCTCATCACAAAACACTCCAAAGAAAGCCATGGAGAGAAATTCTAATTTAAGAACGAATTAAAAATAGCTTCATGGAATGTTAGGACCTTATACCAACAAGGAAAATTAGAAAATCTAATGGTAGAAGCAGAGCGATTAACCATATATATCTTAGGCGTATCAGAAACAAGATGGAAGGAAAGTGGATACATACAAGACGATAAATATACATTTATATATTCAGGTAACACTACAGAACATCAAAGAGGAGTAGGCATTCTAATAAAACGAGAGCTACAAAAATATATAAATACCCACTGGACATACAATGATATAGGATTATACTATTAAAAATGAAGGCAAAACCATTGGATATAGCAATAATACAGACATATGCACCTACTCAAGACTATACAGACGGACGAGCAAATAGAGGCATACTATGAAGATCTAAACACAGTTATGAAGCAAGTGAAATCATCAGACACCTTGATTATAATGGGTGACATGAACGCTAAAGTAGGAAAAGGTAGATATAGGAAATCATGGTTTAGGGAAAAGGAATAACTGAGGTGAAAAATTAGTACAATTTTGTGAAGAAAACAGAAATTCTACACATGGAAAAGCCCTGGAGACAGGAAGAGGAATCAAATAGATTACACAATGATAAAAGACAGATTCAGGAACAGCGCTAAGAAAGCCAAAACCTACACAGGAGCAGATATTAATTCAGATCACAATCCTGAAATGATAAAAATGAAAATCAAATTAAAGAGAAACAAACAAAAAACTAATTCAGCAACACCAATAGATATAACAGCGTTAAACCAGAAAGATGTAAAAGAACTTATACTGTACAAGTAAATAACACATATCAGAATCTGCTAGAAGAGGGGATTGAGCAGTACAGAAGAGAAAATCCTGAGGAAAAAGTCACAACAAAATGGCAATGCATAAAAAACAGCATGCAAGAATCATGCAACACCTTGCCCAAAAAGGAAAGTAACAAAAATGAAAAATGGATAACTGACAAAATCCTAGAAAAAAATGGAAGAAAGAAGACAAGCGAAAAACATTAGAGATGACACAGGCTCTATAAGATTTTGGCATCGAAGTGATCACAGACATATGCAATGACATATACCATAGAGGATACATACCAAACGAACTAAAAACATCAACTTTCATTGCATTGCATAAAAAGAATGGTGCAGTTGAATGCAGTGATTTCAGAACAATAAGCCTAATGAGTCAGGTAACAAAAAAAAATTTTACTAAAAGTTATACAGGGAAGGATTCAGAATAAAATCAATACTGAATTAGATGAGAAACAATTTGGATTCAGGAAAAACAATGGCACAAAAGAAGCTAAATTTAGCATGAGAACATTGATTGAAAAGTACATAGAAGTAAACAAACCAATATATGCCTGCTTCATAGACTACACCAAAGCTTTCGATAGAATACACCATAACCAACTTATAGACTGCCTAAAAGATATAAATCTAGACAACACAGACATACGACTAATATGTAATTTGTACTGGGAGCAAACAGAAAAAACATAGATTTTTTTTTAATTCGTAGTTTTAGTTCTGATGTTATTTTCTTTGATGTGAGTATATCTGTTATGTTGTTACCAAAGCTTTTTTGCTATTCCTAATCTTTTGATTTCTCATCATGCTTTATTAAACTGTACAATCTGGTTGATGATTGAATTGTGGTCAAACGTTGATGATTGAATTGTGGTCAAACGTTGATGATTGAATTGCGATCAAACGTTGATGATTGAATTGTGGTCAAACGTTGATGATTGAATTGCGATCAAACGTTGATGATTGAATTGTGGTCAAACGTTGATGATTGAATTGCGATCAAACTTTGATGATTGAATCACGATCAAACGTTGATGATTGAATAACGATCAAACGTTGATGATTGAATTACGATCAAAGGTTGATGCCTAAATGTGAATTCAAAGAAGCCCCGGTCTCACCCACCCCCAACCCCAATCTCTCTTACCTTCCTCCCCTATCAAAAACATCCATTTAGTCAATGAACAGGATATCCCAAAAGATCGCAACGCGTGTCGAGACTCTGGGAGTGCAGAGTGATGTGATCCCATTGTTCTCCTACCTTTCTTTTATTGAAAACATAATGAAGACGTTAACAACGATGATAACAACAGCTGATGTAAATATGAGAATACATATCTACAGTTGATCTCCAACTTTGTTAATTTATGGTAATGTTGATATATTCCGAATGTGTTGATATTGTTGATCAAACCAAAGTAAAAGAGATTAAACTGAGCAGAAAGTGGAAGTCGTTCACGATATTCACAACCGGTAGGGAACAATCTCGTCAGGAAACAAGGACAAGTATTATCCAAATGAAAGCGGAAGTTAAAAACAGATACTTTAGTTGCTTCTTTTTCACAACATTGAAAATTTTTTTTAAAAACATAGACTAGCGCAACAAATAGAGAAATATAAAAGGCTCCCTAACCACCCCATACACCAAAGACTAACCGGTTTCAGAAAAGGAAGACTAAAGTGGAGCCACTTCACGAGCAATCTCCAAAGATTTGACTAGCGATCCAGTACTGTCCCAAACAATACCAAAACCTATATGACCATCCTGTATGACTCCCCACGACAAATATGAAATACAAGAACTTAAGGAAGACATAACATTAATCATGAAAAACGCGCCCAAACAGACAGAGAGGAGAAAACACACAGCAGAAAAACACATAAACGACAGCTGCCACAGCACTCCTAGTCTCACATATATATGGGTGGCTTTGCTACAAACGCCACCAGAAATGAAGGCGGAGGTGTGTTCTTGAGGGCGAATAACCAGGAAGAGATCACAAAGTCAATAGCTACTGAAAATTCTCAAACAACTATAAAGCAGAAACTGTAGCCCTCGAAGATGCCGCAAAACTGGCTTTTCAATACAAAAATAACAGACAGAAGAAATTGGTGATACTGACCGAAGCACTGTCAGTCCTAACAGATCTAAGAAGCCACAGGAACAGCGAGGTGGATGACCTGAGAACAAACCTAGATCAATTGTGCAATAAATTCCAGAGAGTGGTTATCCCGGGGATACCATCACACTATAATATATTTACGCAGACAAACTAGCAAAGGAGGGAGATTACCTCAAGGGAATTACCTGGTCAGCTACGATGAAGCCAATCTAAAATTATGAACTATCAGCCAGTGCCACTGTAGCCTGGATAGCATGACATCAAAAACACATTCTACAAGTTTTTCGGGATACACCCCCCCCCCCCCACCGTGCACAGACCTGAGGAGGACAATGTGGCCTACACCCACTCACTGGAACTCTAAGGATCAACACTGAATCACTTAAACAGACAGCTGTCTTCATAAGAGAGTCCATGAGTTCTAGTCTCAATGACGTCATGATGGCAGAAGAGGAAGAACATAGACTAGTTGTTGGGCCAATTATTTCTTCTTCCTCCTCCTTTCCGGTTTCTTACTCACAGCAATAAAGACATGAAGAGTCTTCTCGTGTATTCATCCCCGGAAAACAATAGCAAGATAGAACCTAAGAGCTGCTAATCAGGCGGTGATTTTGACTGTCAATAAACTAATGGGCCATACCACTAGTTCGACGGAGCTACTTTCTAATGATCGGGTCGTCATCTATTAAAATCTTCTAAAGATCTTGCTTTGATTATTCGTCCTTTGGAGATGATCTCATATGCAGCTTATGTGCATTTTATGTTCATCTATCTGACTGTTTACTTGCTCTTGTAACTGTTGACACATTACTGTTATCGACAAGATTATTCTTGTTCTACCTGTACTTTTTTCTGTATGAGTATCTTTTATCTACCTTTATTGTTTTTCTGTAAGATTGTCTTTAGTCTACCTTTACTGCTTTTTTCTGTAAAATTATCACTGATCTACCTTTACTGTTTTCTGTAAGATTGCCTTTAGTCTACCTTTACTGCTTTTTTCTGTAAAATTATCACTGATCTACCTTTACTGTTTTCTGTAAGATTGTCTTAGTCTATCTCTATTCCTTCCTGTAAGATTATCTGTCCAGAAAATATGTCTTCAGGTATGTAGCCATTTTTTCATGCAATGTTAGTTAGCGGAAATGAGCAAATCTTTAAAAACATCATAGAGATGTCAGACCTACAAATTAATGTAAAGATAATCAATAACCTTTGCTGGTGATACTGTTCTACTAGCAGAAAATTCTAAAGATCTGCAACAATTACTTAATGAAATAAACATGATAAGCAAAAAATATGGACTAGATATGCATATCAAAAAGACTAAAACTAAGAATTTAAACAAAGGAAATACTCAAAACACATAAATGGATATCAAAATTGAAAATAGACGTGGAGACAGTTCAGAACTACAACTACTTTGGAAATACTATAACCAGTGATGGAAATGTACAACTGAAATAAACAAAAGGATAGGAATGGCAAAATGTAATTTTAATGTCTTGAAGAACATACTAACATCAAAACAAATAACACCGGGGCTAAAACTAAGAATAGCAAAATGTTATTTCTTCTCAATATTCCTATAAGGTGCAGAAACATGGACATTAGACAAGAAAACAGAACAGAGAATTGAAGCCTTTGAAATGTGGATATATAGAAGAATAGGTAGAATTGGATGGAAGGAAAATAAAACAAACGATGAAGTCTTAAAACAACTAAAAATCTAAAGAGAACTACTAAACACAATTCAAACAAGACAAATGCGATTTTTGGGCCATGTTAAAGACACAGCCTACTAAAAGTCATCCTGGAGGGGAAAATACAAGGTAAAAGAGGCAGAGGCAGACCAAGACTATTATGGACGAGTAACATCAAAAGATTGATAAATTAGCCTATGACAACCTGCACCATAAAAGCAAGAGACAGAGCAGAATGGCGCTCCATGGTAGCCAACCTTCGTTGCGGAGACGGCACTCGATGATGATGATGATGATGTTAGTTAGTGGTCAAGTCAGAGTAAATTAAATTGTTTGAACAGCGTGTAGATGTTCGGGAGACCTGTGAGAGTGAAGACCTCCATGTTTGTCATCTTGTCCTTCCAAGTGATACAAAGAATACCGCACTGATATCGCATTATGAAATGCATTTAGCCTTCTCTCTTGCTTTGCCCATGTTGTCCATGATTCGCTACCATACAAAAGAATACTTATGATACAGGCGTTGTAAACTACTGCCTTTATTTTAGTTCTCAGTTTAGCCAAACGTGCCTAGAAAAGTGGTAGCAGCTTTACCATTGCGAGTATCACATTCTTTGTCCAAAGATAGGGATACTGATGACGGCACCAATACTAGCTATACATTTCCAAATAATAATAAAATTACACTATATAACCCACAAGTGTCTACTTAACTTCAATGGGAAGATCTTCCCAAGAAAGCAGCCATTAACATTTGGTGAAATTGCAGGAGCTGAATGGACTCTGAAATTTGAACCAGGTCATAAAATACAGCACTGTATTAAGACTATAAAACTAATGTCTGCTTGCATATTGGTTCGATACAGAACGTGCAAGAACGTCAGGATTGCTCTATTATATGCATTTATATGACACGTATTTCATTGGTACTTTCATATTCAGAAAGCTTCAAATGTAATTACAATTGATGTTTTGTGTCTGTATCTCCAATGTGAATGGGTATTGATCCATTTAAAAACATGATTATTTACTTCTATCGCTCTCAGTGTCACAGATCTCTTTTATTGATCTCATCGGCAAATGGGTTTAAGCAATGCTCAATGGTAATATAAAACATTTCATCAAAATGTCTATTGAAAATAAAGAAGGAAAGAGAGATAATTTTCTCCACAGGGACATTCTATGAGAACTGGTAAAAGAGTTAGCTCGCTTGAGTGATCTCCAATTTATTTAATTGTTCATAAATTATCTAGTGAATAATAATAAGTTATTGCCTACATACAATAAACATATACGCATATGCATGTAAATACATATATGTGATCTCTATGACACAATCATGTGTGTTTGCCTTTGTAGCATATTAATACTGGTGACCTAATGGTTAACTGGTTAGTGCGCCCGTTATTGACCTGAAACGTTCGGGTTTCATTCCCAGGTGCCGCGAACTTTTTTTTCAAATCGACATGAATTTTCTGGTTCATGCAGCCTCTGTGTCTAGAGAGGTCGATAACATCACTAAACAAAAGTATCATTGACCACGGACTGTCAAAAGCCGTCACAAACACCATAATTACATGCATGAACACAGTAACAGGCAACTCTTATATAGTGTCATAGATATGGCTGGGATTGATGTCTTCCGCCTTCGCACCGGTTTGTTGCTGGAGTGTACTGGGATTCCACGGAAGTGATCACTATCCATGTGTCCTCCTAATTGAGAAAGAAATGGAGGCGGGATCTGTACATATGCAATGGGTAGAGTCACTGCAAAAGTCAAAAAAGTCACCTATGTCTACGTCCATTGATATGCGGGAGTACGGGAAAATGAAAGAGCGGACAGGTGGCTAACTGCGCTATTGTTGAGGACGGTCAACCAGTGGATCGGGCGGGCATCATCAATGTCCTCCAGGAATTGGGAAGGACACAGGACTTCGACAACCATGAGTCCACGTCACTCCTTTGGAGGAAAGAGATGGGAGTTAAGATGGGCACAACCAGAAACGAAAAACTTAGTGGGCGTGTAAGAATACTAATCAACCAACAGAACTGGAGTCGTCAGTTGCTGGACACTGCGGGACTTGCTGTGGATATGATCTGAGCATATATATATATATATATATATGGCCCTTTTCGTCTTGTCAGACGGTCTAGTGGAGGCTATTGCGTATTTTTTTTAGGTATTGTTTTTGCCGAACAGCTTCTCTCGTGGCTAATTCTACCAATGTTTGACAAACACACGCGGTCACATAATGAACAAGTCAGGCTCGCTGATCCACAGGGTTTACCATCCTTTTTCATGAGTCTCTTCTCTTCTAAGTCCTGTCTTAGCACAGTCTCAAATGTTGTTATACCGTTCCTTATACATGCTCTCCATGATGTGCGATCACTTGCCAGATGTTGCCAGTCGTTTTCACAGATGGAGAAGTCTTTCAGAGATGATTTGCAGATAGGATCTGAGCACCTATAGACATATTCGGAGTGCAATGATGATGACCCGCTAATAACTCAATAAACACTGTGAACTCATTAACACCATACGCCTACAAGGTATGGGGGAAATCTTGACTTTCTTTTATTTTTTTTTACGTTCACCAGCTTTTACCTCTGACGAATTCCCTACAAAGTAGGAACTGAATTTTGCGTGTTAATCCATTTTTCCCTGGCAGCCGTGTACACAGGGGTCCCTCGCCGTCCAGGCATACTCGTGTTTATTTCCGTCGATAAGTAATTGACGTTTAAAGCCGGGCCTCGCTGCTGAGACCAGGGGTGGTCGTCGCAGCCAGAAATCATAAATAAAAATCCCAACCGAAGCAGGCGGGATTTGAACCCACAACATCTCTGTCGCGAGGCCGGCGTCTTGCCTCGAGACCAACCAGTCCCCCATATTAACTTTTGAAAGATATACTGCCATATAAAGCTATGTTGATATTTTAAACCGTTTTGATATTTCTAGAGCTTGCTTTGGTCACACTATCTACTTCCCACATTTGAAACCGATTTACGAAGCTTAGCGGTATATGTAGTGGTCAAAAGTTGAGATACCCCACTCTAACGAAGTATTTGAAGTAAAGATGGGAAAGTAAGTTAGGACCGCGGGGGGGGGGGGGGGGGGGGGGGGGGGGTTGTTTGCTATTCAACGTTCAACGTTCCAGATTATAAAAATTAAAATTGTGACGTCATTGTACCTCGTTCTAAAGACTAAACCATAAATAATCAGATATTGTAGGATTAGAATAAAAATATAGTCGTGTCTATATATTCTATAGGCCTGTATCAGTGGGAGAAAACAAACATACCGTACAATTTCTGAGATTTAGCCAATCCAATCAGTCATGGGTTTTTTAATATGTATTGTCGTTAACACATTTAGTGTATATCCTGTTTCTTTTTAAATATGTACTGTTAAAATATTGTATATATACACTCTGTTCTTTTTTTTTTAAATATGTACTGTCGTTCTAACATTTTGTATATACCCTGTTTTTTTTTATATTTACTGTCGTTAAAACATTTTGTTTTTATCCTGTTTTTTAAATATTTATTGTCGTTAAAAACATTTTGTATATACCCTGTTTTTTTATATTTAATGTCGTTAAAACATTTTGTATCTACCCTGCTTTTTTATATATATTGTCGTTAAAACATTTTGCATATACCCTGTTTTTTTTATATTTACTGTCGTTAAAACATTTTGTATATACCCTGTTTTTTTTATATTTACTGTCGTTAAAACATTTTGTATATAAGCTATTTTTAAAATATTTATTGTCGTAAAAAAACATTTTGTTTATACCCTGTTTTTTTTATGTTCACTGTAAAGGTCTGGTCGCTTTTTCATTTTTTACAATTTGAAGTTTATCTGCTCTCGAAGCCGAGCAAGTGGTGTCTCTTCCAGTTCCATTAATTATATAAACAGTATGAATTTATTTCTCACGACACATCACAATTATTACTATCACAGAGTGACAACTTCACTATCGACAACACTGTAACAGCTTATTCCCATTCCAACAACAATGTTAGCTTCACAGAAGGTGACAGAATCAAGGCTAGTTTGTGTCTGTTTCTTTATTACATTTCATCTCAGCGTCCCTTATAGGCAGGGCTTTACTGCCCGGCTGGCTGGCTTTGACTATGTACTCTTGATGAGGATGGATATGTAGGAATAAAGAATCAATCAAGCACAAATTACATGACATGTTCAGGACACGCGGCTGCACACCGTGACAGAGATTGGAGCCTCATCACGTACTAGTCCAGAGGAAGCCATGGAGAGGAATTCGAACTTATGTCGGATAAAAGATCTTAAAATAAGTACTTGGAATGCTAGGACTCTATATCAAGGAGGGAAATTGTAAATTGGAAAATCTGATTCAAGAAGCAGAGCGAATAGATATAGATATCTTAGGCATATCAGAGTCAAGATTGAAAGAATGTGGGTACATAGAGGACGAAAAATATACATTTATATACTCAGGAAACACAACAGAACATCGGGGGGGGGGGGGGTGTAGGAATACTGATAAAAAGAGAGCTACAAAAATATATAAGTACCAACTGGACATACAGTGATAGGATTATACTAGCCAAGTTGAAAGCAAAACCATTCGACATATCAATAATACAGACATATGCACCTGCTCAAGACTACACAGATGAACAAATAGAGGCATGCTATGAAAACCTAAATAAAGTTATGAAGCAAGTGAAATCTTCAGACATCTTGATTGTAATGAGTGACATGAACGCTAAAGTAGGAAAAGGTAGATATAAGACCATTATAGGAAATCATGGTTTAGGAAAACGAAATGACAGAGGAGAAAGATTAATACAATTCTGTGAAGAAAACAGGCTGATAATATTTAACACCTACTTTGAGCAAGAGAAAAGGAAACTATACACATGGAAAAGCCCTGGAGATAAGAAGAGGAATCAAATAGATTACATAATGATAAAAGAAAGGTTCCGTAACAGCGTATAGAAAGCCAAAACCTACCCAGGAGCAGATATTAATTCAGATCACAATCCTGTAATGATTAAAATGAAAATCAAACTAAAGAGAAACAAGCCAAAGTCTAATTCATCAACAAATCCACTAGATATAACAGCTTTAAATCAAAAAGATATTAAAGATACCTATACAATACAAGTAAAGAACACATTCCAGAAGCTGCTAGAAGAAGGAATTTAGCAATACAGAAGAGAAAATCCTGATGAAAAAATAGCAACCAAATGGCAATGCATAAAGAAAAGCATACAAGAAACCTGCGACACCTAACCCAAAAGAGAAAAGAACAAAAAACAAAAAATGGATAACTAACACAATCTTAGAAAAAATCGAAGAAAGGAGACAAGCGAAGAACACTGTCCAATACAATAAAATAGATAATGAAATACGCAAAATGTGCAAAAAGGCAAAAGAAGACTGGCTCAGCCAGTCATACAGCTATGAATAGAAATAGAAATTATGGAAAGCAAACAAGTCTTAAGAGGAAGGAACATAGAAATAAAGAGAATGATTAATCAAAATAAAAAAGCCACAGAAAGTGGATGCATTGCAGACAAAAAAAGGAAAAATGCTAACAGATAATAAAGATATTATAGACAGATTGCAGGAATATATAACAGAACTATTTCATGATCAAAGGGACAAGAAACCAGTTATAAAATGTAAATCAGGCTAAAAATCTTAAAATCTGAGGTGGAAAAAGCTATAAAAACAATGAAAAAGAGAAAAGTGGCAGGACCTGACAGCATACAGACAGAGATGATACAGGCACTAGAAGATTTGGCATTGAAGTGATTACAGACATATGCAACGACATATACCACACAGGATACATACCAAATGAACTAAAAACATCAACTTTCATTGCATTGCCTAAAAAGAATGGTGCACTTGAATGCAGTGACTTTTGAACAATAAGCCTAATGAGCCTTGTTACAAAAATCTTGCTAAAAGTTAAACAAGGAAGGATTCAGAATAAAATCAATACTGAATTAGATGAGCAGCAATTTGGATTTAGAAAAAATAGCGGGACAAAAGAAGCAATATTCTGCATCAGAATATTAATCGAAAAGTACACAGAAGTAAACAAACCAATATATGTCTTCTTCATAGACTACACCAAAGCTGTTGATAGGGAACACCACAAACAACTTATAGAATGCCTAAAATAGAGATTCATCTAGATGACATGGACATACGACTAATATGTAATCTATACTGGGAGCAAACATCAATAATAATATATAACAAAGAGAACTCTACACCGATTGATATAAAAAGAGGAGTAAGACAGGAATGCATCCTATCACAAAGCTTGTTCAATCTGTACACTGAGCAAATCTTTAAAAACATCACAGAGATACCAGGCCTACAAATTAGTGGAAAGATAATCAATAACCTAAGATATGCTAATGATACTGTACTACTAGCAGAAAAATCCTAAAGATCTGCAACAATTACTTAATGAAATAAACATGATAAGCAAAAAATATAGACTAGATATGAATATCAAAAAGACTAAAACTATGATCATAAACAAAGGAAATACTCAAAACCCACAAATGGATATCAAATTGAAGGAATAGACCTGGAGACAGTTCAGAACTACGACAACCTTGGACATACTATAACAAGTGATGGAAAATGTACAACTGAAATAAACAACAGGATAGGAATGGCAAAAAGTAATTCTAATGTCATGAAGAACATACTGACATCAAAACAAATAACACCAGGACTAAAACTAAGAATAGCAAAATGTTACATCTTCTCAATATTCCTATATGGTGCAGAAACATGGACATTAGACAAGAAAACAGAACAGAGAATTGAAGCCTTTGAAATGTGGATATATAGAAGAATAGGTAGAATTGGATGGAAGGAAAAGAAAACAAACGACGAAGTCTTAAAAGAACTAAAAATGAAAAGAGAACTACTAAACACAATTCAAACAAGACAAATGCGATTTTTGGGCCAAGCTAAAAGACACAACAGCCTACTAAAAGTAATTCTGGAGGGGAAAATACAAGGTAAAAGAGGCAGAGGCAGACCAAGGCTATCATGGACGAGTAACATCAAAAAATGGACAAATCAGCTTATGACAACCTGCACCATCAAAGCTAGAGACAGAGCAGAATGGCGCTCCATGGTAGCCAACCTTCGTTGCGAAGACGGCTCTCGATGATGATGATGACAAATTACAGAGACAATGATTGCACTGACACGACTTAAACATTCATGGAAAAGTATAAACTTCCCCTAAGAACAAAGATCACAACAGTGGCGTATTCTCTATGATACCACAGCTACCGCCAGTAGCCTGAACATATTAACGAAATACAAAAGGAAATGATAATTAATTATATTTTTAAAAATAATTATATTAGAAATTTTCGAATGTTCTATTACACATTTCGTAGGACAATATGATTTATTTGCTTTGATTTGCATTTATTAAAGCAAGGTTTTCCTCTGGCCACTATAACGTTTGTGAAACATAAATTACTATACATTGAAACTTTTAGAAGCCAGCGGTACATTTTTCCTTTATCCGGACCTTGTTTTAACGGCCTTGACATTCAAAAATCTGAGTCAAAATATATAGCGAGTGTTGCCGCAAGAGCAATGCGGTTTCATTGGTTATTTTTAGCTCTAGCCAATCAGAATTGTCACAACGTGAAAGTGAAACTGTCTTTATTACCGGAACTTTCTTAGGCATTTATAACTACGTTATGCGCATCAGCATCTGTAGAAAGAATTTGTTCTACTCTCAAGAGAATCAAATCTTATTGTCGCTCAACTCAGACACAAGAACGCTTATCTGGTTTGGCATTAATGTCCATTAAGAAATCATTCCCTCAGAAACTTAGAAACCAACCTAACAGTACTTTCAATGACAAAGTCATCAAGACATTTCATCCCAAACAAGATGGATATAATTAACATAAATAAGCATGTAATTTAAAATGTAGTGATATCATTAGAAAATAGTATTTTTTGTTAGCCTACTGAATACAATGTATGTTTTTATTTATTATGTTAGCGGTAGCCCAGACCCCAAAACCAGTATACGCCAGTGGATCACAATATTACAACAGTGGTGGTATCAGTATTTCTATAACCCAGCTAAACATGGACACATAATGTTTATCTTAAAATGGCAAACTACATGAGTTGTATATGAGAATGTATCGAAAAACCTTTAGTTGGTCTTTTAAAGAGCAAACCATTATAGACCAATTCGCAATAAAATCCAACGTCACACAAATCCATTTAAAGACTTTCTGTCAACTGTAGAGGAAAAATTAAAATCGTTCTTGCTAGACCCTTCTAGAAGCAAAAGTACAAGTAAAAGAAGGACAAGATAAGAGAAGAGGTGGTAAAATAGTAAGAGAAAAACGAGAGAATTAACTTCAATAGCAGTTCTTAATCGTGAAGGCTGGAAATAAAACGTTGATGACGTTGTAAGTGTACCCAGCCCGTCACCAGGGTTACGGGACTAATGATGATGATAGATCCACAGTATATTTATTGTAATGTATAGTTATTTTATGTATTTAAATTAGTATATAGGTCCACCACTGAATGTATATTTTTATGACATCATAAGGTAGCATGTCATTTGCAGAACGTTGCAATCACTAAAGCCAGTCGGCAAGAATGTCTGTCTCAAGCCAGATCTCCCACTTCTTCTACTGTCATGTTTAAGGTCTCTTTGATGTCTTAAACCATCATCTTCTTGCACTGCTTCTGATGCGTTGCCTAGGAACTATACCTTCCGTAAATGTTCTTTCCAGCCCGCTGTGTCTTTTTACGTGGCCATAGTATGTTAAAGGACTCAGCCTTAATAGCAAAAGACAGAGGTAATGGTAACAATAAAGAAAAAGACATCACCTCAGTGCAAAATAAAGACAAGTGGAACAATATTAAAACAGGTAAATGAATTTAAATATTTGGGAACTTTGTTAACCTCAGACGGAAGATGTACAAAAGAGATGAGATGCAGAATGGCTCAGGCAAAAGCAGCTTTCCAAAAAATGAGAAAGATATTATGCAATCCATTCTTGACAATAGAAACAAGAAAAAAGAGTTCTTAAATGTTACGTAGAACCACTCTTAACATATGGGTGCAAATCATGGACAATAGGACAACAGACAAGAAAATCACTGGAGTCTGTAGAAATGTGGTTTTACAGAAGAATGTTGAGAGTACCATGGACAGCTAAGAAGGGTAATGAAGATGTTCCTAGAGAGGTCAAAGCAAAAAGAGAGCTAATTTCCAATATTAGGAAGAAACAATCATCATTTTTTGGCCATGTATTGAGAAGAGAACAACTGAAATATATTGTAACACCTGGAATAATTGTGGGACGAAGAGATAGAGGGAAGCAAAGAGAAAAAAATAACAGACAGCTTAAGAGAATGGCTTGGCAGAAGGTCAACAACAGAAATGATAAATAGCTGACGAGATCGAAAGTTGTGAAGAGACATGATCATCTACGCCAGCAGGTCCGGTATTTGATGATGATGATGATGATAGTATTTTAATTGCCGCTGTAGAATGGTGTTTACAAGCCAGTTCTTTTGAATGATTAAATCTTTGAATAAGTAATCATTGCTCATTTTCATTATCCAAGTTCCTTAGGAACTTTCTGTAGCCTTTTGTTTCGAATGAATTGATTTTCTTCCTTGATATTTGCGAGATTGTCCATGATTCACAACTGTATGTTGCTGTCGAGAAAAGACATGTCCTTAGTAATTTCCATTTCACTGCCGTACTAGTATTTTACCACAATGTTGTATGTAGGTACACCATTGAATCGATATTAATATATAGGTACACTATTGAATCTATATTAATATATAGGTACACTAGTGAATCTATATTAATATATAGGTACACCATTGAATTGATATTAATATATAGGTACACCATTGAATTGATATTAATATATAGGTACACCATTGAATTGATATTAATATATAGGTACACCATTGAATTGATATTAATATATAGGTACACCATTGAATCGATATTAATATATAGGTACACCATTGAATCGATATTAATATATAGGTACACTATTGAATCGATATTAATATATAGGTACATCATTGAATCTATACTAGTATATAAGAGATCGAAGGTTGTGGAGAGACATGATCACCTACGCCAGCAGGCCCGATACTTGATTATGATGATGATATAAGTACATCATTTAATCTATATCAGTATATAGGTATATCATTGACTCTATATTAGTATGTAGGTATATCATTTAATTTATTTTATGATTGTTTTTATATTAGTATTAGACCTATTATTTCTACCATCCATGCTTGTTGTAGTAGTAATAGACAGCTTATGTATGGCTGACACTGACTCAACAGTCATATACATCTGGTTTATCTTCCTGACAGTTGCCGCGATTAAATGTCCCCAGAGAAGTCGAGCTTAACACAGAGTGGGAGTGATGAAATGATTGTCAACAATACCTGAGAGAAATAAACATGACACTAATTCTGCTTGGACAGTCTAGCGCAGGAATTTTGGTCATGCCACAGAGAAGTCAGAAGATTGTGTCCCGACTATTGACAGGAAATCTGATCGATTGGCTCTATGCACGTACCAAGTCGGCGATTGATTTATCGATTGATTTTTTCCGGAGTTAACTGAACAGATCGATAGTTCAACGTCTATTTTAACTTTGCTTAAGACTGGATCTTGAATAAAAATGTTTTAGTTGCAAGTTTGTCTCATCTTATGTATTGTTGTGTTGTCAAGTAATGTAATGTCACATAATTATATTACAACATTTTCAGATGAGGCCGGTCAATAGAGTAGTCTTCTTCCGGAACATTATCTCTTCCAGTTGCTTCAGGTAAGTACTAATTTGCACACTGTGGCCATCCGACAATGTCGTGACAATAACTATAGTCTCTATCTACATTAAACATTAGTTTCTGGAATTCTATGCTGCCTATTCTATGTTCCTGTGTGGTACCAGTATTAATATATGGATGTGAAAGTTGGAAATCCACCAAGACTTTAGATAAGAAATTAAATGCCTTTGAAGAGAAATGTCTTCGTTGGATCTCAAACATAAGCTGGAAAGAATACATTTCAATTGAACAGATAAGAGACGAACCAAAACAAGAACACGTGTCTACCTTTTAAAGAAAATGGCGTTGGAAATACATTGGTCATGTAATGAGAATAAAATGAAGAGAGACTTCCCCATCAGATATTGATATAGAAACCATCTGGAAAAAATAAAACAAGGCAGACCAGGAGATCGTTATGCAGAACAGTTACTAGGGAAGGCTCAACCGTGGGGCTAAACAACAACTAAGAACTACAATAACTAACAGCAAATCGTCAATCACGGAGACCTATGTGCCTTCTTCGGCCCAAGAAGAAACTGATTGAACAATGAATGTTACTTGCTGTGTTCAAATAAACTTCCACATTTCCTATTTGCTTACTCGTAAAATTACTTCGTCACTTGCCGCTGTTGACGTTTTTAAAAGATTATTGAACGTCACTAATTTATTAATTATGAAAGAACCGTACATCTTTATCTACATGCAGTAGTCTTTCATGTGCCAAAGCTGTAGCGCTAAAACTCGACCAATTTTAGTTTCCTGGTAAAAGACGCGTCATGGTGTGACTCCAGTATCCTCCAGTCAATTATCCTTCGGCTGTAGGTGTGTCCCTGTGTAACAAGTCTATGTCATTAACAATTAAAGTGTGACAACTTGTAAACGAAGCCTTCACAAGGGCCAAAAGTAACTTCCACAAGAACATATGCAACACAAATAAACCCACATTTTAGCTCATTGAAGTCAGTAGAATATTGAGAAATTTCATCATCATCACCATCATGTGCTATATCGGTTGGCGTAGGCGATCATGCCTTTCCACAATCTTCTATCCACTGTGGATCGTATCAATTCTATTGTTGACTGTTTACCATGCCATGACACAGAATTATCTAGCATTTTCTCTCTTTGTCGTCCGAGATTTCACTTTCCCTGTATTTTTCCAGTTGTAACCAAGTATTCCAACTTTCATCTTCTCAAGATGTGTCCGAGTAATGTTGATTGTTGAATCCCGTGGATCGTATCAATTTTGTTGTTGACTGTTTACCATGCCATGACACAGAGCTATCTAGTATTTTCTCGCTTTGTCGTCTGTGATCTCACTTTCCCTGTATTTTTCCAGTTGTAAACAAGTATTCCAACTTTCCTCTTCTCATGATGTGTCCGAGTAATGTTGATTGTTTCTTTCTCATGATTTTTAGGAGCTCCCTTTTTGTGTTGACCTCTTTGAGAATTTCCTCATTGGTATATTTAGCTGTCCAGGGAACTTACTACATTCTTCTGAGAAATCATATCTCTGTATCCTCTAATCGTCTTTTCATTTGTTTGAGAAATTAAAATCGCTCCATTATTTAAAGGTTAACAGGTTATGTAGTTGTGTTAATGAATCACCATATGCACTCGGGCGATGTTCAGGAATCTACTCTTTTCTCACCTTAAAAACAGCACCGAGGCGTAAACTTTCTCAACCCTTTCGTGGCGCACTGGTTTGTGGGAAATATGTTTAAAACTATTTAGAGATCGCAAAAACAACATTATTTCAATGTTTCACGCTCTTAATATAAATGATCATTACCTGCGCTGCATTCAAATGCAAACTATAAATCTGATCTGTTTGCTGTCCACAAACTCTGTAATATGCAGGGTGTTTCCCAGGAAAATTTCAGTAAGGCAGTTAAAAGGTTCAATAAACATGACAAGCAAAAAATATGGACTAGATATGAATATCAAAAAGACTGAAACTATGATCATAAATAAAGAAAATACTCAAAACCCGCAAGTGGATATCAAAATTGAAGGAATAGACTGGAGACAGTTCAGAGCTACAACTACCTTGGACATACTATAACCAGTGATGGAAAATGTACAACTGAAATAAACAAAAGAATAGGAATGGCAAAAAGTAATTTTAATGTTATGAAGAACATACTAACATCAAAACAAATAACACCAGGGCTAAAACTAAGAATAGCAAAATGTTATGTCTTCTCAAAATTCCTATATGGTGCGGAAACAAGGACATTTGACAAGAAAACAGAACAGAGAATTGAAACCTTTGAAGTGTGGATATATAGAAGAATAGGTAGAATTGGATGGAAGGAAAATAAACAAACGATGAAGTCTTAAAACAACTAAAAATCAAAAGAGAACTACTAAACAATTCAAACAAGACAAATGCGATTTTTGGGCCACGTTAAAAGAAACGACAGCCTACTAAAAGTAATCCTGGAGGGGAAAATACATGGTAAAAGAGGCAGAGGCGGACCAAGACTAGCATTGACGGGTAACATCAAAAGATGGACAAACCAGCCTGTGACAATCTGCACCATCAAAGCTAGAGACAGAACAGAATGGCGCTCCATGGTAGCCAACCTTCGTTGCGGAGATGGCACTCGATGATGAGTTAATAGGCAGCTGCATATATCCTGTTGATTTGTTTTAAAACGTCCACTGTCTCATTAGCGGTTCAATTAGACCACAAAGTCTTCGTGACCTGTCTTTGTCGTTTGATTCAGGTTAAACTAGGCCTCCGAATTTGCTTACACTGCGAGTAAGGGGTGGTTTTAAACATCTTTTGGTCTTCCATCGTTCTTTCTCTTTGAAATAAAGAGCAACTCACGACTTGCCATATTTTTGACAAACGAGAACAATTCAGACAATAAATATTAAAAGTATATAAAACAATAATAGACGATAGTATCACGGCACGTGAACTCAAATAACAAACACTGAATGTCAACATCCAAAGACAGCAGAGTACAATTTTCAGACTGAAAACAAGTTATTTCAGATTTTATGCAAACACGTCTACAGTCTGAAGCAATGTGTGAAGTTGGTCCAGAACGCCCATAACTCAAGAACACAATTTTGGGGGGGGGGGGGAGGTGGGTTAAGGGACATAAATGACATAAAACGTCATAAAATTACTGCCCTTAAAAGGACATTAAGTGACAGCAGATGCGCTGTGTTGTGATATATTTACACCTTTCAGCCCGAAATATCCGATTTCAGCACTGAATTTTTTAGTACCGGGTTGCCTTTCCCTTGGATTCCTACTTTCGTGGCTAGACCAGACTGGCTAGTCTGTAGCCAAAGATAGAGTAGTTGAGGCGGTGGAGGTTCTGGTTCACCGATCCCAAGGTAAACCCTCAGCTATGAGTCGCTGGCAACTTCCAGCTCTGTTGCTGTCAGATTTATCATGTTCATATAGACCCTGGTCCCTTCAGCCTCACTTTGTATGTATTTTTTTAGAATGAGATAAACGAAAAATCTCACTGTGTAGATATTTGATAAGCATGAAGCTGGTACAGGTGAACCCTCTCACTGTATAGATATTTGATAAGCATGAAGCTGGTACAGGTGAACCCTCTCACTGTAGAGATACCTGATAAACATGAAGCTGGTACAGGTGAACCCTCTCACTGTGTAGATATGTGATAAAACACGAAACTGGTACAGGTGAACCCTCTCTCTGTGAAGATATGTGATAAAACAAGAAACTGGTACAGGTGAACCCTCTCTCTGTGAAGATATGTGATAAAACAAGAAACTGGTACAGGTGAACCCTCTCTCTGTGAAGATATGTGATAAAACAAGAAACTGGTACAGGTGAACCCTCTCTCTGTGAAGATATGTGATAAAACAAGAAACTGGTACAGGTGAACCCTCTCACTGTTGAGATACCTGGTAAGCATGAAGTTGGTACAGGTGAACCCTCTCACTGTGCAGATAATTTATAACAACGCCTTTCAAAATCTCACTATAGAAGTTTCTAAACCTTGAAAGCAGAAGCAAAGAAGAACAAAGTTCGTTGTCAGTTCTCCCAACACTGAGTGCTATATTGCGATATTATTACTTACACCATCGTCTTCTTTTCTTTTGTTACACACCAGTTTTGTTAATAACAATTTATTTGAATTTCACAGTCTTTTATGTAAATTCCAAAGCGTTTACCAAGTAGCCGTTGTTTGTTCTATTCAGCAAAATATATTTGCTTTTCCGACTTCCGAAACAAATAAATCTAAGACAACAACAATAACATGAGAAATTGTGTTCAATATTTATGTTTACCAGAAGTATAGTGGGTACTCGTTCTTTTATAAATGTAAGTAACGTTTTGTTCAGTGGGATGTGTATTTTTACTTTATTTGTAACCATTTAAGAGCTCTTTTTCTTGTTTCTATTGACAAATATTGTTTTAGCCATTAACAAACCATAAGAGGTCGGATTTCTCTCTCTCTCACTCCAGCTGTCTTTTCCTATCTAACGTTCTCTTTATCGTCATATATATATATATATATGCTTCAAAACGAGGATGTCACAGAGACTCTCCATCAGACGAGGGAAGACCAAGGAAGTCGTATTCAGTGTAGCGAACCAGAGGGTCCCAACGGTTCGCGAGGAGCCAATAGTCGCAGAGTTAATGACAGCAACAGATTATTGAATGGAGCAGACTTTTAGACAAGTTTAAAATCTGGTGTCTCCAGTTCATGTTGATACCTAAACTGTTATCAAACACTTTAGACTGCTTCCCTCACAAAGAGGAAGAAGAAACCATGATGGGTTAAAGCTAAGACTAGTAAGTATACCACCAGGTAAAGAATGTAGTTTCGAATAGAAGTGTTGTGTAGAGTAAGTGTAGTTATTTTGTAGATTCGGATAGAAGTGTTCTGTAGAGTAAGTGTAGTTATTTTGTAGATTCGCATAGAAGTGTTGTGTAGAGTAAGTGTAGTTATTTTGTAGATTCGAATAGAAGTGTTCTGTAGAGTAAGTGTAGTTATTTTGTAGATTCGCATAGAAGTGTTGTGTAGAGTAAGTGTAGTTATTTTGTAGATTCGCATAGAAGTGTTGTGTAGAGTAAGTGTAGTTATTTTGTAGATTCGAATAGAAGTGTTGTGTAGAGTAAGTGTAGTTATTATGTAGATTCGCATAGAAGTGTTGTGTAGAGTAAGTGTAGTTATTTTGTAGATTCGAATAGAAGTGTTGTGTAGAGTAAGTGTAGTTATTTTGTAGATTCGAATAGAAGTGTTGTGTAGAGTAAGTGTAGTTATTTTGTGCTGAATATATTGTCAGCTTTAGAGCTCAATGCAGCAGGAGGTCCACGCCTGGGAGTCATGACCCAGACGGGCCCGCCTCCCTTAGAAGCTAAAGGACCGAAATACTTAATCGAAGGCGGAATTATTCTGATAATCAGATTGCCTCCTGCTGCGAAACTCTATATAAATAGTTTCAAATTAATATACATACATATACTACATATGTGAATTAAGCAGGTATCATACCAACCTGATTTTAAAAATAAAACACTAAAGAGGTGTGCAGTAATGAAATGTTTCTTTTAAAACATTAGAATGCAGAAATTCTGAACGAAGTGCCACAAGCGCGAGATATATAATCTAGATATTAGAGAATGGATACCGGTTCTTGATTGTATACACGCTGAGTGCTTATTTTTAAGGTTTACAAATGTATACCCTTATTACAACAAAGATCAAATGCATTAAAAAGAGCATGCGTTCCATTAGCTTCATTGACCCGTTCTAATTATCGAATTTACAATCGGAGTTGCAACCTACGACCTCATTTACAATTAGGATGAGAAGTTGGACATATGTCGAGCATGTGTTGAGATGGGACAACAAAAGAATAAAACAGGCAACTTCTATTGGAAAAAAGCATGACACAGAAAAAACGAGAAAGACCTAGAGAGATACTGAAGAAAAGACTGATAAGAGAAGCAAAGTTGGCAGGCGTAGACTCATTTAAAAAGATCGAATATCTCGGCCAGAATAAAGATGGATGGCGAAAAGCACAAGGAATTCTAAGCGACGTCTAGCGGCGTTGGAAAGATCAAAATCAAGATCAAGATCAATAGAGTTCAAGGACAAATAGAAGCTTGCATGCTTAGTTTGAACTTTTAACAGATGTATTTTCTATTTACAAAATGTTCTTTCTACAGACATAGATTATGAAGATTGAATGTAAAATTGACTTTAACAGAATGTGCAATAGGAAACAAGTTTTTACTTTCACGGATAATAACTCACATCAAATAAAAAATACTATACTTTGAACTAATGGGCATACAATTTGTAAAATCTCTTAGGCTTGAAGCATACTGGTAGACTATGATTAATGACATGTATATTCAAATTGAAATGATGTTTTCCTCTTTATCTTTCGATCCATTCAGACATTTTTGTCAGATGGGGACAAATAAACAAATTAAAACTAACAAATTACAAGAAACAAAACAAATATGAACCATTCATAGGAAACAAACAGTAAAAATAGTAGCGGGTGTTTATACCTTTAGTTGTTTCACTGCAGCTTATAGAAGTTTTCTCACATGGTAAATGCACAACAGAGGTGAGATGGTAGGAAGATACTGTGCAATCCATTTTTGACAATAGTAAAAAAAAAACGTAAAGTACCCCCGTCACGCCAAGTGGCGTATAGGGAATATGGTGTTAGTGACCATAAATTTTACAGACCTCCGGCACATGATTTTTGGGGCGATGTGGTCGGTATTACGCCCGTGCCGCTTTACTTTTCCCAGAAAAAAAATCCGGTACCCATTAAAGGCTGGGTGAACTCGGAAGCCGTCGGTCGGGATCGAACCCTACCTCTATTTTTGACAATAAAAACAAGAAAAAGAGCTCTTAAATGTTTTGTAGAGCAAGTCTTAACATATGGATGTGAATTATGGACAATGTGACATTGGACAAGAAAATTACTGGAGGCTGTAGAAATGTGGTTTTACAGAGAATGTTGAGAATACCATAGACAGCTAAGAAGAATAAAGACAACGTTCTGAAAGAGGCCAAAGCAAAAAGAGAGCTAATTTCCAAAATTATGAAGAAACAATCATAATTTTGTGGCCATGTAATGAGAACAGAACAGCTGGAATGGAATATTTTGTGACAACTAGAAAACTGAGGGACGAAGAGATAGAGGGAAGCAAAGAGGAAAGATATCAGACAGCTTAAAAAATGGCTTGGCAGAAGGTCAACAACAGAAATGTTAAATAACTGTCGAGATCGAAAGTTGTTGAGAAACGTGATCACCTACGCCAGAGGACATGGTACTTGATGATGATGATGATGACGACGACGGTGATGAATATGATAGTAGCTTCAGCGTTCGTTGTTCCTCTTGGTTTTCCTGTGTATTCCTCCGACAAATGAACACTCGATTGCTCCAGATATCCTTTGAATTGGAGACAAATAATAAAAAAAAATTAATATTATAATGGAGGTAAACCCCCGAGATAATAGATCAGTGAATCATTTTAGGAGAAAAGGTATGTTTACAACACAGAAAAAAACAAAGAACAATAGACAGCTCGAAGCAGGATAGAACCAGTACTCTTTGACACAGAGCCTTGCAATGAGAAACACACGCTAGAGCACATGGTCGCTTGAAGCTAACTAACCTGAACAAGTAGCTATCATTGGCTATGTCTTTCACACATGTGTAATCATGACCATAGAATAGGGTTACGAACACAACTCGGGAATAAATTGTATATCTGTATTTTCCTATTAAGACAAGTATCTCCAGACTAGGGTTGGGCTGAATACTTGCGTTGCAAACAAACAGTTACAGGACGAAACAGCAGGAATAGTAGTTTCCAGTGGTTTAGACTGGATAGAAATACTAATAAATGAATATTATTGTGAAGAGAAACTCCTGAGGCGAGAGATTAGATTCCGTATGTTGTAAACATACCTCTTCCCACTGAAATGATTCTCTGATCCTTTGAATCGGTAGCTTTCTGGACAAATACTTTAAGGTAATCGCTAGCTACAACAATCATTAAAACATAATTAGTTAATGCAATAAACTGCGTGTTTCTTTCTACATAACTTATCCCTGCTAATATCTTTGGAGTGAGCATTGTTTTGTCCTTAAGCAAATTAAATCCATTAATAATTCACTTCTTTCAAAATGTGTAGTGCCTATTTCGTTTTTATCTCCTTTCTTTAATTCTTAGCTTTTAATTTTTAAGTCAATCTTTATGCGTTTGTTTCGAAGCAAAAATGTAAGAGAAATCATCAATTGCAGGAGACTATTGCCGATCATCGGTAACAGTAGTGCATACATGTTTTTGTTTGCAGAGGAACATTTCTCTGCTTGATTCTGAAATATGTATATATATATGTATATATATATATGTATATATATATATATATATATATATGTATATATATATATATATCTGAAATATGTTTATTCAAATAATACTTGAATGACAAGTATGGGAACAGAATGACCAAGACATGATTTATGTCATTATATATCATTTCTTTCCGTTTGATTCTTTTATTAATTTATTTTTAGTTATAATTAATTAGAAAATTAATCAACTCAAATGATGATTATTAAAATGTCAACACACTTAACCTGACAGCTGACTTCATGTGAGAGTCTGGAATCCTTACTCTGATTGAGTCCTGATCGCAGAGAAATGTCGTAGAATTAACATTAATTGTTAATGTAATATATAAACAAGGGGAAACAATGCAAAATGAGTGGGAGAGTTACGATCCATGAATTATGGATATAGATGAGAACAAAACTTAAGTGTGTGTTATGTAGAACACATATTTTTCTAAATAATATTCATTGCGTGAAAAATGGATTTAAAATAGAAATAAAATAAAAAAGCAGATTAAATTAGGCAAATAAAATATTTGCAACAATCAAAGGGTAATTGCACTTTGTGAAAACGCAAATTGGAAGAATGAATTAATGGAAAACGCTAAAATGCAGGGAATCATCAATAGCAAGGGAGATAACAGTATCAAGGCTAGCTGCACATTCTGAAATAGAGAAAAACTGCACTGACAACAAGTCATTGATGATAATGCCATGATGCATTCTTCTTCTTTCCTTCCTCATTTGCCTTCAACCTTAGACTATGTAATCCAGGTTATATAAACCGCAAATACCACCCAAAAATGAAAGTCAAACACACTTATCTTATATATATATAGACTGCCGATCAGTATGGCGGATAGACGACAGGTATCCGTTAAGGCACTGTCTGAAATGTGTTCTTTGTTTCAGTTTCTTCATATTCCAAGTCCGGCTTGTTGTCGGAACTACCGAGTAGTGCTCTGTGCACACGGTGAGATGTGTGATTCATCCTGATGGTGTTTCTAAATTCAGATTGCCTACGATGAATGCAGATATCGTATGATGAAGGACAGTTTAGATTCGTTCACTGTCGTCGTCGATGCTATAATACGCCTTATGTTTTTTGACGTGTGCTGTGTTTGCTAAGATGGGGACTGCAACTGCATTTCTTTGTTTGGATATTCCATGAGATGTAAATTCGGATGATTCAACTGGCAAGGGCGGTTGAGTAAATATGGTATATATATTATGGTATTATATATTGAATATATATATATATAATTCAAAACAATTGAAATACCGACTCTTAGACATAAATTTCAATTAGTGGCTGAATGTGATAATTATAACATGTTTATTAATAACTGTAAAATACCATATTTCTCATAGTTCTCATGTCAATTAAATTTCTTTAGAAAATACTTGTTTTTCATCACACCATATATAATATAAAAAATTCTTAATAACGAAATATTATTTTGACATTGCTTGAGGAGTAACAGTAGATGGAGACAGAACTTAAACTGCAAAACAGTCTGCACATGTACAGAACAAGGTTACGTGCTGGAGCTGGTAGTCACATAGGTGGACCATGCGTGGATGAGCAAAAAGCTTGACAATGAAGAAGCGCTAGCTAATGGGCGTAAAGAGATAAGTCGGCGTTAAGACAGTGAGCGAGCGTTAAAAGGAGAGTGTTATTTTTAAAAAATTAAAAAAAAACTACTGAGTGCAGAAGCAAGAACACACAGAAACAAGCAACATAAAAAAGGATGGAACTAAAGAATTACGACACACAGGTAAAGAAGTCACCTTGTAGTGGAGGATGTATGGGATATTAGTAAATGACAAGTCCTAGATTAAAGCTTGACTTAGTATGGACTGGTCACAGGAAGTAAACCTTAGTTGTGAAATATGAACAGCCATCTTTAGGTAAAGAGTTAGCTCTTATGAGAGCTAGCAGTTCAAGTGTTATTATTTCAAGGAATCTCTCTCTCTGTCTGCGATCAAGACTCAATCAGAGTAGGATTCCAGACTCTCTCATGAAGTCAGCTGTCTATTTAAGTGATTCGATCGCCCCATATAGTTTTTCTTCCAGGGAGATAGGCGTGGACCACATTGCTCTTCACAGGTCTGTGTTCAGGGGGCAAACCTGTAGAACACGTTTTGTAGTCATATTGTCCAGTGTACAGTGACATAGGCTGGTTGCACCTATTTTGAATTTGATGAACATGTGATTTCAAGGAATGAACATTTCTATATTATGCGGTTATATGGAGTAAAAAAGTAAAGTAAAGAGCACCGTCACGCGAAGTGGCGTATAGGCAATATGGTGTTAGTGGACATAAATTTTACAGACCTCCAGCACATGATTTTTGGAGTAATGTGGTCGGTATTAGGCCCGTGGCGATTTACTCTCCCAGAAAAAAAATGCGGTACCCATTTAAGGCTGGGTGAACCCGGAAGCCGTCGATTGGGATCGAACCCTACCCCTTGTCCTTTGTAGTCTAGTTCGCAAACCACTAAGCTATCACGGCTCCGGTTATATGGAGTGCAAAGCTTTATTATGTTAAGGTAACATACCCTTATGATTACGTGTGGTCGTGTGCGAGAGGACTCCATAATAAATGTAGTGGTGTGGTTATTTACCCAAGGCGTTATGTCAATGTGTGAAACCAACATGAAAGGAGAAAAGAACTGACATGAATTAAGATTGCCTGAATTACTTGAAGACTATAGAAATGGCTAGACCATGTTCTGGGAATGGAACGAACCAGGCATCCGTCTTAGCGTTAAATTAGACACCACATGGCTAACGAAGAGGCAGAGAATTGGGGACATGGTGACAAACCATTCCAAATGAAATGAAAGAGGCTGGTAGGTCCTGGCGAGGGTTTTCCATGCTTGCTACAGACGCATTGGGTGGAGTTCTCTTGTGAGTGCCCAATGCTCCGTCGTCAGATAAGAGTATTAAGAATGAAGAAGAATTACAAAACAAATAAAATATGGAAACGAACGTCAGCTACTTATAATTAACTCAGTATGGACATGATCAATAGGAGATGATGCTATGATAATCTTGAAGCCATGACAAATGAATGTATCATGATCACTAGACTGATTCTTGAAAAACCAGTAAAGCTGAATACACGACCACGTTTGTGAATAAGCCATTGCTCAATGAAGAGCGTTCTAAAGGATATTGGCCGTGTTGACTGTGTGGCAGTACTTTTTATTGTTGTTGTTACTGGTTGTGATTCTGACAGGCTTTTTCTAACTTACTACCTGTTTTTTCATTGACACACACATAACTCATCATCATTTTCGAACAAATATAAACAAAGCTTTATTGATAATATCCACCTATTTTACAATGGGTTGACAATGTCTCTGATTCACTTAACATGTTTCATATATTCTCTTATAAAAACTGTCGCTACATGACATAGCCGAACGGCGATGGTTATCATAGTAACTTCGTGGATCGTATAGTGTTCTTTGTTAATATCTGCATGTCTCTATCCGGTGATTTTGAGGAACTAGTATCTTGAATCGGCTCTAGTTACACAGTTGGACTTCTTTCAACTATTATACATCCAAGTCCAAAACGTATTACAAATCCTCTAAACGCACTATTTCATTTGTCTAAGTCCAACTCTACCTTCTGCCTTGAGGCGGGTATCTGATCTCCTTTGCTCTAGTCTCTATCTAAGTTTCCAGTTTGTTCTCCTCTAAGTCTAAACTTCTGTGTGTATCTAAGTTTCTCTGAGTATCTAAGTTTCTCTACCTCTGTTCTCTCGTGTTTTTGGTTTCAAGTCAAGTCATGGCCTTTTAGTGTCCATTTAGCCACTCCCACCTGACCAAAGGATCATGGGAATCTAGCCTAGGCCCGGTTTATCCTTCGTCCTTCTGCCATCACTATATCGTTAGCTCCTCCTTTTTAATTATGTCCATGGTCTTATTGCTTTAAGCGTCCTGTCGACACCCGTCAATCTTCCTAAGTTTCTCCCCTCACAACTATATTCTACGTTGGTCTCGTCTACGAGCGGTGATTCTTTGATCTCCAAGTCAGAGAGCCTCAAAGCATTACCCACCGCTGAAAATAAAGATGAACTGGTGTCGGTGACGTCTTTGATTACGCCCTTTTTTCGGCTTAACTCTGAATGTTACAAGGCTGGGCTAGCCGTCCCAAATCAGCATGTGTCTAGAATCCAGCGGCCGCGTCGTTGCGTTGTCGGCCAGAGCAAACATCTTTCTGGACCTCCAAGCTCAGGCTCAACACCCGTACGTATTTTCCTTGTAATCTTAAAGCCGTTTACGCCACCGCGTCTGAGTTCGGTAGACTTAACGTCACCTTGCTAATCCTTAAGACATGACTTTAATTCCACGGCGCCCAAAACTATTTTACCTCCTATCATCGTCGTATCGATGTATATCATCGTATCATTCTTCCATTCCTCTGTCTATCGTCATATCATGGTCGTATCGTATCATTCTTCCATTCCTCTGTCTATCGTCATATTCTTCTACTACTCTTCCCAAGTCTTCATGGCCGAGTCACACTGTAACAACTGAAAACCTAGCATATGATTTTTGTGGTAATGTGGTCGATATTACGCCTGTGCCGCTTTACTTTTCCCAGAAAAAAATCCGGTACCCATTTAAGGTTGGGTTAACCCGGAAGCTGTCGGTTGGGATCGAACCCTACCCCTCGTCCTTTGTAGTCCAGTTCACTAACCACTGAGCTAGCGAGGCTCCCCGTGTCAAGAACAGAGATGTCACGAGAACCTAAGGAACCGAAAATGATTTAAAAACAGACGAATTTTTTTCAAGACAGAGTAAATGAAATAGAGATCACACAAAATTTCAGACAATAATAATATAAATTTCCACGGAAAACGAATCATGCCAAAGAAGACGTCAAACGCAGAAAAGAAGACAAGCCCAACTATTCAAGCTATCCAGAACATCTCAGAAGAAAGACCGAGAACAGAGCCGGTCCAGATGCCTCCAGAGCCGTCAGCTAAGGGGGAACTCCCAACTTTCTATATCGACATAGACGAGAAGCACGAGAAAGGCACATTGATGGCTAATATCAGCGGCCCAGACGCCTCCAAAATAACCGTCTCCATGATGACGAGCATCCTCATAGGCCCCGCCGGGTTTATGCCCAACGTAATTACTCACGGTGTACCGCTTCAGTGATACAAGGAAGTGGTTCTTTACGCTAAAACCTGACACACATGAACAGAAATACCAGGAGTTCGGAGACAAAAAGATCAAACAAACAGAACCAAACGTCACAATAGAGATAAGCCATCAAGAGAAAGAGTAGTCAAGAGAATGCACTAACTAGATGCCGCCAACGTTGAAAAACAAACAAGTACAGGATATTGTATACGAAATGACCGGGGACAAGGAGGCCCAAGTGAAACAAGATACTTACCAGACAGACAAGTGGACTTTCTGGTATAAACCAACGCCAGATGTGAAGATACCATACTATATCAGAACAAGACTGAAAGGGAAAATTACCGAAACTATCAAGGTCTTCGTTGCCCTGCCAGGCAGGAGAACACGATGTTCTCACTGTGGACTCGACACACACTGGGAAAACCTGTGCCCCAAGAAGTCAGGCCTGAGATTGCAGACGACAGTCGAGGAACCAGTCATTATAAAACCAGTGCAGACCAACGATCCAAGACAACAACTGCAGAAGCATCAATCAACGACACATTTCCACCACCGACTAAGAAGAAACGCAGCTCCAAACAAAAGAAGATAGAACAAAAAACGAACGAACCCATGCAGCATCAGATGTCCAGAACAAAACCCCAGATTCCCGCATCAACAGATTCAGAAGATGAACCTAGAAGCAAAAAATCCACAGAAACGAAGAATTACAACACAAAACCCACACACGAACATTCACAGAACGAACAACAATGGACAAACACAACCTACCATACGGGGTGGGACGGCTTAGATTTCGATGACGAACATAACCAGCCACCCTACTTCAGCGACTCCGAGTACGAGTACCACCTAGAGTATCAATGATACCTTCATGCCCTTCTCGAACATAACCAGCCACCCTACTTCAGCGACTCCGAGTACGAGTATACCTAGAGTATCAATGATACCTTCATGCCCTTCTCGAACATAACCAGCCAGCCTACTTCAGCGACTCCGAGTACGTGTACCACCTAGAGTATCAATGATACCTTCATGCCCTTCTCGAACATAACCAGCCACCCTACTTCAGCGACTCCGAGAACGAGTACTACCTAGAGTATCAATGATACCTTCATGCCCTTCTCGAACATAACCAGCCACCCTACTTCAGCGACTCCGAGAACGAGTACTACCTAGAGCATCAATGATACCTTCATGCCCTTCTCGAACATAACCAGCCACCCTACTTCAGCGACTCCGAGTACGAGTGCCACCTAGAGTATCAATGATACCTTCATGCCCTTCTCGAACATAACCAGCCACCCTACTTCAGCGACTCCAAGAACGAGTACCACCTAGAGCATCAATGATACCTTCATGCCCTTCTCGAACATAACCAGCCACCCTACTTCAGCGACTCCGAGAACGAGTACCACCTAGAGCATCAATGATACCTTCATGCCCTTCTCGAACATAACCATCCACCCTACTTCAGCGACTCCGAATACGAGTGCCACATAGAATATCAATAATACCTTCATGCCCTTCTCGAACATAACCAGCCACCCTACTTCAGCGACTCCGAGTACGAGTACCACCTAGAGTATCAACGATACCTTCATGCCCTTCTCAGGGCAAAACAAAGACGGACATTGTTCTCAAATGGTTATATTTAAACAATAAAATTTTGAAGAAAAAAATCCTCTACTAAAGTTTTAACTCTACTACTACAACAACAACTACTATTACTACTACTACTACTACTACAACTACTACTACTATTACTACTACTACTACTACTACTACTACTACTACTACCGTCACTAACTACTACTAC
Source organism: Megaustenia siamemsis (assembly GCA_032433765.1). NCBI lineage: Eukaryota > Metazoa > Mollusca > Gastropoda > Stylommatophora > Ariophantidae > Megaustenia > Megaustenia siamemsis. The sequence continues at coordinate 177,256,226 of JAVIAB010000092.1, forward strand.
CTCTACAATAAAAAAAAAAATGAAAACCTAGCATATCATCAAATGATGTTGAGGCAAAGCAATATATGGTTTCATTCTGTATTCCACATAATGTAGTATGCAGGTCATTACTGTAGAAAACAATTTGTGCACACAAACACGCGCATATATATATATATATATATATATATATATATATATATAAATATATACGCATAAGGCTGATTGTGCTGTATTTTAATCTATCAGTCTTATTACATGGTCGAGCCATTTTATATGTTGTTTCTTTATATTCTATTGCTGGGATTATTCCACCCTTTTTTTTCTCAGTTCTTCATTTCTGGTCGTATCTCTCAGGCTGTTTCTTGTCATTTGTCTAACACATTTCATCTCGCTAGTTGTTATATATAGCTTTTCCTTCCGTCTCTAAAAATGGATGAAAATTTGATATTTTTAGTGTTTTCATTTGTTCTCTCCTTGATTCAAGATCGACAATGCAATCAAAGACGTCATATTTTATTTATCAACAATATATTTGACAAGCTGTTTGCTGTCTGTGGAAATCCTTTATAAAGTGTCTTTTGTCTAGATCCCCATATCCATCTCTTTTTCTATAATCCTCGATCAGTTTGTCCCTGGTGTGCCCCTCAGTCTTCTTTCCTACGAAGTGAAGACAAAACTTTAAACTTTCAAAAGGCCAGAAGTTATAAATGTTGGTGTTGGCTGACCGTAGAACTCCGCGTGTAGCTATCATGGACCCCACAGGGCGGGAAAAAATTGTAGAGTCACTGTTACCTGCCACACTTGTAGTAAGAGGCCACTACAGAGGTTGGAAAAAATAGTAGTCACTGTTACCTGTCACACCTGTAGTAAGAGGCCACTAAAGAGGTTGGAAAAAATAGTAGAGCCACTGTTACCTGCCACGCCTGCAGTAAGAGGCCACTAAAGAGTTTGGAAAAAATAGTAGAGTCACTGTTATCAGCCACACCTGTAGTAAGAGGCCACTAAAGAGGTTGGAACAAATAGTAGAGTCACTGTTACCAGCCACACCTGTAGTAAGAAGCCACTAAAGAGATTGGAACAAATAGTAGAGTCACTGTTATCAGCCACACCTGTAGTAAGAGGCCACTAAAGAGATTGGAACAAATAGTAGAGTCACTGTTACCAGCCACACCTGTAGTAAGAGGCCACTAAAGAGATTGGAACAAATAGTAGAGTCACTGTTACCAGCCACACCTGTAGTAAGAGACCACTAAAGAGATTGGAACAAATAGTAGAGTCACTGTTACCAGCCACACCTGTAGTAAGAGACCACTAAAGAGGTTGGAACAAATAGTAGAGTCACTGTTACCAGCCACACCTGTAGTAAGAGGCCACTAAAGAGGTTAGGAATGTGCACGTCCCGCACAGGCGACGATTCCAAAACTCCTGAGTCGCCTCTTATCCGTAGACTTGAATTCCTGGCCAAATGTCAGGAGAAAATAGGATTCTAAGGAGAAAACAGGATTCTGAGGAGAAAACAGGATTCTGAGGAGAAAATATTCGAAAAATCGTAGAGGCGAAGAATGGTGCAGTAGACAAGTGCACAATCACATACTACAAAAATACACTTTATATTTGTGTGTGTGAGTGTGTGTGTGGCTGTTTATGTGTGTGTGTGTGCGCAAAAACGCATATTAAAAAAATAATTAATTAATAAATCAGGGATAGAGATTAAATAGTGGGGAAAAAAACAAGATAAGATGTTTTGGGTTCGTTGAGGTATACAAAATAGGCAAGATCAAACACGGTAAAAGATATATAAGAAAAGGAAAGAGAAAGGAAGAAGAAGGTGAAATGAAGAAGACTATAAAATAAATGGGAAACTGCGAAGAAAATATTAACAGCATGGTAGATGAAGGGAGCCGCGATAGCTCAGAGGTTAGTGAGCTGGACTACAAAGGACAAGGGGTAGAGTTCGATCCCAACCGACGGCTTCCGGGTTCACCCAGCCTTTAATAGGTACCGGATTTTTTTCTGGGAAAGTGAAGCAGCACGGGCGTAATACCTACAACATTACCCCAAAAATCATGTGCTGAAGGTCTGTAAAATATAGGGTCACTAACACCATATTTCCCTATACACCACTTGGCGTGACGGGTGTTCTTTACTTTTTACTTTTTTATGATAGATGAATGTAAAAGGATATAGTAAAAGAATGCAGAAACATTTTATTTTCTAGAAGAGTGCCAAGAATTAAATGGACTACAGAAAGTTGTAATGATTATGTTGCAAACATCCATGACAAAGACAAACTTATTGCTACCATTAGAAGGAAACAAACATCATGTCACGGCAATGTAATGAGACAATTATAACGTGAAAAATGCAGCTCTAAAGTTGACAAGATAAAAGGAAATAAAATAAAACAAAAAATTGAAACCTCTTGAAAGGATGGTATAATGGAGACATAATTTACAACCCTTGTAAAACACACAGTTTTGAATTAATCACATCTTTAAGCAGGCTGGCACGTACAGAAGGAGACCAAAATATACATTATGAGTTAGAGAAAGAAATAATTATCATTATAGTTACTCGAAGGTCCCGGTATCACTGAAAACGAATGGACATCCATAATTGCTCAACCGCCCGTGCCAGTGGAATCATCCGAATTAACATCTCATAAAATATCCAAAAAGAAATGACAGCTGCAGTCTCCATCGTAGCAAAAACAGCAAACGTCACAAGACATAAGGCGTATTAGCCCCAACAGTGAACGCAACTGAACTGCCCTACGTCATACAATATCATCATTCGTCGTAAGCAATCTGAATATAGAAACACCATCCGGATGAAACACACAGCTCACCGTGTGCAAAGAGCACTAATCTCTGTAGCTCCGGCAGCAAGCCGGACCTGCAATATGAGGAAACTGCGACAAGGAACCCTTTCAGGCAGTACCTCAACGGTTCCTTGTCGCCTATCCGCCATATTGACCGGAAGTCCAGAAATACATATAACAAAGTATGTAATAGGAAACTCTTTATACGGAGCTTCGCAGCAGCAGGCATCATCAAAAGAATGCCACGTCGAGTAAGTGTTTCAGCCCATTAGCTTCTTGACACTCTAAGAGGGAGATGGGCTCGTCTGGGTTTATGACTGCCAGGCGTCGACACCTAAGGGAGGTGGGCTCGTCTGGGTTATGACTGCCAGGTGTCGACACCTAAGGGAGGTGGGCTCGTCTGGGTTATGACTGCCAGGCGTCGACATCTAAGGGAGGTGGGTTCGTCTGGGTTATGACTGCCAGGCGTCGACACATAAGGGAGGTGGGCTCGTCTGGGTTATGACTGCCAGGCGTCTACACCTAAGGGAGGTGGGCTCGTCTGGGTTATGACTGCCAGGCGTCGACACATAAGGGAGGTGGGCTCGTCTGGGTTATGACTGCCAGGCGTCGACACCTAAGGGAGGTGGGCTCGTCTGGGTTATGACTGCCAGGCGTCGACACATAAGGAAGGTGGGCTCGTCTGGGTTATGACTGCCAGGCGTCGACACCTAAGGGAGGTGGGCTCGTCTGGGTTATGACTGCCAGGCGTCGACACATAAGGGAGGTGGGCTCGTCTGGGTTATGACTGCCAGGCGTCGACACCTAAGGGAGGTGGGCTCGTCTGGGTTATGACTGCCAGGCGTCGACACATAAGGGAGGTGGGCTCGTCTGGGTTATGACTGCCAGGCGTCGACACCTAAGGGAGGTGGGCTCGTCTGGGTTATGACTGCCAGGTGTTGACACATAAGGGAGGTGGGCTCGCCTGGGTTATGACTGCCAGGCGTCGACACCTAAGGGAGGTGGGCTCGTCAGGGTTATGTCTGGCAGGCGTCAACACCTAATGGAGATGGGCTTGTCTGGGTTATGACTGCCAGGCGTCGACACCTAAGGGAGATGGGCTCGTCTGGGTTATGACTGCCAGGCGTTGACAACTAAGGGAGATGGGCCTGTCTGGGTTATGACTGCCAGGCGTCGACACCTAAGGGAGATGGGCTCGTCTGGGTTATGACTGCCAGATGTCGACAACTAAGGCAGATGGGCTTGTCTGGGTTATGACTGCCAGGCGTCGACACCTAAGGGAGATGGGCTCGTCTGGGTTATGACTGCCAGATGTCGACAACTAAGGGAGATGGGCTTGTCTGGGTTATGACTGCCAGGCGTCAACACCTCAGCACACGGCTACCAGTGTGAAAAATACGAAAAAGTGATGTTCATGCAAAAGTTATGTTCATGAAAAATATGAAAAAGTGATATTCATGCAAAAGTGATATTCATGAAAATAGGAAAAAGTGATATTCATGCAAAAGTGATATTCATGAACAATATGAAAAAGTGATATTCATGCAAAAGTGATATTCATGAAAAATAGGAAAAAGTGATATTCATGAAAAATAGGAAAAAGTGATATTCATGTAAAAGTTGGTCCCTCGGGACTTCGCTAGAGATATAAAGCTGGCGAACACAAACAGCAAAAGAGAACATCATGAAAATATAAATGCTTCTCAAAAATCGTCCAAGCTTTAAAAAATGAGTTAAAGGAAATATAGCTAGAGATTAAGACAGTTAATAAAAGAGTAGGATGAATGGTCTTGTCAATTAACTTTTCTGTGGAAAGATTGCAGAAACCATGACTCCCAATGTCTGGTGATTCGATGTCTTCTTGTAGTCCTGTTTTGTTCTTACGCCAAAAGTTGAGCCCTCTCTGTTGGTTAAGATAAGATTGAGAAAAAAAAAGAAGAAATATTGATAGTGAAAAGAATTAAAATATGTAGAAAACGAAGCAGAAAAGAAAGAGACAAATAAGAACAAGAAAGTGAGGATTACAATAAAATATTTAAGCAAAGAAAGAATAAGATTGATGTATCGACCTTTAAGTGTATGCTGTAATGATTCCTTTAATGACATACAGTGAGCTTAACTTGAGCTACACGGCCCCTGAGAGATTTTTTTTCATTGATTTCTGACACTTTTCTTATAAGAAAATTACCTTTTGTATTTATGCATGAAATTCAAGTCTGCGAAGGTCACTACATGTCAGCCATAATGCTTAACACTGTTGCCTTGTTTATCACGCCAGTGCGGCCGTAAGCGTTATGGGATTCGTGTAATACATGACAGTTAACGGACATGTAATCACAGACGTGATCTTTATTGATGAAAACTAACGTATGTAGAAGAATATTACGTCTTATTTTGTCATGTCAGATCAGATCTCTTAATTTCTCTTATAAATGTATTACACAAAACGGTATATGTGGCTGTTCTATCCTAGGCATGTGTGTGGCCTGGTTAGATCGTCGCGTTGAAGAATATATGTGATAATATCTGTTCATTTCTTACCCGAACATAATCTACCCTATGACGTGAGCCATTATTATTGGCTGATGTGGTGAAGTAAGCAAAGAGTTCCTTCCAGTGAGGGCCAGTGAGTTCGAAACTTGAGGAGGTCAGGGCAAGATGAGTGCTCGCATTACATGTATAAGACGAACATAGGTTACAAGTATAGACTATTATTTGTACAGAAAATCAAGTTGTCAATATTGTTTTCGTTTTAAATTTGTCAGTAAGGTCATTGTGCTACGTGTTTTAACTTTGAAGTTCTTTGAATATCGCCTTTTTCAATAGTTAGCCTGTGCTGAGTCATAGAGTTTCTCGGAAACGTTTTTGTGCTACTCAAACAAGAACATGTTGTGCTCCAACCTTTTTACTTTTGTAGAAGTGAACATTAAAAAATATAATAAAAGATTGCAGAAACCATGACTCCCAATGTCTGGTGATTCGATGTCTTCTTGTAGTCCTGTTTTGTTCTTACGCCAAAAGTTGAGCCCTCTCTGTTGGTTAAGATAAGATTGAGAAAAAAAAAGAAGAAATATTGATAGTGAAAAGAATTAAAATATGTAGAAAACGAAGCAGAAAAGAAAGAGACAAATAAGAACAAGAAAGTGAGGATTACAATAAAATATTTAAGCAAAGAAAGAATAAGATTGATGTATCGACCTTTAAGTGTATGCTGTAATGATTCCTTTAATGACATACAGTGAGCTTAACTTGAGCTACACGGCCCCTGAGAGATTTTTTTTCATTGATTTCTGACACTTTTCTTATAAGAAAATTACCTTTTGTATTTATGCATGAAATTCAAGTCTGCGAAGGTCACTACATGTCAGCCATAATGCTTAACACTGTTGCCTTGTTTATCACGCCAGTGCGGCCGTAAGCGTTATGGGATTCGTGTAATACATGACAGTTAACGGACATGTAATCACAGACGTGATCTTTATTGATGAAAACTAACGTATGTAGAAGAATATTACGTCTTATTTTGTCATGTCAGATCAGATCTCTTAATTTCTCTTATAAATGTATTACACAAAACGGTATATGTGGCTGTTCTATCCTAGGCATGTGTGTGGCCTGGTTAGATCGTCGCGTTGAAGAATATATGTGATAATATCTGTTCATTTCTTACCCCGAACATAATCTACCCTATGACGTGAGCCATTATTATTGGCTGATGTGGTGAAGTAAGCAAAGAGTTCCTTCCAGTGAGGGCCAGTGAGTTCGAAACTTGAGGAGGTCAGGGCAAGATGAGTGCTCGCATTACATGTATAAGACGAACATAGGTTACAAGTATAGACTATTATTTGTACAGAAAATCAAGTTGTCAATATTGTTTTCGTTTTAAATTTGTCAGTAAGGTCATTGTGCTACGTGTTTTAACTTTGAAGTTCTTTGAATATCGCCTTTTTCAATAGTTAGCCTGTGCTGAGTCATAGAGTTTCTCGGAAACGTTTTTGTGCTACTCAAACAAGAACATGTTGTGCTCCAACCTTTTTACTTTTGTAGAAGTGAACATTAAAAAATATAATAAAAGATTGCAGAAACCATGACTCCCAATGTCTGGTGATTCGATGTCTTCTTGTAGTCCTGTTTTGTTCTTACGCCAAAAGTTGAGCCCTCTCTGTTGGTTAAGATAAGATTGAGAAAAAAAAAGAAGAAATATTGATAGTGAAAAGAATTAAAATATGTAGAAAACGAAGCAGAAAAGAAAGAGACAAATAAGAACAAGAAAGTGAGGATTACAATAAAATATTTAAGCAAAGAAAGAATAAGATTGATGTATCGACCTTTAAGTGTATGCTGTAATGATTCCTTTAATGACATACAGTGAGCTTAACTTGAGCTACACGGCCCCTGAGAGATTTTTTTTCATTGATTTCTGACACTTTTCTTATAAGAAAATTACCTTTTGTATTTATGCATGAAATTCAAGTCTGCGAAGGTCACTACATGTCAGCCATAATGCTTAACACTGTTGCCTTGTTTATCACGCCAGTGCGGCCGTAAGCGTTATGGGATTCGTGTAATACATGACAGTTAACGGACATGTAATCACAGACGTGATCTTTATTGATGAAAACTAACGTATGTAGAAGAATATTACGTCTTATTTTGTCATGTCAGATCAGATCTCTTAATTTCTCTTATAAATGTATTACACAAAACGGTATATGTGGCTGTTCTATCCTAGGCATGTGTGTGGCCTGGTTAGATCGTCGCGTTGAAGAATATATGTGATAATATCTGTTCATTTCTTACCCCGAACATAATCTACCCTATGACGTGAGCCATTATTATTGGCTGATGTGGTGAAGTAAGCAAAGAGTTCCTTCCAGTGAGGGCCAGTGAGTTCGAAACTTGAGGAGGTCAGGGCAAGATGAGTGCTCGCATTACATGTATAAGACGAACATAGGTTACAAGTATAGACTATTATTTGTACAGAAAATCAAGTTGTCAATATTGTTTTCGTTTTAAATTTGTCAGTAAGGTCATTGTGCTACGTGTTTTAACTTTGAAGTTCTTTGAATATCGCCTTTTTCAATAGTTAGCCTGTGCTGAGTCATAGAGTTTCTCGGAAACGTTTTTGTGCTACTCAAACAAGAACATGTTGTGCTCCAACCTTTTTACTTTTGTAGAAGTGAACATTAAAAAATATATAGAATCATCGTCTCCATCCATTTTATTATTTCCTGCAACTCACACTTTATTTGCTTATGTCCGAACTTCTAAGTTGACCTTAATCCTGATGGTCTGCGACAAAATGATTACGACAACTGACGCTACATGAAATAAATGCTTCAAATATTGTCCTCAATTACAATAGCACCAAGATATCTTAGTTCTTTTAGTTATTTGCATTATAAGTTATGGAAAAGAACATAGTGTTGCTGTTAACTAACATCTCCTACATTTTTTTAATTTATAAAAACGCATCATAATCATTAAAGGAGAAGATAATTTTTTTTTTTTTTTGCCTTCATCCTGTCTAAATTTGTATGTTAAAATAAAGAGAAAGAAAGTTATTTGTTTAGTTGAACCACTGTTGTTATGGCAACCAGGGAAGTGGTTAATGAAATAGCCAACCTGTCCATATACACATTGAAACGTTGATTGATTTCGTTATGTTTTAGTAAGTTTCGTTTTCTATAGGAATTGAAGCCTATCAATTTGGGATGGTTCGATTTACTTGATCTATATCACGGCACCAATGGAATACAGTAACTGATTGTACCTGCCATTTAACTCATTCAGCCGTTTGTGCACTGGGACATTTTAAAAGACACAACAGCCTACTAAAAGTAATCTTGGAAGGGAAAATACGTCTTCTTCTTCTTCGTCTACCTTTTTTAGCTCCCTCTGAAGCATAGGTCTTCAACAAAAACTTTCCAAGTCGATCTGTTTCTTGCCATTCTTTAAAGATCATTCCATGTTTTCCCCATCATCTTCATCTCTGTTTCTATCTGTCTTCTCCAAGAATTCCTTGGTCTTCCTCTTTGTCTTTTCCCCTAGGGATTCCAAAAAAGGGCCTGTTGTGTAATACTCTAAGTTGGCTTCCGCAGTGTGTGTCGTATCCAGCGTCATCGTCTTCGCTGTATCTCTTTATCCACTGGTATTTGCCTGGTACATTTCCATAATTCTATGTAAGTGATTTTGTCCTGCCATTTCCACCCTTTTATTCTGCGTAAGCATCCATTAATGAAAGTCTGTATCTTCATGATTGTTAATTTTGTTGTTCTCCATGTTTCACAGCCATATAATAGAACCGACATGATATTTGAGTTGAAAATTTTAATTTGTGTATTTAACCTAATTTCTTTGGATTTCCATATGTTTCCCAGTGCAACGAAAGCTCCTCTTGCTTTTGATATCCTTATTTTGTTATCATTTTCTGGTCCTCCATCTTTATCTATGTTACTGCCCAGATATATGTAAGATTGTACGTCATGTAGAGGTATTTCTCCTAATTTTATTTCGTTATTACCAACTGCATTAATTCTCATAATGTTGGTCTTATCTCTATTAATTTTTAGTCCCAGCTGTTGTGATCTCTCATCAAGTATGTTCATTTTATCCCGCATCTGTTGATGGCTGTGTGATAGGAGAGCTATGTCATCAGCAAAGTCCAAATCATCAAGTTGTTTAGTCAGTGACCACTGGATTCCATTTCTGTTGTTTTGAGTTATTTTCATAATCCAATCCATGGCCAGTAGAAAGAGAAATGGAGACAAAAGGCATCCCTGCCTTTCTCCTGTTCTTATTTCAAATGCTTCTATAAGCTGTCCTTCATGCACCGCACTACATTTCGTTCCTTCATACATTGTTTTTATCAGGTTAATAAACTTTATGGGAATTCCGTAATGACTCAACAACTTCCAAAGCATTCTTCTGTATAAACTATCATATGCCTTTTCGTAATCTATGAATCCAATATAAAGTGGGGATTTTAGTTCTAAACTTTGTTCAACTATTATACGTAGAGTAGTTATTTGATCAGCACATGATCTGTTCTTCCTAAAACCTGCTTGTTCATCTCTCAAATGTTTCTCTGTCCTCTTTTAGTCTCTCCAGAATGATTCTGCTTAATATTTTTCCTGGCACTGATAGTAGCATAATTCCCTTATGTGTGCACTCCTGTAAACTTCCTTTCTTTGGTAGTTTGATCATATAACCTTCTTTCCAGTCTTTAGGTATTTCTTCCCTCTCCCAAATCTCTTGTATCTAATAGATTATGTAACATCTTGGTAGAGGTGTTAATATTTGCTTTGATGGCTTCCGAAGGAATTTCATCTGGTCTGTGGCTTTACCATTTTTTAATAGCTTGATGACTTTCATTATTTCTTCTTTGCTTGGTTTTCCACAGTTAACGTGTAATTCTTCTTCTGCTGGTAGTATATCTGGAGGATTATTTGAGCCGGGTCTGTTCAAAAATTCTTCAAAGTGCTCCTTCCATCTCTTCATTTGTCCCCTTATATTACTAAGCAGATTTCCTTTCTTATCTTTAATAAAGGCATTGATCTGTTTGTATTTTCCACTTAATTTCTTTGTGCTGTTGTGCAGTTCTTTCATATTCTCTTAATTGGCTGCTTCTTCTGCCTCTTTAGCTAGTTCATCTACATATTTCCTCTTATCCCTTTTAATGCATCTTCTCACTTCTTTGTTCACCTCTGTGTAAGCTTCTTGAGTCTTGGCTTTATTACTTCTCGTTTTGCTTTTATTTATGTCTGCTTTTTTGTTCTTTCTTTCTTTAATTTTATCCAGGGTCTCTTCTGTCATCCATGCTTTATTCCGGCGTTCTCTTTTACCGAGTATTTCTTCGCACGTCTCTTTCCATATATTTTTTACCTGTTTCCAATGATCTTCTATATTTATTGTATTTTCTAGTTGTTGGAGGACTTGGTATTTTTTTGATATTGTGATTCGAATTTATCTTTAATTCCTTGTTCTTTAAGAAACCCTACATTGAAATAATTTATACCCTTTTTCGTTGTAGTATATCTTTTTTTCCTGTGTGTTACCGGGGGCTCATTATGAGGGAAGTAAAGAATAGTGACACTGTGACCTTCCAGGCGTGTCATAAGAGGCGACTTAGGAGATTTATCGATGGTTTGACCAGCTGTCATTGTAAAAAGTATTGTTATGGAAACAGCGCTATATATTTTAGATCAGTGATCTCTACAATATGTGCAACTTTGGCACGCAAGGTTTATGTTTTTTGAGATTGTGGTTCTGCCCTATGTGCCGTCTTCGGCTCGAAAGGACAATAGATAGATAGATATCTTTTTAGTTTAAGTTTATGTTTGGCTATCAGAAGATGATGATCTGACGCTACATATGCCCTCTATATACTTTTACATCCTGTAAGGATAACTTAAACTTATTATTAATACATATGTGATCAATTTGATTTTCCGTTCTATGATCTGGTGACACCCATGTAGCTTTGTGTATTCTTTTATGCTGGAATATTGTTCCTCCTAGGCTCACTTGATTAAGGGCGCAGAAATTCACAAATATCTCTCCATTCTCGTTTATATCTCCAAGTCCATGTTTTCCGATAATCTCTTCGAAGCCTCTGTTGTCTGATACTACTTTAGCATTTAGGTCTCCCTTCAAGATTATCCTTGGCTCGTCTGGCATCCATCTCACATTGTAACTGTTTATCAAATTCTTCAAAATACAAGGTAAAAGAGGTAAAAGGCAGATCAAAGCTAACATGGACGAGTAACATCCAAAGATGGATAAACCAGCCTATGATAGCCTGCACTATCAAAGCAGGAGAAATAGCGGAATGACGCTCCATGGTTGCCAACCTTCGATGCGGAGGCGGGACTCAATGATGATTTTACATTGACGTTTAACAGCTGGTATGTGATTGTTTCATGTGTTCCGATAAAAAGTTACAGGTGTGGCTTTTCCTTTTCCTCTTCTGAAATATCCATCGCTGGTTTCTTCACGCCTCAAAGTGTATGGGGAAATATGTTGTTTGTGATATATTTCCCACGATTAACGATATGTGATTGGAATATATATCACGCCAGACCGGCTATTATCATTGAAACATTTCTGATATACATTTCCAGAGACTGGTTATCAAAGTCTCAAAGCGATGCTAAACTATGACGCTGTCATTTAATGGAAGCATTTCTTGTGATACACATTTTTAATGTTCTCTTTATCTTTATTGTTTTCTGGAATGTCTTCATCATCAAGCCGCGTGTCCATTTAGTAATGTTGTATTCACCAGAGCCTGTCTAAAAGAATCCCTGCCTCTAGCCAGATCTCCCACTTCTTGTGTTGCCATGCTCAAGGTCTCCTTGAATTCTTGAAATCACCCTCTTTTTGGTCTGCCTCTGATGCATCGTCTAGGAACCACGCCTTCCATTATTGTTATTTCCAGACCGCTGTGCCTTTTGACGTGGCCATAGTATTTTAATTTCTTCTGTAGGTGTTTATAATTTAGTTCTTTTTAGTTTAGGCTTTTAATATGTCTTCGTTGCTCTTGTTCATTATCCAAGGTATCTTTTGGATTTTAATAATTTGTTTCGAATGAATCGATTTACTTCATTTTGTGTATACCAGATTGTCTTTGATTCACAAACCATGTGTTGTTTTCAAGAATATACTTCTGCTTTCCTTCCTCATTTGTTTTTCAGCGTCGAGGGGAGATATAATTTGCGGTCTTTTGCTCTTCTGTTCACCTCTGCTGCTGTTATGCTTCCTAGTGCTTCTAATATTCCGTTAATCCATCATTTTCGTGGTCGACCCTTGGGTCTGGTGCTCTCGCAACGTTTATTGAGGGCTCATTGTTTTGATCACTCTACCTTGTCACTTGGCCAAACCATTTTATCTCTTATTTACTTATATATTCTATAGCGGGGGGTTTTTTCTTAGCCTTTTTTCTGTGAATTCTCTGAGCATAAACGTGTATCCCTTAACGACCAGCTGAGTCAGTCATAAATAAATGAAGGTACATGCCATCAGTAAGTTGCTGGTAAGTGGCCACATGTTCCACAATGACATTGAATTGTTGTGTTGCAGTTGCTAATTCTGTAATGTAAATAGAAATAAGTAATACTTTTCATATAGTCACAATAATACAATGTTCACTAAAGCAAGCGACAACAACTGCACGACGCATTATAAATAACGAAAACGTCGCGTATAGTCACCAGATATGAGTATCTTGTCTCCAACCACACTCAGCACAGTGTGACCTTCACCAAGGTAATCGTCCTTGTCTGTAGGTCAACTGTCTGAACATATCATTTTTAACCCTCCAAGGTGTTACGTGCTGTTATACCTGGTGTGCCATACGCTCAGGTGTTGAGCAAACATCCCCACGGGCTTTGACGCTGCAAGCGGAAGGCATTGACTCCTGAGCTGGTTTAGAGTTTCTCTGAGACACTAGTTTTTGACTGACGCACGAGGACTCAATGAAACATCAGTATGTGTATGTGTGGGGGTGGGGGTGATGAAACACTAGAGCTCATGTGCGCTGAGATAAAAGGAGCGGTTGTGAAAAGAAGTGCTTGCTAAGTAACTGAAGAAGACTATGGTCTAAACAAAGATGTTAGAGACAATTTATAAACACATTTTATATTCATAGTCAGTGCACGTCTTGCTGGCTGAAAGTGAATACGTTGCTAACTCTAACCTTTGGAATTCGCATAAATAAATGGAAAAATGGACAGAGAGAGAGAGAGAGAGAGAGAGAGAGAGAGGGTGAGAGATAAAACGGAGCGAAACAGGAAGGATGGAGGGAAAGAAGGTCAATATATAGGCACGCTAAGAACCACACAATTTACTTTCAATATCACGTGATAGATAATTCATTCATTCCTATTTACCTCAGGCTAAGCAAAACAAACAGGGCAGAGACTATTTGCTCTGCACCTGGTACCTTGTACTGCAGTGTTTGGATATTTAGAAAACTGTGAATATTCAGTTGATAATTCTGTCTTTTTTGGTCTTTCTCTTTTACTTTTGCTATCTAGTTTCTGTGAGTGTGAGACAATTGCTTTCATTTTTGTTAATTCTATGTGGATATCTTTATAGGTTCATTCCCGCCAGATCATCTCCTCATTCAAATTCTTTTAGTATTTTATTTTTGTGTCCTTTTCATCTGCTCAGTGTACACATGGAATAAACATGTTCAATGGCCGTGGTTGGAATTGTTTGACGCAATTTATTTACATGTTACAACGCATTTATGTGGACTGCTCCGTAAAGTCACCAACGTTTTTTTCTCTTTAGGGTATTTGCGCCGTGTTTCGTTCGTTGTAGGCTGCATTCACTAGAGTAATCGGGAATGCAATGGGCGCAGCCATTGTTGTGTGTTTAACGTCATCATAATGACTCATCATATATTCCTAGATCGACCATACGCTAATCATTCGGTCTGTTTGATGTGCGACGGGGATAATCCGACGACTAACTGTGTTTTATATGTTCGGATTTGCAATAACAAAAAATGTCCTAACATCATCAAGCGCTAAACATCTATATATATATATAAAACTATGACGATCATGATTTTCAGGAGGACGTGAAATTCCGGTCTATATAGTGGATGGGCGGCAGGAACTATTGGAGGCTATGCATGAAAAGTTTTCCTTGTTGTAGTTTCCTCATATTCCAAATCCGGCTTGTTGTAGGAGCTACTGAGTTAAGTGCACTGTGCACACCGTGAGTTGTGTGTCTCATCCGTTTTGATCATGTTTCGACATTCCAATTGTTTACGGTGAATGATGATATCGTATGTATAGGAACAGTTGGCTGTGTTCACTTTCTGTGCGGTTCGTCTTATGTCTTTTGGCGTGTGCTGAGACTGCTATGATGAAGACTACAGTTACTTTTCTTTGTTTGGAAGATGGGTTAGTAATTCGGATGATTCCACTGGCACGAGCGGTTGAGCAATTATGGAATTTAATTCATCTTCAGTGATTCCAAGGCCTTCCATAACTATAACCATAACCATTACCATAACCATAACCAAACATGGAGATTAAATGCAGCCCTGTCTTACCTACTATTATATCAATATGTACATAGTTCTCAATATCATATTTCATCATGGGTGTGTGTTCCCAGTATAAATTACCTATTAGTCTTATGTCTGCATCATCTAGATTATCTTTCAGACGTTATGTTTTTTTTTTAATGTGTATTTTATCAACAGCTATTGTGTAACTTGTGAAATATGCATAGACATGTTCGTTTACTCTGTTTACCTCTCTACTAACTTCCTCATCCAGAAGCTGGCTTCTCTTGCTACAATGTTTTTTTTTTCTAAATCCAAATTGTTGTTCTGCTAATTCCGCACTGATTTCAATATGAATTCTTCTCTATATAACTGTAGTTATATGTCGCATCAAACTTAATGCACATATTTGTGATTACTTCTATGCTAAACCTTACAGTGCTTTTATCATCTCAATCTGTAATTTGTCTGAAGTTACATCTTCATTGTTTTAATAGTTTTCTCTATTTCAGATTTCAAGATTGTACATGCCTTTTACGGTTGTTTCTTGTCCCTTTCATCTTCAAATAGTTATGATGTATTTTCCATCTGTTAGCATTGCTCTTTTTTTATTTACTCCTTCTGTGACGTTTAAAATTCTAATTAGTCTTTTTTTATTTGGTGTGCATCCCTTTTAGATCTTGTTTCTTTTCCAAAATTTCTCTTTTCATACATCTTTGATTGAGCCAGACTTCTTTTGGCTGTCTACACATATTACAGATTTCGCTGACTATTTTGGTGTATTACCTAATGTTCCGTACCTGTCTATTTTGGTGTGTTACCTAATGTTCCGTATCTGTCTATTTTGGTGTATTACCTAATATTCCGTACCTGTCTATTTTGGTGTATTACCTAATGTTCCGTACCTGTCTATTTTGGTGTGTTACCTAATGTTCCGTACCTGTCTATGGTGGTGTATTACCTAATGTTCCGTACCTGTCTATTTTGGTGTATTACCTAATGTTCCGTACCTGTCTATTTTGGTGTATTACCTAATGTTCCGTACCTGTCTATGGTGGTGTATTACCTAATGTTCCGTACCTGTCTATGGTGGTGTATTACCTAATGTTCCGTACCTGTCTATTTTGGTGTGTTACCTAATGTTCCGTATCTGTCTATTTTGGTGTATTACCTAATGTTCCGTATCTGTCTATTTTGGTGTATTACCTAATGTTCCGTACATGTCTATTTCTTCCAATTGTTTTTCAAGATGGCTTCGGTCACCCATTTTTTTCTGATTTTGAGGCAAGATGTAACTTTTTGTAAGGTTTTCTTTATGCATTGTCATCCGGTTGTAACTTTTTCGTCTACATTTTCTCTTCTGTACTGCTCTGTTGCGTCTTATAACAATTTTTTAGATTTATTCTTTATTTGTAGTGTATAGGAATGTTGATATTTTGTTGGACTCACTGCTGTAATATCTAGTGGTATTATCTGAGTATTATTATTCTGTCTCTTTCTTTTTAGTTTTATTTCCATGTTGATCATAACAGGTATTTTTGTCTGAGTTAATATCAGTACCTGGATATGTCTTGGCTTGTATGACGCTGTTTATAAATTTATCATTGATCATTATGTAGTTTGTTCAGTTCCTGTTTTGGTCGTCATGGCTTTTCTCTGTTTATTGCTGTCCTATTCTCAAAATATGTGCTACAAATTATCAACTTGTTTTCTTCACAAAATCGTCTTAGTCTTATTTCCAATTTCTCTTCTTTTTCTTAAACCACAATTTCCTATTATGTTTCTCTTCCTTTTCCTACTTTGACGTTCACGACACCCGTTACAGTTAACGTGTCAGATGATTTTACTTGTTTCAAAACTTTCTTTAAATGTTTATAGTAAGTTTCCATTTGTTCATTTATATAGTCCTGGGTAGGTGCATTATGTCTACATTTTTGCTATGTCAAATACGTTTGCTTTAATATTAAGTAGCACAATTTTGTCACTAAATGTCCAATAAGTATCTAACGATTTTGAGAGTTCAATTTTTTTTTTAACCGTGTTCCTACACCTCTTTGATGTTCTGCATTTCCTGAGTATATAAATGAATGTATTTCTTCATGTGTGTAACCGCATTCTTTCTATCTTGTCACTGAAATGTTTAAAATATTTATATTCATTCTTCCTGCATCTGAAATAAATTTAGAAGTATTCCATTTTGGTACAGAGTTCTAACATTGCAAATATATACGTTTAGGTTATTCTTTATTACGTTTATACGCGTATAATCTCTCTTAACCACTTTCTTTTGTAATAATACATGCCGAGGCT
Source organism: Megaustenia siamemsis (assembly GCA_032433765.1). NCBI lineage: Eukaryota > Metazoa > Mollusca > Gastropoda > Stylommatophora > Ariophantidae > Megaustenia > Megaustenia siamemsis. The sequence goes on from JAVIAB010000092.1 coordinate 177,273,361, forward strand.
ACTGTGTCTTTTACTAGGTCAGCCACCTTCCCTTTTCGTGTCTTAAACATGCCTCTTGTGTACCACACACAGTAGCTGCTTTCGCTTTCTCCACCCGTTGATCATTTCTGATTCTTCTGCTTCATTCACCGTCACAGACTTCGTGTAGTTAAGGAAATGACATTTCCAGGAATGGTCAACAGTATTTAGACTTAGTCTTTAGTGTTTAGATAAGCATGGAGTCAATGGAACAGTGAACACATTGACCTAGATCATGCACGATGAAAAATAAGTATAAATATACCTCTTCCTAAAACACGGAAAAACCACACTGTCAACATCTGCATCAGAAGATAAGGAACAACAGCGGGTTACAAAACATATTTGTAAACAGCAAATAACTCGACTTTACATGAATATTCAGACTATGAGGCCCTAAAAACAGCAATAGAAATAAACTTATCAGTAAAAGTTGATTTACTCCAGATTTTCTCTTATTTTTGTTTTGTCAAACCTCATATTTGTTATATAATCTAAGTGTTATAATTGTCATAATTATAATTTAAACTTTAGAACGGATGGCCGTCATGACAGGCGTGGCACTCCCATACCTGCTACACCCCCGCTTTAGCAAATAACAAGCGTTTATCCTACATAGAGTTCTATTGAAAGTGTTGCGTTGTGGGAAAAGGAAATGGTGCGCAGCTCATGATGAACCTTTTTTTTTTGGCTCGCTGTAAAGGTCGTCGCTGGCAACACGATTTCCATGTGTCAGCGCTGAATCCGAGCAGAAGTTGATGTGGTTGAGAATGCCCCCAGAAATGTTGTCCCAGCAAATGAAGTGAGGCCTCCATTTCTGTGATACGCACGATCCGGACGCCGTTCAGTTTGTGGCAAATTTGCAGTCGATAATATGTCACACATCCTATGCCAATGTAATACTGGCGCCAGACATCATTCCAATACATTCAACGGTCGTCGCCTGTTGCACGAAGGTTCTGCATGCTCTGGCGCCGAACTCGAAATAAAAATCATTTGGATAACCCACTGCAGCAAAATTTCCACCAGTTCTGCACCTGATTTGACTAAGCGATCATCTCGACTCGACCACCAACCAGAATTCCCTATATCATATTAATTCATCTGGTGTAAGTTTTCATTGTCAATATAATATCCAGGAACCATCTAGAAAACAATTAAATGTCCCCCAGACCGGAATTAAGACAACAAAAAGATAAATAATTGTGTGAACGTGTCAGATTTAGCTCATTTTCTATTATGAGAATATAGTCAATCCTAAAGACTCAATTGGATCATTGCGCGAAAAGTTGTTATATTTAAACTGTGACTTCAAACATGAACTTATCGCCACTAACAGCAATATACACAATCTTAGCTTCAAATTGCTTGGTCAGTGAAATGGGTTATTTAAAATTGCTGGCAATTAACACAGATTTCAAATTCAAGTATTTATGCTTCTCTTCAATGTCTAATTTAAAATGTCAGTTTCAATTCGAGTGTTCTAAAAATGTCTACAATCATCAAATATGGAGACGTATGCATGAGATGTGAATACCTAGTACAGTGTGAACAGAGATATTGAGCATCTCCATTTACAAACTGTAACAAACAAAGCCAATTTTCCACTGTACCAATGTAAAGTTGCCCGCTATCTATTTTCGTATTTCTCCATTAATGATGGCTTACGTTTAGGCTGAATATTGATCGTCTGTGCATGATGGAGATAAAGGGTTTGGAGTCAGAACGAAGCCCATTTCAGTTTTCCTACACATTTCCATCAGCTGGGGTTATGTGCCTCGATTAGAGCCAAAAATAAAACCAAATGTCTGCATTTTCTAGAGATTGCTATTTGCAACAGACGATGAGAGATGCGAAAAGAAGTTAAAACTACTGCTATGGTTACTCAGATTCTACAAATGGACACGATGCATTTTTAAATTTGTAAAATATCTGATCTTAATGTAATTGCATCAGTGAATCTCAGTACATCTAGAAAGTTCAAAACGTGACTCACTGATCGAACTATTTTCTGTTAATAATCGACATTTAATAAAAGTGAACTGCAGCACAACGCATTTGTATTTCATTTCTCCTTACGAATGAACAACATGAAAATTAGGACATTAAAAATAAACCATGAATACAGATCGCCTCGTCCGCTTAATATTCATCTAAATGTATATACTGAAGAAAAACTTAAGAAAGTCCATAAATGCATATACCTATAAGATTTTCTATACAGGATAGAAGATTTCAATGAATAATTTAACGTCAAAATGCCAACGGTGTAAGATAGCTATCGCACAAGAGGAAGAAAACGGCAAAAAAAACTCTATCAAGCTTCTGGTCTTATAGTGCCGACTTCGATACCAATTATGAGGGTGGTGAATGCAGATACCTTTTATTAGAGTATCGAACCCGACCCCTCGTTCTTAACACCATTCACTGAACAACATCAGCTTAGAGTATCGAACCCGACCCGTCGTCCTTAACACCATTCACTGAACAACATCAGCTTAGAGTATCGAACCCGACCCGTCGTTCTTAACACCATTCACTGAACAACATCAGCTTAGAGTATCGAACCCGACCCGTCGTCCTTAACACCATTCACTGAAAAACATCAGCTTAGAATCTGTCTCTACATTTTTGTTGTTAATGTCAAACATTATCGTATGTAAAGCGCACGAAAATAATATCACAGCATGTGGAGTTAGGCTCATGCGAATTAACATTAGCGTTGCCAGTAAAGAAAGAACAGGAAATCGTGAAATTATAAATAAAATGGCCGTTGTAAAAAACACAGTGAATGCAGAAACTAATTTCAGGATTAAACACAGTTAAAAAAAAAAAAAAAAAAAAAAAAAAAAAAAAAAAAAAAAAAAAAACTATCTTTACGTCACATAGTACCATTGCTGGTGTATGACGAGGGGCAACCTCGACCAGAGAAATAAAGGCCGCTTGGTCAAGCAGTCGCCACGACGTGTGAGATTCAGGATTTTTATTTCACCCCCGATAGAAAAAAATCCTTTCTGTCTACCGCTGGCTTCGAACACCGAACGTTGGCTTTTCAGCTAGCGGAACAGTGGTTTTAGCCGCACGGCCACGCGCTCTCTATTATTAAACACAGTGAATGTTGAAAATACCCTTTTTAACAAATGCAGTAAGTGTTGAAACTACCCATTTCATCAAATACAATAAATGTTGAAACTACCCCTTCATCAAATACAATAAATGTTGAAACCATCCATTTCATCACATTCAAAAAATTTTGAAACTACCCATTTCATCAAATACAATAAATGTTGAAACTACCCATTTCATCAAATACAATAAATGTTGAAACTATCAATTTCATCAAATACAATAATTGTTGAAACTACCCATCTCATCAAATACAATAAATGTTGAAACTACCCATCTCATCAAATACAATAAATGTTGAAACTACCCATTTCATCAAATACAATAAATGTTGAAACTACCCATTTCATCAAATACAATACATGTTGAAACCATCCATTTCATCACATTAAAAAAATGTTGAAACTACCCATTTCATCAAATACAATAAATGTTGAAACTACCCATCTCATCAAATACAATAAATGTTGAAACTATCCATTTCATCAAATACAATAAATGTTTAAACTACCCATTTCATCAAATACAATAAATGTTGAAACTACCCATTTCATCAAATACAATAAATGTTGAAACTACCCATTTCATCAAACACAATAAATGTTGAAACTACCCATTTCATCAAATATAATAACTGTTGAAACTACCCATTTCATCAAATACAATACATGTTGAAACTACGCATTTCATCAAACACAATAAAGCTTGAAACTACCCATTTCATCAAATGCAATAAATGTTGAAATTACCCATTTAATCAAACACAATAAATGTTGAAACTACCCATTTCATCAAATACAATAAATGTTAAAACTACCCATTTAACAAATACAATAACTGTTGAAACTACCCATTTCATCGAACACAATAAATGTTGAAACTACCCATTTCATCAAATACAATAAATGTTGAAACTACCCATTTCATCAAACACAATAAATGTTGAAACTATTCATCAAACACGAAGGTGAAATTTAAAACAAATGTGTTCCGAGCAGCTCATAGGAAAAAACCTTAGCACCGATCGTGCGAGACTGAAGACATGTCTCCATGACTTAATGAACACCCGACGATAAGCAAACACACATATCTTGCATCAATGCAGACTAACATCTACCAGCTCGGTACACTTGACCCAGGATTTAAAAAATTGCAGCGCCCCACAACGCTTCAGGTAAGATTGGCTATTAAAAAGACATAACGAAGTCATAAAGGAAGACTTATGAAGCTTCAATCTATCGATTACATTAATTTGCATTGAGCAGTGAGCAAGAATAAAGGACAAGAGGTAGGGCTCGATTCTAACCGACGGCTTCTGGTTTCACCAAGCCCTTAAATGGGTACCGGATTTTTTTCTGGGAAAGCAAAGCAGCACAGACGTAATACCGACCACATTACCCCAAAAATCATGTGCCGAGAGTCTGTAAAATTTATGGTCAATAACACCATATTTCCTATACGTCACTTGGCGTGACGGAGGTATTTTACTTTTTTTTTAGTGAGCAAGAATAATCTTACATATATCTGGGCAGTAGTATAGACAAAGAAGGAGGAACAGAAAATGATACCAAATTAAGGACATCAAAAGCAAGAGGAGCATTTGTTGCAGTGGGAAACATATGGAAGTTAAAATAAATTAGGTTAAATGCAAAAAACAAAACCAAAAACAATAAGAATTTTCAACTCCAATGTTAAGTCAGTCTTATATATGACCGTGAAACATGGAGAACAACAAAAATGACAATCATGAAGATACAGATCTTCATTAATAGGTGATTAATCAGAATTTAAAAAAAATGGAAATGGCAGGACAAAATCACTAACATAGAATTATGGAAAAGTACTAGTCAAATACCAGTGGATAAAGAGATACAGCGAAGAAAGACGATGGTGCTGGATAGGACACACGCTGCGGAAGCCAACTGAGAGTATTACACAACAGGCCCTTTCTTGGAATCCCCAAAGAAAAAGACAAAGAGGAAGACCAAGGAATTCTTGGAGAAGACAGATGGAAGCAGAGATGAAGACGATGGGGAAGTATAAGCCAAGTGGCGTATAGTGAATATGGTGTTAGTGACCATAACTTTTACATACGTTCGGCACATGATTTTTGGAGTAATGTGGTCAGTGTTACACCCGTGCCGCTTTACTTTACCAAAAAAGAATCCAATACTTATTTAAGGCCGGGTAAACCTGGAAGCATTCGATCATGATCGAGTCCGACCTCTTGTTCTTTGTAGTCCAGTTCACTAAACACTGAGCTATTGCCGGTCCCACTAAACCTCAACAATTAATATAATTCTGTATCAATCTTTTAAAAAGGAAACAACTTGCGTCCTAAACTTCAATGATTGAATACACATTCTACCACACTCTAGAGAACAATATAAACACCATGCATTAACCTCCATAAATGGATCACAATATTTGTTAAAACTATGTTCATTTATGAAAGGTTATATCCCCGAACACCATACGCCCATACTTTAATAAACTCATGCACATTTTCTATGTAAGATGTAGTCGGAGAATTTAATCTTTCCTGGACATAACAATTCGTCGTTATTGTAAATATTTTATATTTTAAGTTGCGACTTAGCAGTATTCATAAGAAACATACATCGTGGTATGTATTGCCGAGAACTCTAAAAATGTACTAATTTTTGCAAAATTAAATCAACTGAAATTCGTTTACTGAAAGTTGTTCGGAGAAAGCTGGCAGAATTAATAGGATAGAAACGCAGGCATTGTTCGTAATCAATGATCAATAATTGTTTTCAGATGAATATGTATAGTGAACGTTAATAGTATTGATTTTGTTTATCAAAAATAGTATATTTAATCCAATTTATACAAATGAAAGAACGTGAATTAAATAGACTCTTCATAAAAACCACCAGAGAAAATCTTCAATTGCCGCTTTAGATTCAATACACGTACATTTACAATTGGGATCCGCGATAGCTCAGTGATTAGTTTTATAGTTTTTTGAAGGCCCCGGTATCACTGCAAAGGAATTAAAATCCATAATTGCTGAACCGACCGTGCCAGTGGAATCAACAGAATTAACATTTCATCGAATATCCAAACTAAAAACAGAAGTTGCGGTCCCCATCGTAACAAACACAGCACACGTCAAAAGACATAAGGCATAGTAGGACTGACATTGAACGCAACTGAACTGTCCTTCGCCATACGATATCATCATTCATGGTAAGCAATATGAAAATAGAAAAACCATCCGCAAAAACACACAGCTCACGGTGTGCACAGAGCATTAATCTCAGTAGCTCCTGCAACAGAGCCGGACTTGGAATATGAGGAAACTGCACGACGAAGCACTTGAGACAGTGCCTGAATTGTTCACTCCCATCTATCCGCCATATTGACCGGAATTGTTTAGTAAACTGGACTACTAAGGACAAGAGTCGGGTTCGATCCTGATCGACGGCTTCCAGGTTCACCCAGCCTTAAATAAGTATCGGGTTTTTTTCTGGGAAAGTAAAGCGGCACGGGCGTAGTATGGATGGCATTACTCCAAAAATCATGTGCTGATGGTCTGTAAAAATTGCGGTCACTAACACCATATTCCCTTTACGCCAATTGGTGACGGGGCTCTTTACTTTACTTACTTTTTACTTTTACAATTACAACCATAGTGTACAGTTTACATAAATGCTACAATAAGCTATAAGTAAATACAACTATATTTTGTTTACAAACACAACACTAGTACACATCAAGGAGCCACTGTGGCTGAGTGGTTAGTATTTTCACTTCCTGATTATAAGTTTTAAAAAAAGGTAAAGTACCCCTGTCACGCCAAGTGGCGTATAGGGAATATGGTATTTGTGATGTGACCATAAATTTTACAGACCTTCGGCACATGATTTATCGGGTAATGTGGTCGGTATTACGCCCATGCCGCTTTACTTTCCCAGAAAACGCCCATGCCGCTTTACTTCCCGGTACCCAAAAAAGGCTGGATGAAGCGGAAGCCGTCGGATGGGATCGAACCCTCTGATTATAAGTGTTCGGGTTCAATTCCCAGAAGTGTGAATTTTCTTCAAACCAAGGCTTCGGGATTCTATCTATCTATCTATCTATCTATCTATCTATCTATCTATCTATCTATCTATCTATCTATCTATCTATCTATCTATCTATCTATCTATCTATCTATCTATCTATCTATCTATCTATCTATCTATCTATCTATCTATCTATCTATCTATCTATCTATCTATCTATCTATCTATCTATCTATCTATCTATCTATCTATCCATCCATCTATCTATCTATCTATCTATCTATCTATCTATCTATCTATCTATCTATCTATCTATCTATCTATCTATCTATCTATCTATCTATCTATCTATCTATCTATCTATCTATCTATCTATCTATCTATCTATATATCTATCTATCTGTCTGTCTGTCTGTCTGTCTGTCTGTCTGTCTGTCTGTCTGTCTGTCTGTCTGTCTGTCTGTCTGTCTGTCTGTCCGTTTGTCTGTCTGTCTGTCTGTCTGTATGTATGACTGTATGTATGTCTGTCTGTCTTTCAGAGCACACTGATGAAAGGAGACAGCACACAAAACACAAATTCTAGACTTTCTGTGTCCACTGAACGTCGTTATCGAGCTTCAGACCTTACACTGGACTCGCATTGTATCTCGCCATAGTCTCTGTTCTGGGTGTCCGGTTAGCGCAATCGATAGGCGGTTGGCTTACCACGGCAACAGCCGGGGTTCGTACCCTGGCGAGGACACCTGGGTTTTACTAATTCCCTAAAAATTAGTAGGAGCCGCGATAGCTCAGTGGTTAGTGAACTGGACTACTACGGACAAGGGGTAGGGTTCGATCCCAACCGACGGCTCCGGGTTCACCCAGCCTTAAATGGGTACCTGATTTTTTCTGGGAAAGTAAAAGCAGCACGGGCGTAATACCGACCACATTACCCCAAAAATCATGTGCTGAAGGTCTGTAAAATATAGGGTCACTAACACCATATTTTTCCCTATACGCCACTTGGCGTGACGGGGGGTACTTTACTTTTTTATAGTCTCTGTTCTGGGCGAGTTGTTTAGTTTTGGCGAAAGAGTTGATGCCTGCTGTTGCTGCCTCTAGCCAATATGTTCAGTTTAGTGTTTGTTTAGGTCGGCCTCTTTTTCTTTCACTCGTTGATTCCCATTTGAGGGCTTGCTTTGAGATTCTCTTGTTGTCTCTGCTCAACCCATGACCTCGCAGGCCCCGGTAGACTAGCTGAGAAAACCACCCGACTGAGCTACTGACGTTCGGACAACCGGTGTTCGATTCCCGCTGGGAGCAGTGTGAACTATAGTCGTGGTTGGAAAGAAAAATACCCCCACGCGGTCGACCCAGCCGCTTTCAGAAATTGATACCAAGGTATTCGCTGGAAAGCCTCGCATCATGAGTTTCGATGCTTGAAGCGACACTATCCAGAAGTCTCCTAACACTTAAGAAAAGTGAAAACTTTTGAAAACTCGCGTGTTAAGACGCCGATTCAAGTCTCGTACTTTACATTTATCACATGGCAAATATAAGGCCACTATTTTCTCTTGATTATATGTGATATTTTTTATGCTTCATAATTCCTCTTATTTCTACACGTCTTAAAGTTGTTCCATGGGAGTAGTATAGGTGGCTGTGAACTCAACAGAAAAGTGGAATAACATGCACCGAAATACAATAGATTTGGCACCGACTTTGCACCGACTTTGCACCAAAACGGTGCCAAAAAAAAAAAAAAAAAATTTTTTCGAATTCGCGATTTTTTCGAACTTCATAATTTTTTGGGAAAAATTTTTTTTGGGAAAAATTTTTTTTTGGTGTTCGTCAGTTTGTCGAAATGGTTCACTGAGAGCTTAACTCAGGTAAATTCAATAGAGACTCGGTGCTAATCCGGTGATCGCGCTCCGTGTCCAGTGATCGCCTCGCTCGTGTGTTAGATGAAAATGAAAGAGTATTTTAAAAGAGTATATTTGTGAAAGTAAACATAATTATTTAAAAAATATGTATTTGTGAAAGTAAACTCAGAATTATTAAAAATAAAAAAATAAAAAAATAAAAAAAACAGTCTCCCTTCAGGATTCGAACACGGGTCTACTACGTGACAGGCCAGGCAACATGTAAAAAAAATGCTGACAAGCAATAACATTGAAAGGTTAGTTTTGTCGAACGGTCTCCTGTGTTTCTGAGAGCTTAACCGCAGGTAAATTCAATAGAGACTCGGTGCTAATCCGTGTCCGGTGATCGTCGCTCGCTGTGTGTTAGAAATTTGTGAAAGAGTATTTTAAATTCCGTTAGCCAACTCAGGTAGAACCCCGATTGAAAAGAAAACGGACTTATGTTAAAAATAGTAAAATATAAGTGGTCGTGTGTGTTATCGCTACCAACATCATCATGTGTCGTGTAGTAAGGTGTGCTAATATTAAATAGTGACGCTCGCTCTTTCTCATTCAATGAAAAGCAAAACAAAATTCTATATTTCACAACTTTATTAATACATCATATATATATATTACTGTCCGGTCGTTGATAATTTTAAGCGTCTGGGTTTCCTCCCTCCTGTTTTGGTGGTACTGTTTGTTAAATGTCTATCAAACACGGGTGCATAGGAAGTTTCATTAGCCTTCAAAACACAACCGCCCTCCATTTTGACAAAACCTTGATCAAAGCTGGAATAGGTAATCGGTGACTTTTGCTGAAACATCCTGGGCATCCATACTGGCTGCCGGAGCTGTCGTCTGATTAACAAGAGTGAGGTCCCCTTGGTTAACAAAAAAGGGCGTGTAGTTGATGTTAGCATAAGCGTTTTCGAGACTGCCTTAACGCCATCTATAGACAATGGAACTACCCCCTCTGCCTTCATGTCCTATCATCATCATGTGCCACCCTCAACACCATCACCCTTCATGTCCTATCATCATCAAGCCACACAAAGTATCAACCCCTTCATGGCCTATCATCAGCATGTGCCACCCTCAACACTATCATCATGTGCCACCCTCACTCTCTCGCTCTCTCTCTCTCTCTCTCTCTTTCTCTATCGCATATCCAAGCTAACTCAAGTCAAATAAAAATCATCACCAAGCCACACAAATTGACACATCATCATCATGGGCCACCCTCAACACTATCATCATCATGTGCCACCCTCACTCTCTCGCTCTCTCTCTCTCTCTCTATCGCATATCCAAGCTAACTCAAGTCAAATAAAAATCATCACCAAGCCACACAAATTGACACATCATCATCATGTGCCACCCTCAACACTATCATCATCATGCGCCACCCCCAACACCAGCCCTTCATGTCCTATCATCATGTGCCACCCTCAACACCATCATCAAACCTTCATGTCCTATCATCATCATGTGCCACCCTCAACATCAAACCTTCCGGCTTGGACGGAGGAACTGTTTTCCATCAGTCGAGTAAATGAAACAAACCCCGTTACATATGTGTTGAAAGACGATAAGGGCGATGAGATAGAGGGGTCATTCTACACACCGAAAATTCAAAAAGTTGGAGACAAACTCATCATCCCTGCATGTCCTATCATCAACCCCACACAAAGTATCAACCAGCGAAATTCTCTCTCTCTCTCTCTCTCTCTCTCTCTCTCTCACTCTCTCTCTCTCTCCCGCTCTGTCTCTCTCACATTCATGATAAACCAAAACAAAATAGGCTCATATTAAAAAAGTCGACCTAAAACCGTAAAATATTCCACTACAACACAGACCGCTAGACTGAACAGTACTATGAATATAAACGTCCGTGAATCAAGCGCGCTTATAACACGAAGTCTCACATCCGACTAGTTTAAATATAATCCGGTAAATAAAAGTTAGGAGGCAAGGGCAGAAACTTAGGAGGTAAGGGCAGAAACCAAAGAGGCAAGGTCAGAAAACAAGGAGGGAAGGTCAGAAATCTAAGAGGCAAGGGCAGAAACCTAGGAGACAAGGGCAGAAACCTAGGAGAAAAGGGCAGAAACCTAGGAGGCGAGGGCAGAAACCAAAGAGGCAAGGGCAGAAACCTAGGAGACAAGGTCAGAAATCTAGGAAGCTGTGTTAGAAAACAAGGAGGGAAGGTCAGAAACCTAGGAGGCATGGTCAGAAATCTAGGAAGCTGTGTTAGAAAACAAGGAGGCGAGGGCAGAAATCTAGGAAGCTGTGTTAGAAAACAAGGAGGGAAGGTCAGAAACCTAGGAGGCATGGTCAGAAATCTAGGAGGCGAGGGCAGAAATCTAGGAAGCTGTGTTAGAAAACAAGGAGGGAAGGTCAGAAACCTAGGAGGCATGGTCAGAAAACAAGGAGGGAGGGTCAGAAATCTAAGAGGCAAGGGCAGAAACCTAGGAGGCGAGGTCAGAAACCTAGGAGGCGAGGTCAGAAACCAAGGAGGGAAGGTCAGAAAACTAGGAAGCAAAGGCTGAAAACCAAAGAGGCAAGGTCAGAAATCTAGGAAGCTGTGTTAGAAAACAAGGAGGGAAGGTCAGAAACCTAGGAGGCATGGTCAGAAATCTAGGAAGCTGTGTTAGAAAACAAGGAGGCGAGGGCAGAAACCTAGGAGACAAGGGAAGAAACTTAGGAGGTAAGGGCAGAAACCAAAGAGACAAGGTTAGAAAACAAGGAGGGAGGGTCAGAAATCTAAGAGGCAAGGGCAGAAACCTAGGAGGCGAGGTCAGAAACCTAGGAGGCGAGGTCAGAAACCAAGGAGGGAAGGTCAGAAAACTAGGAGGGAAGGTCAGAAAACTAGGAAGCAAAGGCTGAAAACCAAAGAGGCAAGGTCAGAAATCTAGGAAGCTGCATTAGAAAACAAGGAGGGAAGGTCAGAAACCTAGGAGACATGGACAGAAAACTAGGAAGCAAAGGCTGAAAACCAAAGAGGCAAGGTCAGAAATCTAGGAAGCTGCATTAGAAAACAAGGAGGGAAGGTAAGAAACCTATCTACTTCCATACTGATACTAGTTAGACACATCGATCAGATAGTTACATCCAAATCGCAAACATTTTACCCCAGAACACAAAAATTTAGGGTCATACTCAAAAAGTCGACCTAAAAAGCCCAAAAGCTACTCACATAGTCATACTAGTTAGACACAACGAGCAGGAAGTTATATTCTAGGTCCAAAATGTTGGACCAAATCACAACGAACCACGAACCACAACCCCACGAACCATGGACTTAACGAACCATCAACTCACGAACGCGCCGATGAACGCATCGGGTTTCGTGTATAACCCAGGCTCCAATGTCACGTTGAAATAAAATCTGGCGTCGCAAATATCGTCGTTATCGAGAGATTCATAGCGAATCCAGACATCACCCTCTATTACATTGAAATAATTTAGCGGAAATTGTATCTCCACCAGTGCGATCTCATACTGCGTCGAAAATTGCCTCCAGCGTTCTCTAACATTGCCTCGATCGTTCTTTAACATTACCTCCAGCGTTCTCTAACATTGCCTCGATCGTTCGTTAACATTGCCTCCAGCGTTCTCTAACATTGCCTCCAGCGTTCTATAACATTGCCTCCAGCGTTCTCTAACATTGCCTCCAGCGTTCTATAACATTGCCTCCAGCGTTCTCTAACATTACCTCGAGCGTTCTCTAACATTGCCTCGATCGTTCTTTAACATTGCCTCCAGTGTTCTCTTCACAAGTTTCGTAAGGGAAACCTTGGTCGTACTGGGAGAAAAACTCGTTTACCCTATCCATTTTAACGACCCCTTCTAATGATGACTCGCTGAGTGCCAAGTACAGACTATCTGTATCCATTTCACAGAGTCGAAAGTCGGACCTCTCTACGAATCTATCCAGGAAGTCATAGTAAAATTCCAACATTCCCAATTTGGTGTACTGGTAGACGAAAAAACCAAGCTGTGAAGGAAGATCCCACAGGATACTTCGATTTCCAAGCGACACCTCATACAGGTCTTCACCAATAGGCGTCATGGTTTTAAACAGGGGGTTAATTACCAACTTTGTTGTATTGGCCCCCTCTTTAACATAGGTCACGTTCACATGTTTCCCCAAATTCGTCAAGGTCTTCCCATAGGCCGAGAAAAATATTACCACCAGATCACAAAAATGTAGGCAGAAACCTAGGAGACAAGGTCAGAAACATAGGAGGCAAGGGCAGAAACCTAAGAGGCAATGATGGGGGCTATTCCTAACTTTCTTCTCAGTTCTTCATTTCTGAGCTTATCTCTCAGACTGTTTCCTGTCATTCGTCTAACACATTTCATCTCTGAGATCACAAAAATTTAGGCACATACTCAAAAAGTCGACCTCAAAACCATAAAAAGCTACTCCCACATTCATCTAAAAGTTACACCAAAACCGCACCAGATTTGCACCGTGCAAAAACATGCACAAGTTTGACACGCGCACCAGTTTGGCACAATGCACCAATAGACATCCCCATACCAAAAATTTACTGTGATAATCACTTTTATGATTGATACGCCCCTTACGAAGGCTGATTGTTACGCCCCTTACGAAGGCTGATTGTTACGCCCCTTACGAAGGTTGATTGTTACGCCCCTTACGAAGGTGCATTGTGCCAAACTGGTGCGCGTGTCAAACTTGTGCATGTTTTTGCACGGTGCAAATCTGGTGCGGTTTTGGTGTAACTTTTAGATGAATGTGGGAGTAGCTTTTTATGGTTTTGAGGTCGACTTTTTGAGTATGTGCCTAAATTTTTGTGATCTCAGAGATGAAATGTGTTAGACGAATGACAGGAAACAGTCTGAGAGATAAGCTCAGAAATGAAGAACTGAGAAGAAAGTTAGGAATAGCCCCCATCATTGCCTCTTAGGTTTCTGCCCTTGCCTCCTATGTTTCTGACCTTGTCTCCTAGGTTTCTGCCTACATTTTTGTGATCTGGTGGTAATATTTTTCTCGGCCTATGGGAAGACCTTGACGAATTTGGGAAACATGTGAACGTGACCTATGTTAAAGAGGGGGCCAATACAACAAAGTTGGTAATTAACCCCTGTTTAAAACCATGACGCCTATTGGTGAAGACCTGTATGAGGTGTCGCTTGGAAATCGAAGTATCCTGTGGGATCTTCCTTCACAGCTTGGTTTTTTCGTCTACCAGTACACCAAATTGGGAATGTTGGAATTTTACTATGACTTCCTGGATAGATTCGTAGAGAGGTCCGACTTTCGACTCTGTGAAATGGATACAGATAGTCTGTACTTGGCACTCAGCGAGTCATCATTAGAAGGGGTCGTTAAAATGGATAGGGTAAACGAGTTTTTCTCCCAGTACGACCCAGGTTTCCCTTACGAAACTTGTGAAGAGAACACTGGAGGCAATGTTAAAGAACGATCGAGGCAATGTTAGAGAACGCTCGAGGTAATGTTAGAGAACGCTGGAGGCAATGTTATAGAACGCTGGAGGCAATGTTAGAGAACGCTGGAGGCAATGTTATAGAACGCTGGAGGCAATGTTAGAGAACGCTGGAGGCAATGTTAACGAACGATCGAGGCAATGTTAGAGAACGCTGGAGGTAATGTTAAAGAACGATCGAGGCAATGTTAGAGAACGCTGGAGGCAATTTTCGACGCAGTATGAGATCGCACTGGTGGAGATACAATTTCCGCTAAATTATTTCAATGTAATAGAGGGTGATGTCTGGATTCGCTATGAATCTCTCGATAACGACGATATTTGCGACGCCAGATTTTATTTCAACGTGACATTGGAGCCTGGGTTATACACGAAACCCGATGCGTTCATCGGCGCGTTCGTGAGTTGATGGTTCGTTAAGTCCATGGTTCGTGGGGTTGTGGTTCGTGGTTCGTTGTGATTTGGTCCAACATTTTGGACCTAGAATATAACTTCCTGCTCGTTGTGTCTAACTAGTATGACTATGTGAGTAGCTTTTGGGCTTTTTAGGTCGACTTTTTGAGTATGACCCTAAATTTTTGTGTTCTGGGGTAAAATGTTTGCGATTTGGATGTAACTATCTGATCGATGTGTCTAACTAGTATCAGTATGGAAGTAGATAGGTTTCTTACCTTCCCTCCTTGTTTTCTAATGCAGCTTCCTAGATTTCTGACCTTGCCTCTTTGGTTTTCAGCCTTTGCTTCCTAGTTTTCTGTCCATGTCTCCTAGGTTTCTGACCTTCCCTCCTTGTTTTCTAATGCAGCTTCCTAGATTTCTGACCTTGCCTCTTTGGTTTTCAGCCTTTGCTTCCTAGTTTTCTGACCTTCCCTCCTAGTTTTCTGACCTTCCCTCCTTGGTTTCTGACCTCGCCTCCTAGGTTTCTGACCTCGCCTCCTAGGTTTCTGCCCTTGCCTCTTAGATTTCTGACCCTCCCTCCTTGTTTTCTAACCTTGTCTCTTTGGTTTCTGCCCTTACCTCCTAAGTTTCTTCCCTTGTCTCCTAGGTTTCTGCCCTCGCCTCCTTGTTTTCTAACACAGCTTCCTAGATTTCTGACCATGCCTCCTAGGTTTCTGACCTTCCCTCCTTGTTTTCTAACACAGCTTCCTAGATTTCTGACCTTGCCTCTTTGGTTTTCAGCCTTTGCTTCCTAGTTTTCTGACCTTCCCTCCTTGGTTTCTGACCTCGCCTCCTAGGTTTCTGACCTCGCCTCCTAGGTTTCTGCCCTTGCCTCTTAGATTTCTGACCCTCCCTCCTTGTTTTCTGACCATGCCTCCTAGGTTTCTGACCTTCCCTCCTTGTTTTCTAACACAGCTTCCTAGATTTCTGCCCTCGCCTCCTAGATTTCTGACCATGCCTCCTAGGTTTCTGCCCTTTTCTCCTAGGTTTCTGCCCTTGTCTCCTAGGTTTCTGCCCTTGCCTCTTAGATTTCTGACCTTCCCTCCTTGTTTTCTGACCTTGCCTCTTTGGTTTCTGCCCTTACCTCCTAAGTTTCTGCCCTTGCCTCCTAACTTTTATTTACCGGATTATATTTAAACTAGTCGGATGTGAGACTTCGTGTTATAAGCGCGCTTGATTCACGGACGTTTATATTCATAGTACTGTTCAGTCTAGCGGTCTGTGTTGTAGTGGAATATTTTACGGTTTTAGGTCGACTTTTTTAATATGAGCCTATTTTGTTTTGGTTTATCATGAATGTGAGAGAGACAGAGCGGGAGAGAGAGAGAGAGTGAGAGAGAGAGAGAGAGAGAGAGAGAGAGAGAGAATTTCGCTGGTTGATACTTTGTGTGGGGTTGATGATAGGACATGCAGGGATGATGAGTTTGTCTCCAACTTTTTGAATTTTCGGTGTGTAGAATGACCCCTCTATCTCATCGCCCTTATCGTCTTTCAACACATATGTAACGGGGTTTGTTTCATTTACTCGACTGATGGAAAACAGTTCCTCCGTCCAAGCCGGACGGTTTGATGTTGAGGGTGGCACATGATGATGATAGGACATGAAGGTTTGATGATGGTGTTGAGGGTGGCACATGATGATAGGACATGAAGGGCTGGTGTGGGGGTGGCGCATGATGATGATAGTGTTGAGGGTGGCACATGATGATGATGTGTCAATTTGTGTGGCTTGGTGATGATTTTTATTTGACTTGAGTTAGCTTGGATATGCGATAGAGAGAGAGAGAGAGAGAGAGAGAGAGAGAGCGAGAGAGTGAGGGTGGCACGTGATGATGATAGTGTTGAGGGTGGCCCATGATGATGATGTGTCAATTTGTGTGGCTTGGTGATGATTTTTATTTGACTTGAGTTAGCTTGGATATGCGATAGAGAAAGAGAGAGAGAGAGAGAGAGAGAGCGAGAGAGTGAGGGTGGCACATGATGATAGTGTTGAGGGTGGCACATGCTGATGATAGGCCATGAAGGGGTTGATACTTTGTGTGGCTTGATGATGATAGGACATGAAGGGGTGATGGTGTTGAGGGTGGCACATGATGATGATAGGACATGAAGGCAGAGGGGGTAGTTCCATTGTCTATAGATGGCGTTAAGGCAGTCTCGAAAACGCTTATGCTAACATCAACTACACGCCCTTTTTTGTTAACCAAGGGGACCTCATTCTTGTTAATCAGACGACAGCTCCGGCAGCCAGTATGGATGCCCAGGATGTTTCAGCAAAAGTCACCGATTACCTATTCCAGCTTTGATCAAGGTTTTGTCAAAATGGAGGGCGGTTGTGTTTTGAAGGCTAATGAAACTTCCTATGCACCCGTGTTTGATAGACATTTAACAAACAGTACCACCAAAACAGGAGGGAGGAAACCCAGACGCTTAAAATTATCAACGACCGGACAGTAATATATATATATGATGTATTAATAAAGTTGTGAAATATAGAATTTTGTTTTGCTTTTCATTGAATGAGAAAGAGCGAGCGTCACTATTTAATATTAGCACACCTTACTACACGACACATGATGATGTTGGTAGCGATAACACACACGACCACTTATATTTTACTATTTTTAACATAAGTCCGTTTTCTTTTCAATCGGGGTTCTACCTGAGTTGGCTAACGGAATTTAAAATACTCTTTCACAAATTTCTAACACACAGCGAGCGACGATCACCGGACACGGATTAGCACCGAGTCTCTATTGAATTTACCTGCGGTTAAGCTCTCAGAAACACAGGAGACCGTTCGACAAAACTAACCTTTCAATGTTATTGCTTGTCAGCATTTTTTTACATGTTGCCTGGCCTGTCACGTAGTAGACCCGTGTTCGAATCCTGAAGGGAGACTGTTTTTTTATTTTTATTTTTTTATTTTTAATAATTCTGAGTTTACTTTCACAAATACATATTTTTTAAATAATTCTGTTTACTTTCACAAATATACTCTTTTAAAATACTCTTTCATTTTCATCTAACACACGAGCGAGGCGATCACTGGACACGGAGCGCGATCACCGGATTAGCACCGAGTCTCTATTGAATTTACCTGAGTTAAGCTCTCAGTGAACCATTTCGACAAACTGACGAACACCAAAAAAAAATTTTTCCCAAAAAAATTTTTCCCAAAAAATTATGAAGTTCGAAACAATCGCGAATTCGAAAAAAATTTTTTTTTTTTTTTTTGGCACCGTTTGGTGCAAAGTCGGTGCAAAGTCGGTGCCAAATCTATTGTATTTCGGTGCATGTTATTCCACTTTTCTGTTGAGTTCACAGCCACCTATACTACTCATGGGACACAACATATTTTCCTGGAGCATTTGCTATCAAATGCCTCCAATTAATTTTTTTTTAATTTCTTGGGTTGTTTTCCAGCTCTGACATGTATAACTAAGGTGGGATAACATAATCGAATTGAAAATCTTTAACTTTTGGTGTTCGTCCAAAAAAATGGGTACAAAGAATTTTCAAGTGAGGAGACGACGGCATGGCATGATACCGACTATATGACCCTAAAAAATGTACCGTGGTTATGAAAAAAATGTATTTACCAAAATCATATTTCTCGTACTCCTAGCAAGGCAAGAAGCGAGGCTTCGTATTTTTGTTTACACGAAAATATTAAAATAGCACATTCATAGATCCACATCATGTGACAGTATTTGACGGACATCATCATTATCATCAAGTACCGTGCGTGCTGGCGTAGGTGATCATGTCTTTCCACAACTTTCAATTTCAACAGTTATTTATCATTTCTGTTGTTGACCTTCTGACAAGCCATTCTCTTAAGCTGTCTGGTATATTTTCCCATTGTTTCCCTCTGTCTCTTCGTCCCTCAATTTTCCCAGTTGTCACAATATATTCCAGCTGTTTCCTTCTCATTGCATGGCCAAAAAATGATGATTGTTTTCTTCCTAATATTGGCAATTAGCTCTCTTTTTGCTTTGGCCCCTTCATGTTTACATAAAGGATAAAGTGTAAAGTACGAAACTTGAATCGACGTCATAGCACGCGGGTTTTCACACATATGTGCTCGGCCGCCTATCAAGTATCGAAACTCACGATGCGAGGCGGCATTCCTTACCTTCTCAGAGTAACGCCCTGGTACCCATTTCTGCCAGCGGCTGGGTCGACCGTAGGGGATATTTTTGTCCCATCTACGAGTGCAACTCCCACTTCTTCCAGCAGAAGTCGAACACGGGTTGTCCGAACATCGATAGCCCCAGGCGGGTGGTTTTCCCAACCATGCTACCACAGCCATTGTTTATTACTCTTCTTAGCTGTCCATGGTATTCTCAATATTCCTCTGTAAAACCACATCCCTACAGTCTTCAGAGATTTTCTTACCTTGTGTCCTATTGTCCATGATTCACATCCATATGTTAAGACTGGCTCTACATAACATTTAAGAAATCTTTTTTTTGTTTCTTTTGTCAAAAATATACTCTACAGTATCTTCCTCATTTTTTAAACACTGCCTAAGCCACTTTGCATCTCGTCTCTGTTGTACATTTACTATCTGAGGTTAACATTGTTCCAAGATATTTATATTCATTTACCTGTTTTAATATTGTTCTACTTTTTTCATTGTGCATTCCGGTGATGTCTTTTTATATATTGCTACCATTACTTCTGTCTTTTTGCTGTAAAGGCTGGGTCTTTTATTTTTGCTTTATTTCACTATAATGTCTAACATTTCTTGTAACTCATTTTCACTCTTAGCAATTAAGACTGTATCATCAGCATACCTTAGATTATTCATATTATGACCTCCAATTGTTATTCCAGGCATTTCCCTTATGGATCTTAAAATAATCTCACTATAAATATTAAACAAATCTGGTGACAGCACACAACCTTGTCTAACACCCTGTTTTATTTGTTGAAACATTCCCAATTGGTTTCCAGTTCTTATGGTCGCCGTTTGTTGCCAGCACATGTTCTATATTATTCTTAGATCTTTGCTGTCTACGTTTATGCTTTCTAAAATTTTGATTATTTCTTGGTGCTTTACTTTGTTGAATTCCTTGGTGTAATCTATGAAACATAGGTATAGATCTGTTTTCACCTCTATGGCTCTTTCTACTAAAGATCTTATGATATAAACGGCATTGCTTGTTCCTTTATCTCTAACAAAACCACACTGTTCATCGCTAATTTCTAAACTGATTTTGTTTCGCACTCTTCCCATGATTATTCTTTGTAATACCTTAGTCGTGTGACTCATAAGGCTTATTGTGCGATGATCATCGCATTAAATCGCACCAGATTACTTTGTTAGGGCTATGAAAATAGAATTGAACAGGTCATCTGGTATACATCCGCTTAATTCAATATAATTCAATAATTGTGTTATTATTTATATTCCAAAATCACTCATGACTTCAATCTCTTCTTTAGCTATATTATCTGGTCTAGGAGTTTTTCCTGCCTTCATATTGCGCAAGGCGTATTCCACTTCTTCTTTGAGTATTGCTGGTCCCTCACCATTATCCTTAATATTTATTCTGTTCGTTCATCATCATAAAGATTTTTAATGTATTCTGCCAATCTCTTTCCCTTATGCTTTCTTATTGAATCTACAGTTCTCCTTCCTTTGATCTTAAACATCCAGTTTTTTATTGCATGTTTTCTTCCTGTTAATTCTTCAATTTGTTTTGTATATAGCTTTGGCATCTCATTTTTATTGCATCTCAATCTCTTATTTATTCTTCTTGTAACCATTAGCTGCAAAATGCTACCTGTCATTAATTTTTTTTCTTCAATTTGTCCTTACTCGTGGTATAAATTATTTTAATGTTTGTTGCATTGATTCATGAAGTATTTTCCACTGTTCATCAATGCTTTGTATCTTCTCTTTTGTATAGTATCGTTTCTGCATTGTGAGGGTATATTTCTCTTGTAATTTCTTGTCTGAATTGAGTAGATCTAAATTTAACTTGATATCAACTGATGCTCGTTTCTAATTTTACTTTAAGCTTTCCCACACCTGGTATATGATCACTATTGCAATCTACCCCTGGTCTAGTTTTCACACATGCCAGACTCTTTCTAAATCTGGAGACAAATAATAATAAATGAATATTATTATAGAGGGAAATGTCCATAGTGATAGATCAGCGAATCGTTCAAGGGAAGAGATATGTTTACAGTACTCGGAAGAAAGCTCAGTGGTTAGTGAACTGGACCACAAGGACAAGAGGTAGGGTTCGGTCCCAACCGACGGCTTCCAGTTCACCTAGCCTTTAATGAGTACCGGATTTTTTTCTGGGAAAGTAAAGCGACACGGGCGTAATACCGACCACATTACCCTGAAAATCATGTGCCGAAGGTCTGTAAAATTTATGGTCACTAACACCATATTCCCTATACGCCACTTGGCGTGACGCGGGGTACTTTACTTTTTTTTGTTTTTTTTTTTACTCGAAAGAAAAATCACAAATCATCAACAGAAGAAAAAAAGTCTGCTGTATTGCATAAACCAGCATGAGGCTAATATCTATTGGCTTTATATTAAATGTCACTAAAAGGACTCTGTCAGATATTGCCCCAAAACCGTTAACTGATCTTACTCTGTCTGCATCCAAGATGATACATGTACCTACTCCTCTTGTATTATAGACTGTACTGTCTACTGCTTAAAATTACTCCACCTGACAGCATTTTGACGGTAGACAACTAATAAAGCCTCCAAATGTGAGAGAAATAGTTGTAATCAATTCTTTTCCTGGTATGAGACAAGTAAAATTTGGTTCGACCCACACCGACTAGCTTCCAAGTTCACCAAACTTTAATCCGGTACTTATTTTTTTTTCTGGGAAAGTAAAGCGGCACATCCGGAACGCTGACCCAGTTATATTTATTAATTATAATATTAATATCCCAAAATAATATTCCGTGGGTCTATGAAAATTATGGTCACTAACACCATATTCCCTGTACGTCACTTGGAGTGACGGGGTTCTTTACTTACCAGTAACATTAAATGTGATTTCTTCAGTAACATAGGACTGCGGTATGGCCATGAACTTCAATAAGTCGACAGGTGTTTCTTAGCACGTTGAACCGAGACCTCATCGGTTCAACAGTTATTTCTTGGCGTGTTAACCCAGGGTCTCAGTTGTCGAAAAGGTATTTTTTGGTGTGTTAGTCCAGGGTCTCAGTTGTTGAACAGGTATTTCTAGGCGTGTTAACCCAGGGTCTCAGTTGTCGAAAAGGTATTTTTTGGTGTGTTAGTCCAGGGTCTCAGTTGTTGAACAGGTATTTTTGGTGTGTTAGTCCAGGGTCTCAGTTGTTGAACAGGTATTTTTTGGTGTGTTAGTCCAGGGTCTCAGTTGTTGAACAGGTATTTCTAGGCGTGTTAACCCAGGGTCTCAGTTGTCGAAAAGGTATTTTTTGGTGTGTTAGTCCAGGGTCTCAGTTGTTGAACAGGTATTTTTTTGGTGTGTTAGTCCAGGGTCTCAGTTGTTGAACAGGTATTTTTTGGTGTGTTAGTCCAGGGTCTCAGTTGTAGAACAGGTATTTTTTGGTGTGTTAGCCCAGAGTCTCAGTTCTCGAACAGGTATTTTTTGGTGTGTTAGTCCAGAGTTTCAGTTGTCGAACAGGTATTTATAGGTGTGTTAGCCCAGAGTCTCAGTTGTCGAACAGGTATTTTTTGGTGTGTTAGTCCAGAGTCTCAATTGTCGAACAGGTATTTATAGGTGTGTTAGTCCAGGGTCTCAGTTGTTGAACAGGTATTTCTAGGTGTGTTAGTCCAGGGTCTCAGTTGTTGAACAGGTATTTCTAGGTGTGTTAGCCCAGGGTCTCAGTTGTCGAACAGGTATTTTTTGGTGTGTTAATCCAGGGTCTCAGTTGTTGAACATGTATTTCTAGGTGTGTTAGCCCAGAGTCTCAGTTGTCGAACAGGTATTTCTAGGTGTGTTAGTCCAGGGTCTCAGTTGTTGAACAGGTATTTCTAGGTGTGTTAGTCCAGGGTCTCAGTTGTTGAACAGGTATTTCTAGGTGTGTTAGCCCAGGGTCTCAGTTGTCGAACAGGTATTTTTTGGTGTGTTAATCCAGGGTCTCAGTTGTTGAACATGTATTTCTAGGTGTGTTAGCCCAGAGTCTCAGTTGTCGAACAGGTATTTTTTGGTGTGTTAGTCCAGGGTCTCAGTTGTTGAACAGGTATTTCTAGGTGTGTTAGCCCAGAGTCTCAGTTGTCGAACAGGTATTTTTTGGTGTGTTAGTCCAGGGTCTCAGTTGTTGAACAGGTATTTCTAGGTGTGTTAGCCAAGAGTCTCAGTTGTCGAACAGGTATTTTTTGGTGTGTTAGTCCAGGGTCTCAGTTGTTGAACAGGTATTTCTAGGTGTGTTAGCCCAGAGTCTCAGTTGTCGAACAGGCATTTTTAGATGTGTTAGTCCAGGGTCTCAGTTGTTGAACAGGTATTTCTAGGTGTGTTAGCCCAGGGTCTCAGTTGTCGAACAGGTATTTCTAGGTGTGTTAGTCCAGGGTTTCAGTTGTCGAACAGATATTTCTAGGTGTGTTAGCCCAGGGTCTCAGTTGTCGAACAGATATTTCTAGGTGTGGTAGCCCAGGGTCTCAGTTGTCGAACAGATATTTCTAGGTGTGGTAGCCCAGGGTCTCAGTTGTCGAACAGATATTTCTAGGTGTTGTAGCCCAGGGTCTCAGTTGTCGAACAGATATTTCTAGGTGTGTTAGCCCAGGGTCTCAGTTGTCGAACAGATATTTCTAGGTGTGGTAGCCCAGGGTCTCAGTTGCCGAACAGATATTACTAGGTGTGTTAGCCCAGAGTCTCAGTTGTCGAACAGATATTTCTAGGTGTGGTAGCCCAGAGTCACTTTGTCGAACATATATTTCTAGGTGTGGTAGCCCAGAGTCTCAGTTGTCGAACAGGTATTTCTAGGTGTGTTAGCCCAGGGTCTCAGTTGTCGAACATATATTTCTAGGTGTGGTAGCCCAGGGTCTCAGTTCTCGAACAGGTATTTCTAGGTGTCTTAGCCCAGGGTCTCAGTTGTCGAACATATATTTCTAGGTATGTTAGCCCAGGGTCTCAGTTCTCGAACAGGTATTTCTAGGTGTGTTAGCCCAGGGTCTCAGTTGTCGAACATATATTTCTAGGTGTGTTAGCCCAGGGTCTCAGTTCTCAAACAGGTATTTCTTGGTGTATCAGCCCGGGATATCTATCAATAGTCCCGTACGTGTCTTTCAGCGTGTTAACAATAAAGACCTAGAACAAGTTATATCATAAAAAGAAGTTGGTAAATTACACATTCTCATTAGTGTTACCTCAATAACTTCATTTGACTAAAATGATGAATTTTACGTGTGTCCTGGACAGCATTGTGATGGTGTTTAAACTTAATCTTATTTGCTCTGTCGTAAAGAAGATTTTAGACATAGATACCGATTTAAGGGAAATTGCGTTATTGTAGTCTAGAGCCCCCTCAAAGAGCTGTACGTCGTGTTCTTCAAAGAGCCTTAGACCGTGTATTCTAACGCTGACGCTCAAGTACTATATAGAATTTGCCTCTTGTTAAATTACACAGAATGCTCGACAACGAAAATGTGTTCTGAATTTTCTGTAGATTTGCCACAAGAGCAAAGATGATTATCTCTAAGAGTTAATTTCAGAAATAATTTGACCAAACCAGTCAGCCTAGAAGTCAGACGGTATTTGGTGCACTATACGTGTGTATACGCGTACACGCATACGTTTGTCATATCTACGTTGCAAACTCAACGCTGTAAAGTACTTTAAACACAGTTTAATGTTACTATTTGTTCAAGTTGAAAACTGTTACTGTGTTGTCATTTAAAATGTAGACCTACATTATTTAAATATTTGTCACTTAGTGCACATACTTATTCAACATTACAGATGCGTACATTTTAATAGATTAAGAGACGTCATAATTGTATGTCACCAAAGACACAACTGTACACCATTAGACATATGCATGAATTAAAATGGACAAAATGTGTGCTGTCCGACCAACACTTCGCACATAACTGAATGTCACATGCGTTTCACATGCCTCGGTAGCTTAGTTGGGTAGACTACCCGACTGGACTACCGACGTTCGGACTGGACTATCGTGTTCGATTCCCGCTGGGGGCAGTGTGAATTGTACTCGTGACTGGAAAAAAAATGCTCCCACGGTCGACCCAGCAGTTGGCAGAAATGGGGACCAGGGTATTACCCTGGGAAGGTGAGGAATGTCGCCTCGCATCGTGAGTTTCGATGCTTGAAGCGACACTATCCAGAAATCTCCGAACTTTTCTGGATAGGCGGTCGAGCACATATGGGTGTATACTCGCGTGCTAAGACGCCGGTTCAAGTCTCGTACTTGACCTTTATATGCCGGTAGAAGGACTGTCAGTCCGTCGATCACGGAACATCTTCGTTGTTCTGAGGATGAATGTTTTGTTTACATCTCTGACGTCATCACTTCAAGTTTAACGATCGCTGCTTCTGACGTACATTTACTACTACGTGGTTCCCCCCCCCCCCCCCCCCCTTCCTTATCTATCTCTCTCTTTATGACGTTGATAGAGATCAAAGCATAAGCAATCTTCTGTAATCTCCAGAACATTATATTTGAAGCACGTGACCCTGCTTTATTTATTTAGCCGAGCTAAGAGGTTTTCAACATACATCTTACATCGCTTTGGTATGTTGCTAGACATACTGCATGTGTTCCACGAAGAATGTGGATGAGCTCTGCCAAATGTTCTCACATAAGAGATGAAGAGAATACATTTTCTCGAGACTTTTATATACGTCACACAAAAGGAAAAGGTGGGAAATATATATTCGTCATTTGAAAGAAATTCTAGTTGTTGAACAATGTGTAGACACTTAATGTTGCAAAACAAATATATCTTCGTACAAAAATTATGGTGCCACATAAAAACTCTAGCTCCGTTATTTCCTATATTGTTATTTCATTGAACTATGCAAGTTAGTCAACCCATCAGCAACAGGAGAGATCAACGAGATTTTTTTTGCAGATGATCATTGCTGCATTAATACATGACAAAATAGAAAATTTACACGAACACTTAAATAAACTCAACAACACAGGTACAAAATACAACATGAAGGTCAACATCAACAAAACAGAAGTCGTTAGTGTCGCCAAAAATAAATAGAACATCAACATAACTGTAAGACGTAACTAAAACAGGTAGAGAAATTCAAATACCTAGGAAGTTTAGTGACAAACCACAATTCACAAAAAGCAGAGATAGACTCAAGATACAACAAAGCTTGTTAAATTATTGGACAGCTATCACCACTATTATTCAACAAGGAAATAACTATCTAGTCAAAACGGGCACTCTACAATACAATCTTCTTCCCAACGTTATGTTATCAATGCCAATCCTGGACCCTCGATGCAAGAACAATTTTTTAAAAAAAACAACATCTACTGAGATTAAATGTGTCAGAAGAATTATAGGAAACAGTCTAAGAGATCAGATCAGAAATGAAGAGCTGAGAAAATAAGCTAGGAGTAACGTCCGCCATAGGATATATAAAGAAACAACAAATAAAATGGACTGGCCACGCGATAAAGTAGAAAGATCAAAACATAATAAATTATTGTTATTATCTTCGTTTTTTATCCTATTGTTCCAGTTTCTTTTCTGCCTTGCGTGTGATCTGCAACATATTATTATATGTATACCTGTATCTGTTAGACATAACTTTTGAAATGAGTGAGTGTCTGACGTTTCTGTTTAGAAGTAATAATAATTAATGGCCATGAAATATTGATTATAGACAACAGACATAAAATGTGAAATGAATCAAGTGACGAAAGGTTTCTGAGAATAATGGTTTGATTTTCATTAACAGTCGACAAATGAAATGAGAAAACAAAACAAGAGAACGGAAGATATCCACATAACCAGACTATTGAGGGAGTGCGATCTTTACCGACAGGGCGTTAGTCACTCGCTGTTTGCTTTCTTCACCAGCGACCAAGAACAATACAAAAAGGTTGAAACATGTATCGATTTTACAATGTAGGCACATCATGACGACTGAAGGTCACAGACTGCGTGCATGATGGGTACCAAAGCGACTGGCTCCTGGAATAAAAGAAAGAGACATGTCGACACTTGCTAGGAGCTTCTACGTCGGAGTGATGATGGTGATGAAGTAATTCTGCGGCGTCATCGTCACTGCGGATGAGAGATGTATATATTTCTAGGAGCTGGAATGAAAGCAACATAGTATGAAGCAATGCCACACCTCGGCACAACTGAAGATGTTTTGAGTGCAGTGAACAGCTGGCGATTATAGGGTGTCGATGTCTCAGAGCTACATGCCCAGAGAAAGTTCTGAGTGCAGTGACGGGTGATCATAAGATGTCGATGTCTCAGAGCTACATGCCCAGAGAAAGTTCTGAGTGCAGTGACGGGTGATCATAAGATATCGATGTCTCAGAGCTACATGCCCAGAGAAAGTTCTGAGTGCAGTGACGGGTGATCATAAGATATCGATGTCTCAGCGCTACATGCCCAGTGAAAGTTCTGAGTGCAGTGACGGGTGATCATAAGGTGTCGATGTCTCAGCGCTACATGCCCAGTGAAAGTTCTGAGTGCAGTATTAGCTGGTGCTTATCGTGATGCAACAGCCGGTTCCTTGTACGCCACTTTTTCTCTCGAAATCTCAAAAAACAGCAACATAACTCAAAGCTCACTGTGGTGCCAGAAGGAAGAAAATCTATTTGAATGATGCCCACGACGATGAAATAAATTAAGAGCACACATTTTGTTTTCACTTCTGAGCTGCCTCTCATTTTTGGTCCTGCTGACTCTCTTCTCTATCTCTCTATCTTTCGTTCGCCCGAAGTAACGTTTATATCGGCAATGCGGTTTTCTGTTTAATTTTACGTTCTTTTGTAATTCTTGCAGTGGTCCATATAGTTTTGTCTGTAGTGTTTATCTACGGGCTAATGGGTTTTCCTCAGTCTTCTATATTCAGTACAGTCTTGTAGTATGTGTTCAGCAGTCTGGGGCGCCTATCCACGTGTACATATGGTTGAAGTGCCGATCTTGAATTTTGCATACACGTAACTGTGGAGTCGAATGTGCCCTAGAGATAAAGACACTACTTCTTTACTATCTTCTCTGCAATCGCTGTTGTTTTGACTCTGAATATCCAGAGCTGTTGCTTCAATTTTCATGGACACTGGTAATCCTGTAGGTAAAAGATTCGTAGTCGTCATTGATCTCACGGCTTACTCGAGGCATACGACAAAACGTCTCTGTTTTGATCGAGCGTCAAGAGACTGGGGACATACTTTCAACAACTCGAGGCATGATCAATCTTTATGTTAGGGCTTCCAGACAGGCTTCATAACTGATTCCAACAAGAGAGAGAGGAAATGGATTATTTGGCGACGGTTTTCATAAATCCATTCACTATTCACGAATATATTCTATATTTTCTGGTTTTCAGTTTGTGACATGATGCACTCAGTGATCACCATCTTGAACATGCACTCAATTGTTCATAAAACAAGCGTACCATTCAAAGACCTGTGTTCGACATGAAGAATGTTAGCAAAATGTCAAGAAAAGTATGTTGATAGTCTAGGTGACAGGTTGGCCGAAATTCACATAAAACTTGATGCGAGACAAGTTGCTCAATTTCTCGAATATGTCAACCGTCCTACTAAGCATTGATATCAAAGCAGTCCAAACACAATGTTTGAAATTGGCGTGTACAAAATGACCACGTGTAGGCAGCATAATATCACGTGACAAAAAGATCCATGGCAATTGGACATATTAACCTTTACATTTTCGCGCGAACCGGTTAGTTGGTTCATCATCATCGTGTGCTATCTCCGCATCTAAGGTTGGCTACCATGGAGTGTCATTTCGCACTGTCTCTTGCTTTGATAGTGACGGTTGTCAAAGGCTGACTTGTCTATATTTTGATTTAACTCGTCCATGTTAGCCTTAGTCTTCCTCTGCCTCTTTTACCTTGTGTTTTCCCTTCGAAGATTACTTTTAGTAGGCTGCTGTGCCTTTTGAGATAAAATCTCATTTGTCTTGTTTAAATTGGTTTTAGTAGTTCTCTTTTAATTTTTCGTTGTTTTAAGACTTCTTCGTTTATTTTATTTTCTTTGTATCCAATTTTTCATATTCTTCTATAAATTCACATTTCAAAGGCTTCAATTTTCTGTTCTGTTTTTTTGGTCTAATGTCCATGTTTCTGCACAAAACATGAATGTTGAGAAGATATAACATTTTGCTGCTCTAAGTTTCACAGCTGGTGTTATTTGTTTTGATATCAGTATATTTTTCATGAAATCAAAACTACCTTTTAGTTCGTTGTTTAGTGAGTTGGTTACGGCACGGTAATTAAAATCCGGAAACCTTCCGGTAGCGCTGTGCATCTACGATTTCTATATTCTCCTGGCTTGGAGACCGAAAGGTCACCCACACTAAATATGATAGAACCAGGTAAACACGGCCTCGAATCCCGGCAGAGTTAAAAGTCTTTTTCTGTTGGGGTGAAAAAAAAAAAAAACTGAGACCCGAACACCTGGCAGTGATTGCACTGGACAAGCTACCTTTATTCTATAAGTCCCCCCCTCCCCCCACCGCCCCCAGACAGACCCATATAATAGGAGAATGCCGCAGAGATAGTATATATATATATATATATATATATATATAGAGAGAGAGAGAGAGAGAGAGAGAGAGAGAGAAGAATTAAGAAGCCATAATTCTTGCAAAAAGCCCTTTTTTGTGGGAGATCATCCGTTACCGATGTTGTGATGCAAACGACCAGACCTGTCGGTAACCGGGACATGGCAGCCCGATCATGACAAAGCACTCGCAAAATTGGCATCTCAGAACTTCTTGACCAAAAAAAAGAATGTCTCTTGTTCGCAAGACTTTCTATATTTTTTTTTCAAAAATGACACTTTGCGTATTTTGGCTGGTTCCCGAGAGGAAAATGCTGCTAAAAGTGACCCGTTTAGAATCTCAAGAAGACATTATGCGGAAAGCTACAGTCCAGCTATCCTCCATTTCCAATGAGGCCTCCCGCAAATTCTTCCAACAATAGTGGCACTGCTGGAAGAAGTCGTCAAGTCCCGGTGAAAGTACATTCAAGGATACTATGATCTCAGACATTGGTGAGAGAAAGTATTTTCTATACAAAGGTTCAATACCTTGTATGTTGTTAGAATCAGCATCAGTGTACACCGGCCGAATCAATGGGTGCTCCGATATCCCCCTAAAAAATCTCGAGAAAGTCCGGGAAGAACCATAACCCACGGGCATCACAGCCTGGGATCCACGATGTGGGTAGGTTTTGGCGGATAATTTTGTCCGAGCAGCAGCCATATTTTATGGCCTACTCTTTTCGATTTTAATTGCCAAGGGTTCTTTAACGTGCGCGAGTGCACACGGGACCTCCTGATTACTGCCGCTATCTGAGAGGTCTAGACATCGGATGTATGTGTGCATGTACATATATATATATATATATATATATATATATATATATATATATATATATATATAATTTGAACAACTGAATGCGTTTGCCCGCGCGCGTGTGTGTGTGTGTCTGTGTTTGCAATTACCTAATTCAGAATTACGTGATATCGTCACCTACGTAGTAGTCGTAGTTTAAATCACTGGCGATAAAATGACAAATTGTTGAGAGTCCCAGTCTGACACTTTTCTGTCGTCCTTGAAATCAAACACAAAGGATCCTTAACTCACTGAACCGGCAAAGGTATTAACCGTTGACTTCCCTCCCTTTCCTTAACCTCAAATTCCGTGACCTCTCACAGTAAGTGAATTCTTCACTCCTCTACAACACGTTAATGTAACTGGGCATGCTGTAACTTACTTAACACGGACACAGAGCAAAGAGCTATAATACAATATTGAGTTATTAAAAAAAATGGTTAAATTCTTGAGACCATAAAATCGCGCAATGATCAAAGCTTTCCCGAAGCTGCTGAATAGCTTGATAAAACCTTGAAGCAGAATGCAATAAAAATTGACGAATGTTGGAGCGCAACGTGATAATGTTAGGCAAAGATCGATTCATACCATATACATTGTACAAAGATTAATAGAAATAGCCTCAGAAGTGAGTGCATATTATGCTTATTCGTTGTACATTAAATTAAGTTATCCAATAGGAGGTTATGAAAATATATTGGAGAAAGTTCAATTACAAGAACAATTAGCAGTCTTCTTTATTGAAAACTCGTTGTTGCGATAGCATGAAAGAGGACGAATTTACAGCTGGAAAATAAACAGTTTTATAAAGATTTTTTTTAATTGTTGAAAGTTGGGTGTTTTAGTGTCGAGTCTAGTTGGTTATAAATGTACCGTTATGGTAAACAATGATTCTTTAAAGATATAGCAAGGGAAAATGGTATGTCATAGTAAAGTAGCAAACCTTTACAGTTGCCCAGATGGCAGAGTTTTAGCAACCTATCAAACCTTTACAGATGCCCAGATGGTAGAATTATCTCTCTCTTTCTCTCTCTCTCTCTCTCTCGCTCTATATCTCCACTTATATCCCTTAGGGTATCGCGGGAGATATAAAGTTCTAGCTGCAGCTATTCTTGCAACATTAACCGTTGTCAGTTGATGCTGTTGACGCGTTTTTTCGGATGTTGTCAGTCCATCTAACTAATGGTATACCACGAGCTCTTCTTCCAAATCCTCTTTTAATGTATGTTTTCCATGGTATAGAATTGATTGGTATCCTTTCTAGATAAGCAAACCATTTCATGTGTTGTCTCTGTATGTCATTTAGATTTGATTGAATGCCTATATTCTCTCTTACTACGTCCCAGGACAGGCTGGAGTACGAGGAAATAAAAGAGCGGACAGGTTGGTTAGCTGTGCTATTGTTGACGACGGTCAACCAATGGATCGGGCTGATATCATTAATGCCTGCCCTCCGGAAGTGGGAAGGACACAGGACTTCGACAACCATGAGTCCACGTCACTCCTTCGGATGACAGAGATGGGAGTTAAGATGGGTACAACCAGAAACGAGAAACTTAGTGGGAGTGTAAGAAGACTTGTCAACCAACACAGAACTAGAGTCGTCAGTCGCTGGACACTGCAGGACTTGCTGAGGAGGAGATCTGAGCTAGTATGGGTATGGTCGGAGTGCAATAATGATGACCCGCTAATAACTCAATAATTCTCTCTCTTAATTCTGCCTCTTCTGGTCACTTCAAGCGCTTTTATCGATCATCTATGTTTGATGACGGGAGCCGCGATAGCTCAGTGGTTAGTGAACTGGACTACAAAGGACAAGGGGTAGGGTTCGATCCCAACCGACGGCTTCCAGGCTCACCCAGCCTTTAATGTGTACCGTATTTTTTTCTGGGAAAGTGAAGCGGCACGGGCATAATACCGACCACATAACCTCAAAAATCATGTGCCGAAGGTTTGTACAATTTATGGTCACTAACACCATATTCCCTATACGCCACTTGGCGTGACGGGGAACTTTACTTTTTTTTTTTTTTAACTATGTTTGATGACAGACTTTTAGTCATCCAAAAACACAATTCAGATTAAATTTTGGCAGTAATTTTGAAATCTAATCAATAACGGAATTGTGTTAAAATATTTCAAACGTTATAATTAAAATATCTTCAAAGCCTGACAAACCTGTACAAATGATATGATAACTCTGCCATCGCAGGAAACACATCTACAATAGTGAACTCGCTGATGAGATCTAAAAAGCCCTGGAGAGAAAAAAAAAAAGAAACAGAGGCTTAAGGGTCTTTTGAATAAAAAAAACATAATCGCTGGCCTCTTTCCAATGAAATGGAAGAACTTTCGCTTAAATTATCATAGAAACAACACCACCTAAAAATCCTTGTATGAAAAGGGCATTGAGTTATGTTTTTTTTTAATCGCGCATAATGATCATATACAACATATTTTAATAATTCAGACTTTCAAATAATGAAATTGTCCTCTGTCAATAGAGTCCAGAAAATACAGAACACGTTCCGCAATGTTGCAACATTCACTATCTCATCATCATCATCATCATCATCGAGTGCCTTCTCCGCAACGAAGGTTGGCTACCATGGATCGCCATTCTACTCTGTTTCTTGCTTTGATGGTGCAGGCTGTCATAGATTGACATATCCATATTTTGATGTTACTCGTCCATGTTATTCTTGGTCTGCCTCTGCTTCTTTTACTATTTAGTTTAATTATTCACTATTTAGTTTGAGATAAATTCTATACTTGTGAGCCGAATGTGTGGGATACAATCTTAGGCGATTTGGAGATGTCGAGTGTGGGAAAGTTTTGATAATAATAGACAAGAGTGTCTGAAGTAATCAACTTGAAAGTATTGATATAATAGTTAAGAGTGTCTGAAGTAATCAACTTGAAAGTATTGATACAATAGATAAAAGTGTCTGAAGTAATCAACTTGAAAGTAATGTAACAATAGACACGAGTGTCTGAAGTAATCAACTTGAAAGTAATGATACCTTAGATAAGAGTGTCTGAAGTAATCGACTTGAAAGTATTGATACAATAGATAAGTGTCTGAAGTAATCAACTTCAAAGTATTGATACAATAGACACGAGTGTCTGAAGTAACCAACTTGAAAGTATACAATAGATAAGAGTATCTGAAGTAATCAACTTGAAAGTATTAATACAATAGATAAGTGTATCTAAAGGAATCAACTTGAAAGTATTAATACAATAGATAAGTGCATCTGAATTAATAAACTTGAAAGTATTAATACAACAGATAAAAGTGTCTGAAATAATCAACTTGAAAGTAAAGGTAAAGGTAAAGTACGAGACTTGAACCGGCGTCTTAGCACGCGAGTGTATACCCATATGTGCTCGGCCGCCTATCCAGAAATGTTCGGATATTTCTGTATAGTGTAGCCTCAAGCATCGAAACTCAGATGCGAAGCGACATTCCTCACCTTCCCAGGATAATATACCCTGGTACCCATTCTGCCAACGGCTGGGTCGACCGTGGGGGTATTTTTTTTTTTTTCCAACCACGAGTACAATTCACACTGCTCCCAGCGGGAATCGAACACGGGTTGTCCGAACGTCGGTAGTTAGTCGGGTGGTTTTCCCAACTAGGCTACCGAGGCCCCCGAACTTGAAAGTATTAATACAATAGATAAAAGTGTCTGAAGTAATCAACTTGAAAGTATTGATACGATAGATAAGTGTATCTGAAGGAATCAATTTGAAAGCATTGATACAATAGATAAGTGTATCTGAAGTAATCAACGTGAAAGTATTAATACAATAGATAAAAGTGTCTGAAGTAATCAACTTGAAAGTATAAATACAATAGATAAAAGTGTCTGAAGTAATCAACTTGAAAGTATTAATACAATAGATAAGTGTATCTGAAGTAATCAACTTGAAAGTATTAATATAATACTCGTAGATAAGTGTATCTGAAGTAATCAACTTGAAAGTATTAATACAATAGATAAGTGTCTAAAGTAATGAACTTAAAAGTATTTATACAATAGATAAGAGTGTCTGAAGTAATCAACTTGAAAGTATTAATACAATAGATAAGAGTGTCTGAAGTAATCAACTTTAAAGTATTATACAATAGATAAGAGTGTCGGAAGTAATCAACTTGAAAGTATTTATACAATAGATAAGAGTGTCTGAAGTAGTCAACTTGAAAGTATTGATACGATAGACACGAGTGTGTGAAATAACCAACTTGAACGAACGACAAAGAAGACTGTTTAAATGTAACAGTAACAAGCTGTCTATCTCGAGATCGATGTGTAACAGTTGGTTACTCAAGGGTGAACATAACGTTTGTTATGAGTCAATAGTCCTATTCTAAAATGACAATCTCATAAAAAGAACTCACGTAATTTGATGATGAGTTTTATCTTGATGATTTTACTGTGTCTTCGTCTTTGCGTCTTTTCTTTTCTTGCCATGTTTATTTTTTGTCTCTTTACTTTCTGGTTTGTATGCCTCTTTTTACCAGTGTGCGCCCTTTCTGTCTATCTGTGGCATGTGTTTCCGTGCGTTCATGATGAATTGCTTAATGTCACCGCAAGCATGCATCTATAACAGGGAGTGCTAGTCAGCCGATAGGTGGTGTATTTGTTTTCAGCTCCGAGTTATAGAATGTCTTTTCGAATTCTGTCATTTTTCATAGCATTCCAACCTATCTTAAGCGACGTTGGCTTAACAGAGTGTCTGTACTGCGTGTATATGGCCCTTCTCGTTTCGTCACATCATCTAATGAAGGCTATTGTGTATTTTTTGAGGATTTGTTTTTATCGAACAGTTTCTCTCGTGGTTAATTCTACCAATGTTTGACAAACACACACGGTCACAGAATGAACAAGTCAGGCCCACTGTTGCACAGGGTTTTCCGTTCTTTTTCATGAGTCTTTTCTCTTCCAAGTTTTGCCTTAGCACAGTACTCAAATGATGTTATACCATTCCTTATACATGCTCTCTACTCTCTAGGATGTGCGATCATTTGTCAGATGTTCCCAGTCATTTTCACAGATGGAGAAGTCATTCAGAGATGCTTGTGTTTATTGCCTTAATAAGCGCGATGTTGATTGCATGATTATGGTACCTGATCTCTACAGGTAGATAGAGCAGGTGGAATTCGTTAAGCCGATGCTTTGATGAGTATACCAATTAAAATAGTTAAAAAACATAATTACATTCAGTAAAAGCTTTCATTTGTGAACATGAAAAGAAACTATAAGAAATCAGTGTTAATAAAATACGAGGCTGAATCATGTTATTATTACCATCTCATTGTGTCATTAGTGCTAATGAATGCGATCATAATCTTCCATACTTTCACTTTATACAGATCCCAGTTATTTCTTCTCTTTATTGATTTCCCAGCTGCTTTTATCTTTCTATATCTTCATTGTTACTCTGTGTGCTTGTTTACATGAATTGTGGCTATTGTTAACTCAGTATTTATGACCCTACCGAGAAATCGTACTAAACGATTTATAAATAAATAAAATAAACAAAATTATGATTTTTGTCCTAAAGATCATGAAAAGCGTGAGTTATTGATGTATCAGGCATCTTACGCCGTCCTAGGTTAATTATGAGATTATCTATCATTTTTTTACAGTGACTCAAAGCCAAATTTTGTGACATGTCAAATAAATGTCCATAATATGCATTTATGATTAAAGAATACAAAATGATAACTTGTTTTTCCTACATAAAGCTACAGTTATTGAAGGAAATTATTTATTTTAACTAGGAAAAGCTTTAAAAAGATCTGTTCTGCATTGCTAAACCACGTCACCCACATGGATTATATCAGAAGTCTCTAGCATCTAAATTGACCGACTAATTTCTGTAATCTTTCATGATGGTTTTCATTTCTTAAAAACACATTGGGCCATTTTTGGTTGACTCCTCCACTTTGAAGGTTCATCAACTTTTCGTACTTAAGATTTGTTGAATGATTTCGGGTGCAGCGATGGATTTCGTTTCAGCTTCCTTGTCGCAGTTATAATGATACCGTTTGTCCATAGTCAGTTGCTGCAGTAACCCGTCGACGTCTTCAGATATGTTTCTTCTAAAAAAAAAGACAACATAATTGTGCTATATTACAAGAGAGATCCACACTAAAAACAAATTAATAGGAACATGTAAATAGAGATATGTAGTAGTGTCAGACTTGAGACATTTCAATCTTAAGAATGCGACGCAAGACGCACCAGAGTCAGACAGCTATGTCTTTCCTGATTAAGAAGAAACATTGTGCTACAGTTTTGTCTATTGTGAGTTTCTGCAGTGACCCGTCAATGTCCTCAAATCTATTTTAATCCCTTATATTTGGGCACGCTAGAAACGCTAGCAAACCTGATACGCTAGAAAGAGCCGTGGGTTGTTGCGTGTTATCGCGGTTTAATCTAGCCAAGCCGGCTGTGCCAGGTAACTCAACACTGGTTTACCTAACCCGGGCGTTGAGGGAACATACCGCGGCACTCACAGCTAATTTTTCCATCAACTAGAATCGTGGCAACATGAATAGTATCTTTCTCTCAATTCAAATTATCCAGACAAAAAAAAAGCTTACTATAAATTATGTCTACAGTAAGTTTACGCTAAAAAAAAAAAAAAATTCAAAATCTCTCAAATATTTCTATTTTCTGTGTTTACCCACTGATCTAGAGGCAAAACGGACACTATAACCCAATCTTCTTCTCAATCTTGTGCTATCAATGCCAGGCCTGGACCCTAGACTAAAATGCAGTAAGAAAAATATCCACTACCGAAATGAAATGTGTAAGACGAATGACAGAAATCGATTGAGAGATAAAATCAGAAATGAGGAACTAAAAAAATAAAGTATTAATTTCAGTCATAGAATACATAACGAAACAATAGATACAATTGTTTGACCATGTGATAATACAGAAATACCAAAACATTAAACAACGAGCCTTCACTAAACGTTGTGAGAACACTAGACTCAAGGGCCGACCACGAAAACGATGGATTGATGGAATATTTGAAACTTTAGGAAACATAACAGCAGGAGAGGCCAACAGAAGAGCAAACGATGGGTTAATGGAATATTAGAAATACTAGGAAACATAAAAGCAGGAGAGGCCAACAGAAAAGAAAAAATGGATTGATGGAATATTAGAAACACTAGGAAACATAACAGCAGGAGAGGCCAACAAAAGAGAAAAAAATGGATTGATGGAATATTAGAAACACTAGGAAACATAACAGCAGGAGAGGCCAACAGAAGAGCAAAAGATGGATTGATGGAATATTAGAAACATTAGGAAACATAACTGCAGAAGAGACCGCACACAACAGAAGAGCAAAAGATCACAAACAATATATTCTCCTGACGCTGAAAGGCAAATGAAGAAGGAGAGAAAAAGACGAATGTTCAATGTTTTGTTTGCACGAGCGTCATTTCTGAGGGGGAAAAGTGACACTGCCGGGAAGGCAATGACGTCAATATTACCAGGTTCTCAGTTTATGTTCGACTAATTTCTTTCATAGTTCCTGTTACCTTGGAGAAGAGGAAGTGACCACAAAATGCAAACATTGTACGGTTAAAGCTTTACGTAATTGATGGACGACGCAAATGTGAACGTTTCGACGCAATAGGCCTTCAGCAGAACAAACAAACAACACACACACAAATATGTAAGTAAATATGAAGGGAGGTCAAAAAGTAATGCACACCATTTTTTTCTCGGCTAATAATAAAGATAGGAATATGAAATTTCGCACACTTGGAATATGACATGTTCCAATTATGTGTACCAAATTGCACAGCATTTTGATAAATATTACGCAATCTATGAACCGTTAAAATGGAGCTTGTCAACAATGTCCGTTACAAACAGCGAATTGTCATAGAATTTCTGGTTGCGGAAAAAGAAACTGTGGCAAACATTCATAAACGACTGTGTGCAGTGTACAAATGTTCTGCAGTCGATAGGAGCACAGTTAGTCGCTGGTTCAGAGAATTAAAGCTGCAGAAAGTGTACGAGTGGAGCTGCATGATTTACCGCGTTCTGGACGTGTTGCCTCGGCTACCAGCACAGACATGTTAAACCGGGCTGATGCCATTATTCGTAAGGATAGGCGTATCACTAGTCAGCAATTGGCATTGCAGCTTACAGTCAGCAAGGGAAGTGCAATCGCAATTTTTAAAACTCTCGGATATTCAAAGATTTGCGCTCGATGGGTTCCTCGGTGCCTAACAAATGATCACAGAGTTCAAAGGAAAACATTCTGTTCTGAATTGTTGGAGCGTTTCGGTGTTGAAGGAGAAATGTTTTTGTCAAAAATTGTTACCGATGACGAAACGTGGGCACATTATTATGAGCCTGAAACAAAAATGCAGTCAATGGAATGGCATCATCCGCAGTCACCAAAAAGAAAAAATTCAAAACATCTCCATCAGCCGGAAAGGTGATGATCACTGTCTTCTGGGACATTGATGGTGTGATTCTTGTTGATGTAATGACAAGAGGTGAGACAATCAACTCGACAGCTTACATCAATAAACTGACAAAACTCAAAAATCGGTTCCACAGAGTTCGGCCTAATAAGCCATCTGCAGATTTGTTGCTTCAACATGACAATGCACGCCCTCACACAAGTCTGGTAACACGGGAAGCAATCAACAAATTTGGTTGGACTGTACTGCCCCATCCTCCTTACAGCCCTGATCTGGCTCCCTCAGATTTCCATCTGTTTGGACCACTCAAAAAATTCCTGCGTGGGACACACTTTGACAATGATGAGGGTGTGATCCGTGCAGTTAAAAAAATGGCTACGCGAGCAGGACAAAACTTGGTACAAACGAGGCATTCATGACCTAGTTTCGCGTTGGCGTAAGGCAATACGCTTGGACGGAGATTATGTTGAAAAATAGGTATTGTAAAGGGGATGTTCAGCTACAATCTGTGAAAATTTCACACATTTTGCCCGAATAGTTTCCGAGAAAAAAATTGGTGTGCATTACTTTTTGACCTCCCTATCCTACATAAAGGACATTATACAATTGTAATAATATGTAAGTAAATAAAATAAATTATACAGAAAGGACATTATACAATTGTAATAATAAAATTGTAATAATATGTAAGTAAATAAAATAAATCCTACATAAAGGACATTATACAATTGTAATAATAAAATTGTAATAATATGTAAGTAAATAAAATAAAGTCAATCCTATATGTATGATTTAATTTACTTTTTTTAAACTTAAATATTTGTGTGTTGTGT
The DNA here is from genome assembly GCA_032433765.1 of Megaustenia siamemsis. Taxonomy (NCBI): domain Eukaryota; kingdom Metazoa; phylum Mollusca; class Gastropoda; order Stylommatophora; family Ariophantidae; genus Megaustenia; species Megaustenia siamemsis. The sequence continues at coordinate 177,313,193 of JAVIAB010000092.1, forward strand.
GTGTGTGTGTGTGTGTGTGTGTGTGTGTGTGTTGTTTGTATGTTTCTGCTGAAGGCCTATTGCGCCGAAACGTCGTTCAAATTTGTGTCATCCATCAATTACGTAAAGCTTTAACGATAGCATTCTTGTTCTTGTTTGTTTACTTCTCCTTTACATTCAACTGTGCTGCAGCTTCACGATGTTATGCATTTATTTGTATCTCTGCTTCCCTCGACCCCTTCCTGTTACCTTGTGACTCTAAGGTAGCGATTTTTCACCGAAAGTTAGTTTCTTGCCGTTCATTATGATCCAACCCACAGATCGCTAGCGAGACTTGCCTGTAGACCTATTCTGTGCTTTCCATTAACGCAATATAAATCAGTTAAAGGAGCAAATGACGAATTCTGGGCCGTGCGAGGGTAACAAGCATATTCACTCTCCTTCAACAACGCCATCTAAGACTGCTAGTCCACACTGTCGAAAGAGGGTTGGACGGATTCCTAAAGATATCATATATGGAGAGAGAAAAAAAAAGTAAAGTACCACCGTCACGCCAAGTGGCGTATAGGGAGTATGGTGTTAGTGACCATAATTTTTACAAACCTTCAGCACATGATTTTTGGGGTAATGTGGTCGGTAATACGCACGTGCCGCTTTACTTTCCCAGATAAAAATCCGGTACCCATTAAAAGCTGGGTGAACCCGGAAGCCGTCAGCTGGGATCGAACCCTACATCTTGTCCTTTGTAGTCCAGTTCACTAACCACTGATCTATCAAGGCTCCCAAATGGGGAGAGAGAGAGAGAGAGAGAGAGAGCCGTGGGTAGAAAAAGATACAAAGACTCCTTCTTCACTACAAAGGCGTATATCAACGTGACATGAGTTTCTGTTAATATAAACATGACTGACTGGCGGAGCTTGCCAAAGTCAGATCTTGCTGGGGGCATATAGTAGGCGCTGGCTTGGAAGCTGGTGAATTTAATTTGCGAAAGTCTGTCAAAGGGTTTAAAAAAGAAACTTCAAAAGCCAAGACACTCAATTCATTCATTGTCTCTTGAGACTGATATAACTGTACTACACATGCTACTACTACTATTACTACTTATTTTTTATGATATAACTGATAAACTAATATCATACATTTGATATTATTGGAAATGAATTGGCAAGTCAGCATTTTCAGCAAGTTACTTTAGTATTCCTTAGATGATATCACACAATAGTGTTTTTCTCGTCTTATTGGTGGAAACATATTGCAATTATTTATCTGTGTAATGTGATCGTATTTAAACCATGACCGACCGATATCACTTTTTCTTCTTCCACAAACGTTATTCCAGAAACGCCCAAAAACATTATACAAATACATCAACATTCAGAAAGGATAATTACCCTAAGAGTAATAGAAAACAACGTCAATATAACATACATCCAAATATATGCGCATTGCAACAACAACGACGAAGAAAGCGAAGAATTCTACGAAACACTGAACGAAATCATTAACAAAGTAAATAAGAATGAAGATCTACTGGTGATGGGGGACTTTAACGGGAGACCAGGGAAACGCAATTATGAGAACTCCAAATATCTGGGCCCATTTGGAGATAACACAAATAGAAAGAACGAAAATGGCAACCGACTGCTTGAATTATTCAATCGACATGAATTATGTATAACTAACACTTTCTTTAAACATAAAGACTCACAAATATACACCTGGTATAAAAGGAACGATAACAATTGTAAAAGTCAAATAGATTTCATCCTAGCGAGAACACAAAGGAAGAGGAAAATCAGAGACAGCAGAGCGGTACCTAACATCACAAATGATACAGACCATAAAATGGTGCTCAGAAAGCAAAACAAGATAACAAGAACCAATTGAAAACACGAAAACAATCCGAAAGGACAATAAAATTAAACCAACTTAAAACAGAAAACAAAAAGAAAGAAATAGAAAAACATATAGAAAGCCAATTTAAACAACTACGACAACAAATAACTACAGTAGATAACGAGTGGCTCATATTTAAAAAATCATTGACGAAAATAGCAACCGCAATATGCGGAACGAAGCAAAGGAAGAAGGAGGGAAAGATGAGCACTCCATGGTGGAATGATATAGTCACGAACGCCATAAAAAGAAAGAAAAAACTATACAAAATCTGGCTAAAAACTAAAAAGCCAAGCGATTATGATATATACACATTAGAAAGAAGAGAAGTGAAGAAATTAATCAAAGAAGAAAAACATAAAGCATGGATAAAATTTGGAGAAATGATTAGTAACAATCACAAATCAGCATCCAGAGATTTCTATAGAACAATTAAAGCCCTAAGACAAAAGAAAGACAATTATAACCCAACTGAAATCATCAATGATAAACGAGGCCAAGCAATAACAAACAAAGCGCAAATCTTAACGAGATGGAAAGAATATTTCGAAGAACTTTTGAATGTAGAAACATCGAGTCCAAAAACTCACAAAAAACAACTAACAGTTGGTGATAAAGAACCAAATATACTAATGGAAGAAATAGAGCAAACATTACGACTAGCACCAAGAAACAAAGCCCCCGGAATCGATAACATCCCAGTAGAAATGCTAGCAGTAGCGGGAGAGGCAGGATGTAAATGGCTACACAGAATATTCAACGCTGCGTGGATACAACAGCAAGTCCCAGACGATTGGAAACTGTCCATCATATTACCAATATGGAAAAAGAAGCGCAGCTGAAGAGACTGCAACCAATATAGAGGAATATCGCTATTAAGCCACACAGGGAAGTTATATGCCAAGATAGTTGAAAAAAGATTGAGACCAATTATAGACCCACAACTAAGCAATGCTCAGATGGGCTTCATGAGGAACAGAGGTTGCACAGATGCCCTATTTATCATAAAACAACTAGCGGAAAAAACTATAGAGCATAATAAAACACTATAATCAGCTTTTATTGACCAAGAAAAGGCGTTCGATAGGGTGGACAGGGAACAACTGTGGTCCGTATTGCCCTTGTACGGAGTGAGTCACCACCTAGTAGAGATATGCAAGAGCCTCTATGAAAGTAGTCGCACTACAGTAAGATCTTCAGCAGGCTACTCTAAACACTTCACCATTAAAGGTAAGGTAAAGGTAAAGTACGAGACTTGAACCGGCGTCTTAGCACGCGAGTATATACCCATATGTGCTCGGCCGCCTATCCAGAAATGTTCGGATATTTCTGTATAGTGTAGCCTCAAGCATCGAAACTCAGATGCGAAGCGACATTCCTCACCTTCCCAGGATAATATACCCTGGTACCCATTTCTGCCAACGGCTGGGTCGACCGTGGGGGTATTTTTTTTTTTTCCAACCACGAGTACAATTCACACTGCTCCCAGCGGGAATTGAACACGGGTTGTCCGAACGTCGGTAATCTAGTCGGGTGGTTTTCCCAACTAGGCTACCGAGGCCCCCAACTTCACCATTAACTCCGGAGTAAGACAAGGCTGCGTGCTTTCCCCTTTACTTTTCATCACATATATGGACAGTATATGCAAATTAGCATGCCCAATCCAAGGAAATATACCAACACGGATGATAACAAGCGGTAACACAAAAGAGAACGAAACATACGTACCAGAAAACAACAGAAGAGAGGAAGAAATAAATGAAATACTATTTGCAGACGACAAAGTTATGATACATGAAACAACTGAGGACCTACAAGAACATATCAACAGGCTAAACAACACTTGTAAACAATACAACATGAAGATCAACATAAGCACAACCGAAGTAATGGCAATAGGGAGAAAGAAAGAAAAACTAAACATCGTAATAGATAATACGACTTTGAAGCAAGTAGACAATTTTAAATATCTGGGTAGCACATTAACACAAGACAATAACCAAGAGACAGAGATAGATGTAAGGTGTAATAAAGCATGCCAAGTTATAGGCCAAGTATCAACACTATTGAAAAACAAAGCAATAACTACGGAAGCAAAAAGGGCAATATACAAATCAATTTTTCTACCGACTCTGAGTTATCAGTGCCAGAATTGGACCCTGGACTCTAGAACAATAAGAAAGATAACGACCACCGAAATGAAATGTGTCAGAAGAATGACAGGAAACAGCTTAAGGGACAGAGTAAGAAACACTGACCTGAGGAAGAAACTCGAAATTGAACCAGCCATCGAATACATAAAGAAACAACAGATAAATTGGTTCGGCCACATAACAAGACAAAAAGAACTAACAATGAATCAAAGAGCCATAAACAAACGCTACGAAAACGCCAGATTAAGAGGAAGACCGAGAAAGAGATGGATAAATGGAATACTAGAGTCACTAGGAGGAATAACATCAGAAGAGGCCAACAGAAGAGCAAAGAATCGCAGATTGTTTCTCCCCTCGACACCAACGGCAGCAGAGGAAGGATAGAAGAGGAAGAAAGACAAACGTTATGTTTAACACGGTACTCATCTGAGTCGCTTGGTGTATCAATATGGCCCTACTTTAACAACTTCTTCATTGTAGTTCAAAATCGCAGGATTAAATGAACGCTGCGTTACAGTAAGAAAAAAAACATGTTCAACCTAACTGGCAAGTAAGGAGTAACATAACTCTGAAACATATGGGAAGCTCCAACACAATGTGTTAGTAATTCCCACGTGTGCGTGTTTCAAAGTGGGAGGGGGGGGGGGGGGTGGGGGGGGGGGGGGGGGGACCATCTTTCATTGTTTAACAACCCCACGGAAACCGAAGTGAGCCATCAAGATTTGTGACCTCCATGCACATTCATTTTTTAAAGTCAAATAGTGTGATACTTTTGGGGACTTAAGCTTGCTTTTCGATTGCCATCTATGAAGGGTTTTATATTGTGTTCAAAACGTGAACTCTATCAACAGGACTAAGGCAAACTGTAATCTCACATCCTTTCACATCAAAGTGATCAATAGGTCAGGGTCGCTCCACCAGCTGTTGTTACCTTTCAATGTGAGGTCGGATCCTTAACCTAAAAGCTGACTACTATTTCCAGGAATGAAAATAAGAAAATAGTCGTCATTATCAAGCCCCTTGCCTGCTGTCGCATGTGATCAAGTTTCTCCACAGCTCACGATCTCGACAATTATTTATCATTTATGTTGTTCAAGCCATTCTTGGAAGTTGTCTGGTATCTTTTCTCTTTGCATCCCTCTATCTCTTAGTCAGTAGAAAGACATAAATAAACTAGAACGTCCAGCTTCTAAATGCATTTATAATATTCGTTTTTTGTGGAGGCTGACATGCTCAAGTTACTTGTCCCTTAATTTCCACTTTATGCCGTCTTGTTCCTTATAGCGCCGAGGAAACCATAGCGTATTCTTGTCATATATCTGCAGGTTGCTTCTATTACGATAATGTGTGCTAAGTTTCATTTCTTGTTCATACATGTGGTGGGAGATTTGCATTTTCTTCTCACTTTTTGTTCCTTGTCGTTACCGATGTTGATTTTGCACGTGGTCGTGATGTATGTTCAAATCATGATGCTGTTTTTGCACGTGGTCGTGATGTATGTTCAAATCATGATGCTGTTTTTTCACGTGGTCGTGATGTATGTTCAAATCATGATGCTGTTTTTGCACGTGGTCGTGATGTATGTCCAAATCACGATGCTGTTTTTGCATGTGGTCGTGATGTATGTCCAAATCACGATGCTGTTTTTGCATGTGGTCGTGATGTATGTCCAAATCACGATGCTGTTTGCATGTGGTCGTGATGTATGTCCAAATCACGATGCTGTTTTTGCATGTGGTCGTGATGTATGTCCAAATCACGATGCTGGTTGCATGTGGTCGTGATGTATGTCCAAGTCACGATGCTGTTTTTGCTTGTGGTCGTGATGTATGTCCAAATCACGATGCTGTTTGCATGTGGTCGTGATGTATGTCCAAATCACGATGCTGTTTGCATGTGGTCGTGATGTATGTCCAAATCACGATGCTGTTTGCATGTGATCGTGATGTATGTCCAAATCACGATGCTGTTTGCATATGGTCGTGATGTATGTCCAAATCACGATGCTGTTTGCATGTGATCGTGATGTATGTCCAAATCACGATGCTGTTTGCATGTGATCGTGATGTATGTCCAAATCACGATGCTGTTTGCATGTGATCGTGATGTATGTCCAAATCACGATGCTGTTTGCATGTGATCGTGATGTATGTCCAAATCACGATGCTGTTTGCATGTGATCGTGATGTATGTCCAAATCACGATGCTGTTTGCATGTGATCGTGATGTATGTCCAAATCACGATGCTGTTTGCATGTGATCGTGATGTATGTCCAAATCACGATGCTGTTTGCATGTGATCGTGATGTATGTCCAAATCACGATGCTGTTTTTGCATGTGATCGTGATGTATGTCCAAATCACGATGCTGTTTTTGCATGTGATCGTGATGTATGTCCAAATCACGATGCTGTTTGCATGTGATCGTGATGTATGTCCAAATCACGATGCTGTTTTTGCATGTGATCGTGATGTATGTCCAAATCACGATGCTGTTTGCATGTGATCGTGATGTATGTCCAAATCACGATGCTGTTTGCATGTGATCGTGATGTATGTCCAAATCACGATGCTGTTTGCATGTGATCGTGATGTATGTCCAAATCACGATGCTGTTTTTGCATGTGGTCGTGATGTATGTCCAAATCATGATGCTGTTTGCATGTGATCGTGATGTATGTCCAAGTCATGATGCTGTTTTTGCATGTGGTCGTGATGTATGTCCAAGTCATGATGCTGTTTGCATGTGATCGTGATGTATGTCCAAATCACGATGCTGTTTGCATGTGATCGTGATGTATGTCCAAGTCACGATGCTGTTTTTGCATGTGATCGTGATGTATGTCTAGATCAATAATTTCTTCTCTTCTGATGTAAAACAAAATCTCCTCGTCTTCTAAAATCTCCAATCTTGGAACCTCTTGATTTATTAAACATTTTGTAACAAGTATATCATTTCAGTGCTTATGTGGCCCCACAACAACTTGGCTGAAAGCGATTGGGATAAGTAACCCAAAACTGATCACAAACCTACCCCTCATTTCCACCTTGAGCCTTGAAATAGATTAACAAGTTTGGCCAAGAATAGAGATATAAAAGGGAAGGTAACTCGGCATTCAACAATCCATACTGAGGTCGGATGTGTTGGGCCGAAAGGTGCAGATATCATAACTGGATGTAGACCACTCAGAACGCATCACGGCTGTTTGTCATTGATATTTTTATTAACTTTCTTATTGATTTATTTCTCAAGCACGTCCAGTACATGATTCCTCCACTGCACGGTCATTATAATCAGAGGTATCTGAAGCATTACCAACTTAAATATCACTCCTCATTTAGCAAGACACAAAATTAACATTTGTATGTGGAGCTATTTCCATAGAGTTCTTTTTTTTTAATGAGAAAAATATGACACTCTCTGTGTACCTTATCAATAAATAATGTCAAATTTCTAATATTAGAACGAAAATGTCATTTGAGACTAGAGCAATCGACCGTGACAAACGTCCTTGTTTTGTCGTTTAAAGTCAGACGATAAAGAGGAGTAGAAACGTCCGGAAGCAGAAAAGTAAGAATGGAAGTAAATATGATGTCACTTCTTGGTTGTTGTTTCATGAAAGTATTAGCTTCAAGAAGACAAAGGTAAAGTAGAAGGTAAAGTAGAAGGTAAAGTAGAAGATAAAGTAGAAGGTAAAGTAGAAGGTAAAGTAGAAGATAAAGTAGAAGGTAAAGTAGAAGATAAAGTAGAAGGTAAAGTAGAAGGTAAAGTAGAAGGTAAAGTAGAAGATAAAGTAGAAGATAAAGTAGAAGGTAAAGTAGAAGATAAAGTAGAAGGTAAAGTAGAAGGTAAAGTAGAAGATAAAGTAGAAGGTAAAGTAGAAGGTAAAGTAGAAGATAAAGTAGAAGGTAAAGTAGAAGATAAAGTAGAAGGTAAAGTAGAAGATAAAGTAGAAGATAAAGTAGAAGGTAAAGTAGAAGATAAAGTAGAAGATAAAGTAGAAGGTAAAGTAGAAGATAAAGTAGAAGATAAAGTAGAAGGTAAAGTAGAAGATAAAGTAGAAGGTAAAGTAGAAGGTAAAGTAGAAGATAAAGTAGAAGATAAAGTAGAAGATAAAGTAGAAGGTAAAGTAGAAGATAAAGTAGAAGGTAAAGTAGAAGGTAAAGTAGAAGATAAAGTAGAAGGTAAAGTAGAAGGTAAAGTAGAAGGTAAAGTAGAAGGTAAAGTAGAAGATAAAGTAGAAGGTAAAGTAGAAGATAAAGTAGAAGATAAAGTAGAAGGTAAAGTAGAAGGTAAAGTAGAAGGTAAAGTAGAAGATAAAGTAGAAGGTAAAGTAAAAGATAAAGTAGAAGATAAAGTAGAAGGTAAAGTAGAAGATAAAGTAGAAGATAAAGTAGAAGGTAAAGTAGAAGATAAAGTAGAAGATAAAGTAGAAGGTAAAGTAGAAGATAAAGTAGAAGGTAAAGTAGAAGGTAAAGTAGAAGATAAAGTAGAAGATAAAGTAGAAGATAAAGTAGAAGGTAAAGTAGAAGATAAAGTAGAAGGTAAAGTAGAAGGTAAAGTAGAAGATAAAGTAGAAGGTAAAGTAGAAGGTAAAGTAGAAGGTAAAGTAGAAGGTAAAGTAGAAGATAAAGTAGAAGGTAAAGTAGAAGATAAAGTAGAAGATAAAGTAGAAGGTAAAGTAGAAGGTAAAGTAGAAGGTAAAGTAGAAGATAAAGTAGAAGGTAAAGTAAAAGATAAAGTAGAAGGTAAAGTAGAAGGTAAAGTAGAAGATAAAGTAGAAGATAAAGTAGAAGGTAAAGTAGAAGGTAAAGTAGAAGATAAAGTAGAAGGTAAAGTAGAAGATAAAGTAGAAGATAAAGTAGAAGATAAAGTAGAAGGTAAAGTAGAAGGTAAAGTAGAAAGTAAAGTAGAAGGTAAAGTAGAAGGTAAAGTAGAAGATAAAGTAGAAGGTAAAGTAGAAGATAAAGTAGAAGGTAAAGTAGAAGGTAAAGTAGAAGGTAAAGTAGAAGGTAAAGTAGAAGGTAAAGTAGAAGGTAAAGTAGAAGATAAAGTAGAAGGTAAAGTAGAAGGTAAAGTAGAAGGTAAAGTAGAAGGTAAAGTAGAAGGTAAAGTAGAAGATAAAGTAGAAGGTAAAGTACGAGACTTGAATCGGAAACGCGAGCTTCCACCCATATGTGCTCGGCCGCCTATCTTAGCACGCGAGCTTCCACCCATATGTGCTCGGCCGCCTATCTTAGCACGCGAGCTTCCACCCATATGTGCTCGGCCGCCTATCTTAGCACGCGAGCTTCCACCCATATGTGCTCGGCCGCCTATCTTAGCACGCGAGCTTCCACCCATATGTGCTCGGCCGCCTATCTTAGCACGCGAGCTTCCACCCATATGTGCTCGGCCGCCTATCTTAGCACGCGAGCTTCCACCCATATGTGCTCGGCCGCCTATCTTAGCACGCGAGCTTCCACCCATATGTGCTCGGCCGCCTATCTTAGCACGCGAGCTTCCACCCATATGTGCTCGGCCGCCTATCTTAGCACGCGAGATTCCACCCATATGTGCTCGGCCGCCTATCTTAGCACGCGAGCTTCCACCCATATGTGCTCGGCCGCCTATCTTAGCACGCGAGCTTCCACCCATATGTGCTCGGCCGCCTATCTTAGCACGCGAGCTTCCACCCATATGTGCTCGGCCGCCTATCTTAGCACGCGAGCTTCCACCATATGTGCTCGGCCGCCTATCTTAGCACGCGAGCTTCCACCCATATGTGCTCGGCCGCCTATCTTAGCACGCGAGCTTCTACCCATATGTGCTCGGCCGCCTATCTTAGCACGCGAGCTTCCACCATATGTGCTCGGCCGCCTATCTTAGCACGCGAGCTTCCACCCATATGTGCTCGGCCGCCTATCTTAGCACGCGAGCTTCCACCCATATGTGCTCGGCCGCCTATCTTAGCACGCGAGCTTCCACCCATATGTGCTCGGCCGCCTATCTTATCTTAGCACGCGAGCTTCCATCCATATGTGCTCGGCCGCCTATCCAGAAGTGTTCGGAGATTTCTGAATAGTGTCGCTTCAAGCATCGAGACTTACAATGCGACGCGGCATTCCTCACCTTCCCAAAATACTACACCCTGGTGCCCATTTCTGCTAGCGGCTGTGTCCACCGCGGGGGTAATTTTTTGTTCAACCACGAGTACAATTCACACTGCTTCCAGCGGGACTCAAACACGGGTTGTCCGAACGTCGGTAGCACAGTCGAGTGGTTTTCACAACTAGGCTAGTGAGGTCTCCAGACTTTAAGAAGATAAAGAGGAAAACATGTTCAAGGTCTAGGAAACATCTACTCAACATAATGGAAGTTGATATGTTGTCAGGTGTTGGTTGTTATTCGATGAAAGAACTAGGCTTAAAGAAAATAAGAAAGAAACATCTACTGATGATAATAAGAATGTAAGTAGATATTTCGCCAGGTGCAGGTTGTTTGTTAACTACCCTTAAAGAAAACAAGAAAGAAACATCTACTGATGATAATAAGAATGGAAGTAGATATTTCGCCAGGTGCAGGTTGTTTGTTAACTACCCTTAAAAAAAATAAGAAAGAAACATCTACTGATGATAATAAGAATTGAAGTAGATATTTCGCCAGGTGCAGGTTGTTGTTCGATGAGAAAACTAGCCTTGATGAAGGAAGAAGGAAGAAACATCTACTGATCAGAATACTTCCAGTTTAAGTGTTCTGTGTAGCTTCATATCACTCGTGTAAATTATAACCTCGACCTCTTGTAAATTTGAATGAAGTCGGTCTCAAGAAGGAACTGGTCATTGATGTGCAGATATAAAGTGTGAATAACCAGCGAGGAACTGGATCAACAGTATCTTGTGTCCTCTGAATGAATTGTTTGAGCAATGTTTATACACCTTGAGCACAATAAAGCCATGCACACATAAACAATGTTTTTGTTCAAGATAATAGCAGTCTACAGCTCTAGATTAAAATTAAGAAGAAATTATTTTAGAGCAAAAAATTGTATGTGAAAAGTTCTTGGAAGTGAATCATGGACAGCAGCAAACATATAAAAAGACGATTAGAGACCAAAGAGAGTGGATTTCTGAGAAGAATGTTGAGAGTTCCCTCCACCATCCATTTCCTTTCGATGCGAAGGCAGCAGTTAGAGAAGAAATTTTAGACTGTATCTGGTTTTTCTTGTCATGAAGCACCAGACCTTGCACAGGACCCGCATTGTTTCTCGCCACACGTCTTTGTTATGGGCGAGTTGCTCAATCTCGGCGAGGGAGCAGAAGCCTGCTGTTGTTACCTCTCATCTCAGTGTTCTTATTATTTTTTTCTCCAGGTTGGCCTCTATTTCTTTACCCTCTGATTCCACAATTCAGGGCCTGCTGTGATATTCCCTTCTTTTCTGTTATCATATCAGCAACATAAGACTGCCTTCATCTCTTCACTATAGAGGATATTTTAAAATACTTTGTCATTTCTCTTTTCTCTGCGAGCGATACTTGGTTACAACTGGCAAAGCACAAAGAACGAGAGAAAGTCCTAAATAGCTTTGTGTAGTGGCACGGTAAATAGTCAACAACATATTTTATACGTTGCATTGAAGACAGTTGTTTTAAGGGCCCGATGGAAGGACGCCAACAGTTGTGGCACATGATGATGATAAAAGGTCTGATGTTTCAATTTCCAAATTTGAGCTAAACAAAAAAAACTGTTACAAACGATTGAATGTTCCCATCCAATAACTAGAATTAGCGAAACAAAAAATGTTTACCTGTAACAAAATGTTTGTTTCCATTGACAAGTCTGATCCACATTTTGCCAGCCCTGATCACTTAACAACCTTTTATACATTTCAAAACGTGCACTGGATGCACTCTGAATTAATGTATTCAATATCGGATTGAAAATCACGTTTCGCTGAATTAATTTTATTCTCGCTCCTTTCACACAGATGGTATGTTTGTACAATGAAGCTTAGTTGCGTTAAAATTTGTTAAAGATTTCAACTAATTATGTGATGTTATTATAGCTATGTTAAGAATTGTATATCATGTTATTATAGCTATGTTAAGAATTGTATATCATGTTATTATAGCAATGTGAAGAATTATATATCATGTTATTATAGCTTTGTAAAAGAGATATATTATGTTATTTTAGATTGAATCAACGGCTCATGGTAGTGAATGAGCTAATCTGTCGTCTTAAAGTGACAGGAAACATTTCCAGGTTATACTTCACCTGCCCTTCTTGTTCCCAGTCAGCGTGACGCTGCCAGAGAGGACGCGTGAATCACACAAACCGAACTTGATTGCAAATGTTGGAAAAGTATTTAGCAATAGCTGAAACCTTTTTTTTTTCATTTCTCCAAATCTCTATCAGGAGGGACCTGCTGTGCTGTGTTATGTATGAATAAGCTCTAGCTCTTGTGTGTGATTAGCATTTAGAGTGGCCAGGAGACCGCAAGCTGGTTTCATGTCAGCGTGGGATTTTCGAGCAGTTAAACGTGTACTCCGCGTTTCTTTTTCAAACTTATACTGAATTAGTCCCAATACAATGTTTTAGCACTAGTTACAGTCCGTTTTAACTCACTAGGAGGGCCATTTTTTTTAGCTCAAAGATAGAGAGGCATTTAGCATCCAGGAATGTTAGTTATCGTAATTACTTAACTGAACTAAACACATTTTCCCCCCTAGGCCTGGCTGTTAATAGAACTTGAGTCAGACAGAAGTAATACGAAACGTTTGTTATAGGTCTTCTATAGATTTTGGGTATTCCAGGAAGATGAAATCTGCAAGAAAATTGCAACATTCTTCACTTACAAAATAATTCGCACATTAACTCATTCACTCACAAAAGAACTCACATATTAACTCACTAATTCACTAACTCATTCACTCACCTACTAACTCACTAACTCATTCACTCACAAAATAACTCACTCACTAATTCATTCATTCACTTGTCCCTTAACCTTAGAGAGTCTTTAGGACTCTGTGATTTGTAATCATCACTTTCTATCTATTTTCTCTCCCACTTTCTCTCTCTCTCTCCCCCACCAACTGCTTAACAATCAGCTAAACCAAGACTTCTTCATCCTTAAAACTGCCATCCAATTTCTTCCCATTACATTTCTATTGCAAAAATATGATTTAATGTAAATACTGTGTTGTAATACAGATTAATGTATATTACAACAAATGTCGTGTATAAAATGCATGAAGTTGTCTGCTGAATATAATAGTTTAAATACATCACAGTACAGATAAATGTCAATTAATTACAACACTGCATTGAGGGTAGACTCACGGGTGCATGCCATTTTTTAAGGAAATGACGCAAAATATAAATGATTGTACAAATCTGAGTTCGTTGATTACAGAAGCGTTCAATGATCAATAACACGTGGCTGAAAATGGTTAGCGACTCATAGCTGACTGCTTAGGAAATCAGAACATATCAAGACCCTATCCCATTACGTGATGGATTTTTTTTAACAGGAGTTTTCTCTACAGGGATTTCGTCAAGTTTTAAATGAGTTGTCTCAACAAGGATTTCGTCAAGTTTTAAATGAGTCGTCTCAACAAGGATTTCGTCAAGTTTTAAATGAGTCGTCTCTACAGGATTTCGTCAAGTTTTAAATGAGTCGTCTCAACAAGGATTTCGTCAAGTTTTAAATGAGTCGTCTCAACAAGGATTTTGTCATGTTTTAAACGAATCGTCTCAACAAGGATTTTGTCATGTTTTAAACGAAACGTCTCAACAAGGATTTTGTCATGTTTTAAACGAATCGTCTCAACAAGGATTTTGTCATGTTTTAAACGAATCATTTCTACTAGGTTAGTGTGACGTTTCCACGAGTCTTCTCGTCGCCGGTTTGTAACAAGTTCTAACTAGCCTTCTATAAAGAAAAAAAAAGTAAAGTACACTCGTCACGCCAAGTGGCGTATAGGGAGTATGGTGTTAGTGACCATAAATTTCACAGACCTTCAGCACATGATTTTTGGAGTAATTCGGTAGGTATTACGCCCGTGCCGCTTTACTTTCCCAGAAAAAAATCCGGTACCCATTTAAGGATAGGTGAACCCGGAAGCTGCCGGTTGGAATCGAACCCTACCTCATAGAACAATTTATATTAATTTCCTGGTTCTGTGTGAAGTGCCTCCAAGGCCCTTCCTACAAATCTTGTGGCAATTTTACTGCCATTTTATAAGTTGTTATTTTTACTCAGGTGTGGAATTATATTCTATCCATTTATGGCTGACTAATTTTGTACCAGAGTAAAGAACAAAAACGCGAACATTTTTTAGTAAAATTAGCCATAGCCAACTACATATTTACAAAAGCCTGCGGGCTTTCACAAAAGCCCCCAAATCTTGTGACCTCTTCAGCTGTGCGAGTTGTAGACGGCTGACGTCACTTTTCCCACAACCGTCTCCACTCGCAATGCTGAAAACGTCACAAGCTTTGGGGGATCCCTTTCAGCCCGCTGGGCTTAGTAAACCTGCAGCTGGCTGTGGTTAGGTAAGGTGCCATTTTCTTGTTAGGTTGCTGTTGTTGTTGACGGATTGTCACGAGTTGATGCGGGCAGGTTGCCCTTTGACTCATAAGATATGCCGTGTCGTAACGGCTTTCTTGACATTCCAGGCTCTTACTGGAGAGGCTGGAGTTCGTCTGTCCCAGGCTTTGCTGGGAGATTACTAGTCCAGCCCAGAGGTTTTGCAATGCTGGGTCCTCTATATCAGTAACAGCCACCACTACAGGGAACACGACGATCCTAGCTTCTGTTAGCCAGTCTGGTTTGACGCAGACTGTTACCAGGAGAGACCACGAGGATGTAGATCTGCTAGGTCTTGGTCAGCTGATGGTGCACCGACCCTGCTATTACAACAGCAGGTCGCAGGCGTTTCTGTTCCACCTTCTTGTTAGGAAAGGTGCCCTAATCCTGTTAGGTGAGGTGCCATATTCTTGTTAGACACGGTGTCCTATTCTTGTTAGGCAATGTGCTCTATTCTTGTTAGGCAATGTGCCCTATTCTTGTTAGATAAGGTGCCCTATTCTTGTTAGGCAGGGCGCCCTATTCTTGTTAGGCAAGGTGCCCTATTCTTGTTAGGCAAGGCGCCCTATTCTTGTTAGGCAAGGTGCCCTGTTCTTGTTAGGCAAGGCGCCCTGTTCTTGTTAGGCAAGGTGCCCTATTCTTGTTAGGCAAGGCGCCCTATTCTTGTTAGGCAAGGTGCCCTGTTCTTGTTAGGCAAGGCGCCCTATTCTTGTTAGGCAAGGTGCCCTATTCTTGTTAGGCAATGCGCCCTATTCTTGTTAGGCAAGGCGCCCTATTCTTGTTAGGCAAGGCGCCCTATTCTTGTTAGGCAAGGCGCCCTATTCTTGTTAGGCAAGGCGCCCTATTCTTGTTAGGCAAGGCGCCCTATTCTTGTTAGGCAAGGCGCCCTATTCTTGTTAGGCAAGGCGTCTTGTTAGGCAAGGCGCCCTATTCTTGTTAGGCAAGGCGCCCTATTCTTGCTAAAAAATAGTTTCTTTTTCTTCTGCTTTCTATGGCCTTATGGGTGGTTGGGGCACAACTGACATACTTAGACAACCTTCTCTATTTTTCTTTCTTATGTCATTCTTTGGGATTCTTCAAAGTCGAGGCCTGTCTATTCGTTGACGCTATCGACACATCTCTTTCTCTGCCAACCTCTCCTACTCGATCCTTTCATAGTTCCTTACAGGATGGTCTTTGCTAAGCCAGGCAATGGAAATACGCGGAAAAAACCATTTGAGTAGTCAAAGAGAAAGAGAGAGAGATAGAGATCATCAAGCACTATGATTTTTCGTTGTATCTTTGTGTAAGCTTTTTTATTTCTAAAAATATTGTAAAACAACAACCAAAATAAATCGTTTCTGCTCTTGTCAGTAAAACAAAATGTCGCATCAAACAAATAAAAATGGTTGTGTGGGACGTGTTAATACTTCTTTGTTGTATTTCTGTGTCTGGTTTGAATCATCTATAGTATACACAGTCAATGACTGTAGTTACTTTCTGCAGTGTATGAATGTACCCATTTTTTATATAGTTTGATGAACACTGGCTTGGGTCAATGAGAACATCTTTCACAGCTGGTTCAGTTTTATTTCTTCAGAATTGTACTATTTATAAATTGTTTCCCTAGGCAACGGTATTAAACCTTCTCAAATGAAAAGTGGCTCGACGCTTGATCTCATAGACCGTGAGGTCAGGGGTTACCGATAAAATAAACCTGATGGCTGCATATCGGATTCGGACAGCAGACATTTGAACTAAAACAAACAACGCTTACCTTAAAGTTACAGTGGGCCGCCCTTCATCTCTTTTCCCTATGAGTCTTAGTTTCTTCCATCTTTCCATCTTTGATCTTGGCTTAACCCTTCGTTACATTCACTGGTTATGCGCCATTTAATTCTATTATGATTATAGCAGCCGTTTGTTGTCAACATATGTCGCTAGCATATTATGATAGATTACGGAAATTCCTCAAACATCACTCACTGCCTATTTTAAAAGCACGCGGGAGCGTCGTG
The DNA here is from genome assembly GCA_032433765.1 of Megaustenia siamemsis. Taxonomy (NCBI): domain Eukaryota; kingdom Metazoa; phylum Mollusca; class Gastropoda; order Stylommatophora; family Ariophantidae; genus Megaustenia; species Megaustenia siamemsis. The sequence goes on from JAVIAB010000092.1 coordinate 177,329,792, forward strand.
CTAACTAAAAGTAACAACTTAACTTAATGAGCTATCAAAAGTCTCATAATCGCAGCTTGTGTTGTGTAGAACGTGCTCACAAGTCAGCACTTTTACCAATAATAGCAGTGGACGGACTAAATTTGTTCTGTAGAACAAGCATCATTTCTCTAGGGACGTCTGTTAAGTAACTCAGTTTCTCTACACTGCAATTTCTCTAAAATATATCAAAAAGCATTCGTGTTGCTAGTTTCATTAGCTCGCTGGTTAAATATTTTCTGTTTCTACATTCCTTTTCTGCTCGTGCCACACTTGATTTCAAATCTCTGAGTGGATTGTGAGCAAAATTCCCGTCACGTGCTGGCTGATGTATAAGAAATATGGCGGCCCTTTCCCTGACCGCCAACAAATATTTGGCTAATGCAGTCAGCACTAAGCAATGTAGTTTTTTCCTCCATAAAAATATGTGTAAGTCTTCATCTTCTTGTTGCTTTCTTTCCTTATTTGCCTTTCAGCGTCGAGGGGAGATATAACATGCGGTTTTTCTCTTTTGTTCGCCTCTGCTGCTGTTATGTTTCCTAGTGTTTCCAGTATTCCATCGATCCATCTTTTTCGTGGTCGACCATTGCGTCTGGTGTTCTTGCACGTTTATTGAAGTCTCGTTGTGTTTTTTTTTTTTTTATCTTTCTGATGGGTAAGTCTAGAAACAGGAATTAACCCTGCCCTTCTCTTGAACAGTCAACCGCACTACCAGGGTAGAGCATTTTCACTCATCATCATCGAGTGCCGTCTCCGCAACGAAGATTGGCTACCATGGATCGCCATTCCACTCTGTTTCTTGCTTTGATGGTGCAGGTTGTCATAGACTGACTTGTCCATCTTTTGATGTTACGCGTCCATGTTAGTCTTGGTCTGCCTCTTTTACCTTGTATTTTCCCTGTCAATTTTAATTTTAGTAGACTTTTGTGTCTTTTAAACGTGTCCCAAACATTTCATTTGTCGTGTCTTAATTGTATTTAGTAATTCTCTTTTTATTTTTAGTTGTTTTAAGACTTCATCGTTTGTTTTCTTTTCTTTCCATCCAATTCTACCTATTCTTCTGTAGATCCACGTAGAGCACTTTTACCACTCTTGGCATAATTCATCAAACACCCTTGCTCTCATGCAGTCATTTCTCATGTGATTACTGCTGTATGATCTCCTAAAGTAAATCTTTGTCTTTTTGGAGTCATTCTTTCAGCTTACCGTTCTTTGGCCTTTGTTTGTTGTCCTTGTTTCACATCCAATAGTGAACATGACTGTTGTGCCGTCAAAATCAATGCTGAAAACGTGCTTGAAGATATCCAATTTATGGTTCTCCGACAAAGACCAGGTATTGCCATTCCCAGACAAGCTCTATGGAGATGTCTCCAACCCAGAACTGATAAATGTTCATGTGAACTTATTATGAATGACGCGTGCAAACCAGCAGGAAAAGAGAAAGATTCACTCAATTTCTTTTAAAAAATTAATATGTGATTTGATTTTCTTTTCGGTTGTGTTTCTGCCGTCCAGTTGAATCTCTATAAAGCCAGAGAGAGACAGAGAGAGAGAGAGAGAGAGAGAGAGAGAGACATCATAAAGACCCTTGCAACTTCATAAAGCTTAAGAGGTACACCATAAAGACACTTGCAATTTCATAAAGCCTGAGAGAAACTTCCTATAGATACTTGTAATTTCATAAAGCCTGAGAGACACTTCCTAAAGATACTTGCAACTTCACAAAGTTTGAGAGACACTTCTTAAAGACACTTGCAACTTCTTAAAGCTTGAGAGAAACTCCATAAAAACACTTGATACTTCATAAAGCCTGAGAGATACATCATAAAGCTAGAGAAACCTCTTAAGCCCAGAGAAAAAAAAACAACTTTATAAAACAGGAGATAATTTCATAAAGACAAAGAGAAACGTCATAAGTACACTTGAGTCTTAATAAAGACAGAGAGAAACGTCATAAAGACACTTGAGTCTTCATAAAGACAGAGAGAAACGTCATAAAGACTCTTGAGTCTTCATAAAGACAGAGAGAAACGTCATAAAGACACTTGAGTCTTCATAAAGACAGAGAGAAACGGCATAACGACACTTGAGTCTTCATAAGGACAGAGATTAACGTCATAAAGACACTTGAATCTTCATAACGGCAGAGATTAACGCCATGAGGGCACTTGAGTCTTCATAAAGACAGAGCTAAACGTCATAAAGACACATTAGTCTTCATAAAGACACACAATAATTGGCATAATGAACGCCGAATATGAAAGATGCCTTTTACTGAGTAAAGTCCTAGTTTTAGCCTTGAGGTTTCTGTCACGGGAGTCTAATTAATTTCTGATATTCGTGCACTCAAGCAGAGATGTCTTATCTCGACCATCATCCATGCTGCGTACTAAACATGGACACTTCATAGGGACGGTATGGATGTTTGCTCTAGCATTGATGTTGAGCTGTTCAAATCAGTCAGAAGACACTTTTTTCTAACCACATTGTGACCGATCGAGATTTTTTTTACCCCCAGCGATCCCTGACCTGAAGGTATACGAGAGCGAATACCTAGTCCTATCGGAAGTCGATGATTAAAATAAGGTCATATGTTTAAATAGCAATTATAAATCTAAATGAAGAGTCTTTTGCCGCTGCCCAGGTCACCTTTTCAAACACGAAATTAAAGAGAAAAATTCCTATCATTTATACAATAACTACTCCGATTTTCTTAAGTTTACCTGTTGGGCGAGGATAGTGATAACAAAAATGTGCACGCTGACAGGATTTCTCTACATTATCTAAATGGAAATCTCAATGCCTTTGGACAATTTCCAGTTATAATGAGGCAAAACGTAGAAGAGAGAAGACTCATGAAAAATGATGGAAAACCATGTGGATCAGTGGGCCTGACTTGTTCATTCTGTGGCCATGTGTGTTTGTCAAACATTGGTAGAATTAGCCACGAAAGAAGCTATTCGACAAAAACAAAACCTGAAAAAAATAGACAATAGCCTCCACTAGACCGTCTGACAAGACGAAAAGGGCCATATAGTTATAATGAATATGTCCCAATGATAAAGACAAAAATAAGTCATAGCTCTCCACAAATAGACATAGATCCCCCTTGGATAAGTTCTATGTTTCAGATTTATCTACTACAATTCTTTACTGTAGATTACGTTATTTCTGACGGCTTTTTCTATGTTGTCACCACGTGCTCTTCATTAATGTTACGTAATGAACTAGAGAAGCGGTTCTCAAAGTTGCCAATGTGCACCTCTCTGGAGGTAGCTGGATTGCTAATGTAGATAAGCTCATATAATCTCAAATGAAAGCGTTGAAATTACCTAAGGTGATGATGAGTAGAAAATGATAAGCGCTGATCGTGGAAAACATGAAATCGTGATTTTAACGTAGGGACTTCCACTTTGCTGGATCGCTTTCGTTAAGTTCTCCATTTAATCTCTCTTTTATAAGGGATTTTCCTCTCTCTCTCTCTCTCTCTCTCTCTCTATCTCTCTCTTTCTCTCTTTATGTTCTTGAGAATTGGGTTAGCCAAAAACCATTGTTGCGTTCCAGATCTGGAGGAGTCACGTTCGAATCTCGGCAGTTTCAACACGAATTTTCTTCTACCGGCGGTGAAATACCAACTCTGACTCAAACATCTCGTGCAACTGAACTGAGCAAACAGGCTATAATTTTCAGTTATACAGTAAATAAAATAAAAACCAGATAGTTGCAGTTAGTCGAAGGCCCCGGTATCACCGCAAACGAATTAAAATCCACAAGTGCTCAACCGCCCATGTCAGTGGAATTATCCGAATTAACAACTCATCGCATTGAAAGATCCAACCAAAGAAAGGCAGCTGCAGTCCCCATCGTAGCAGTGACAGTACACCTCAAAGACATATGACGTAACCACATTGAAAGTGAATGCAGCTAAACTTTCCTTCGTCATACGATATCATCATTCATCGTAAGCAATAGGAATATTGAAACACGATCCGGATGAAAAACACAGCTCACGGTGTGCACAGAGCACTAAACACAGTAGCTCTGTCAGCAAGCCAGAATATAAGGAAACTTCAAAAAGAAGCACCTTTTAATCAGAGCTTCAACGGTTCCTGTTGCCTATCCACGATATTGACCGGAAGTCAAAACCTAGATATAACCTAATAATAGTGTTTCTTTCTTAAATAGTTGTATTTTTATACTTGTATCCATTGTTTTCATGTTTGTTGCCATTTAGTACCTGTATCCATTCTGTCTCTTTTCATTATGCTAAAATGTAACAATTATGGAAGTGTTTGTTAGCGTTTGTACCTTCATATTGGTACAATGCAAGTCACGTTTTTGGTCGGGTATGAATTATAGACCTCGATACATTCACTTACCATTGACTTGTCAAAGGCAGTCATGAGCATCTGTTCTAGGTAAATTAGTTCCAGGGGCAGTGTTGAGGTAGTGAGCTGGACACCAATAGGGCAGTGATGTGTCAAGAACAAACGAGGCTGACAAAAATGCAATACCAGACTAATGGAGAAGTAAATGGTAAAGGTATTCCATAGCATTGATGCAGATCAGAAGGGGAGTGTGAGGACTTTATTTAGTGCAGATCGGAAGGGGAGTGTTTATGGTATTTATTTTAATGCAGATCGGAAGGGGAGTGTTTATGGTATTTATTTTAATGCAGATCGGAAGGGGAGTGTTTATGGTATTTATTTTAATGCAGATCGGAAGGGGGAACGTGAAGTCTATTTGTTTAGTGCACATCGTAAGGGGGAGTGTGTGGTCTTTATTTATTTTACACGAGAATCTGCTCTGGGGAAGCACAACTCAGTGAGTTCTCTCTTGTTCTCTTCTCTTCTCTTCTTTTCTCTTCTCTTCTTTTCTCTTCTCTTCTCTTCTCTTCTTTTCTCTTCTCTTCTTTTCTCTTCTCTACTCTTATCTTCTCTTCTCTCCCTCTCGCTCTCATAATATTATTTGTTATCAAAATCCAGGTACTCACTTTTGAGACAAGATTTCCTTTTATAAAGCAAAAGTTGAGAGAAAACAGATGATGGTCCCGTCTTTAAAGAATAAATGTGGAAAAAATAAAATAGAAGTTATAAAATACTGAGTTTGTGTTCAAGAACAAATAGACAACGAAAAACTATATAGAATTAGGATTAATAATCATGAAACAGAACATATGTGTGCTTGAAAGAAATAATGCCTATGTATTTTTGGTATTGTGTTCTAGAAAAAAAGAGTTCACTTGTGTTCACTGTGGCAGTGGAGAGTGTGTAGAACAACCAGATGCTTTATTACCCTAGAATGTAATACACTGGGTTGAAAGACTGCGAAGTAGTCCAGACACTGCTGGATTAATTTACAGAAATGTGTGCTATTTAAAACGTGATCATGACACTAAAATGTCCCCTGCGCTCAAAAATATGGAAACCGCTTGCACTAGACTGGTATCTGCTTGCGTTCTGTTAAATTGCGTGCACTTTTCTTTGCTGAATGCTGTGGTGTATTATATAAATAGCACAAGGGCATGTTGGTTTGTCCATCAAAACGTTCTCTCTCTCTCTCTCTCTCTCTCTCTCTCTCTCTCTCTCTCTCTCTCTCTATGTGTGTCTCTTATTCACTATCTCTCGACATATCTTTCTTTATTTCCTATATCTCCCTCCTACTCGAACTCCCTCAAAATTTCTTTCTTTGACACTTCTATCTCTCACTCATTATTTATTTACACCGCCATGGATTCTTTCTTTCCCACTCTACCTGTCTCTCCAGAACACTCTCCCAGTCTCTATCTGCCACACATTCTCTATCTACCTGTCTCTGTCCTGCAGTAATGCTTAATGCGAACGTTATACATTTACCATTAATGCTAAAACCAGCATGTTGAACCGATCTCATCACTTTCATCCCAACCTTCCCAATAAAAAGTGCTAGCTACCATCTGTTTAAGTATTTTGCTTTTATCTCGAGAGGGATTAGAATTTATTTCGCAAAAACTTAAAATATTGAATTACACTTCGGCATTGCCCAGAATACTGATGAGTATTATGAGGGAAGTTATACATTTGAAATGGAAATAATAATAAATAAATAAACAATTATTTTTGAAAACTCCAAGAAGAGATAAAGGTAGGGAGTTGCATGAGAAAATGTATTAAAAACACGTCTCGATCACTCCATCAATAGGAAGTAACAGGAAATACGTGGCTATCCGATCCAGGGTCAAACCTAACCCTCAGCAAAAGTTGTCCAGTAGAAATTACTAAAAAATGTGTCAGCATGTTACCCTCCAAAAGTTGTCCAGTGGAAATGACTAAAAATGTGTCAGCCTGTTACCCTCCAAAAGTGGAGTCATGGAGGTCTCTGCATGCACATCGCTCTCAGACTGGTCTCCTTGAAAGTAGTGATTCAACTACAGTAAATCACGTCATTTATTGGTCCATTAATATAAATATTACTAATCACGTTGTGGGCCAGTATTCTTCTCAGTTGTTAGCTTTATGATCTTTGACATACCGTATTTATGCTCTGAATACGATCCAAAAGAGTGATCTTAAAAAAAAGGAATGAAAAAAAAAACATCGGTGAAAACACCTTGTTGTCTATTATAATTTCTAAGCTCAATTTCCACACAAAGTCATGATACTATAACTATTATATGACATTGTCATTACACAAAATCAGGATACCTACTTTCAAAATAGTCAGGATTCAGAAACTCACAATTCTGGTCGGAAAAAAAGGAAGTATAATCATTGTTATTGCCTATAAAATATGTTATGAATTATGTGCATAGGACTTGCGCGGACTAGTTTGCGGTCTGACAATATTAAGGAGTGCCATACACATGGCCTCATGCCATTCTGAACGCTCTGCTAGAGAGAACAGTTGATGGAAAACCAGTAAGGGAGTGAGCTATAAATACATGCGAGATTGTAATCAAGTGATGGCCATTTTTGGGGGTAATTAATCTGCGACGTGAAAATAGGGTCTCTTACATTGTGTGTCAGTTTTCACGGAGCTTCCATATTAGAGACTATTGATGCGACACTTGTGACTTAGTCGCGATATTCTATAGAACCAGATATACAATTACTTTTCGGTAAAATTGAGAATCTTGTTTCCGGAACCATAACATGGAGGGTTTGGACCAAGAAAATAAAGGTAAGTATTGTAAGCAATCTTCTACGCTACAAAGACGTCTGTAAACTCAGAATCAGTACATTGACTAATTGCATCCTGTCAATATTTCCATCGACTTACATTTTCTATGTAAAATAAAAATAGTAAGTAAAAAATTAAAGAACCCACGTCAAGTGGCTTATAGGGAATATGGTGTTAGTGACTATAATTTTTATAGACCTTTGACACATGATTTTTGAGGCGTTGAGGTTGGGTGTTATGACCGTGCCCATTTACTTTTCCAGAAAAAAAAATCCGTCAACCATTTAAGACTGGGTGAACCTGGAAGCCGTCGATCAAGAACGAGCTCCATCTCTTGTCCTTTCAGTCCAGTTCACTATCCACTGAGCTATTGTGGCTCCTAAAATAATAACAATAGGAAAAGACTATATGATCATTATCATTGAGTGTCGTCTCCGCATCGAAGGTTGCATATCATGGAGCGCAATTCCGTTCTGTCTCTTGCTTTAATGGTACAGGTTGTTATAGACATGCTTGTCCCTCTTTTGATGTTACTCGTCTTTGTTAGTCTTGGTCTGCCTCTGTCTCTGTTACCTTGTATTCTCTCTTCCAAGATTACTTTGAGGTTTTTTTTATTTTTAGGCTGCTGTGTCTTTAACATGTCCCAAATGTATAATTTTGTCTTGTTTTAATTGTGTTTAGTAGTTCTCTTTTCATATTTAGTTGCTTCAAAACGTCATCCTTTGTTTTCTTTTCTTTCCATCCAATACACTATTATACAAAAGCGATTGAAAGGTTGTGTGTACACTTTCATATTCATGAATGCTCAGTACACTAAGATTATCAGCTCAGAAACAACTTGTTTCCAAACATTGACCCACTCCAATTATTTGTCTCTTTAGCAAATTCTTCCCTATTGCACTCAGAATGAAACACACTACAACCTGGACGAAAGTGGTCAGTGACGCATAGCTGACTGCCTACGTCAAGATCAGTGACCAACAGCTAGTCTAGGTAACTAACCTTGTCCTGTAGCCTCTAGAAACAGACTAGCCAATCTGAAAAGCCAAAAAAAAACACGTAGTTGTCCTTTCAACCTTGCGCATGGTTTTACATTCCTGAATGGTTTTCTTTAATATGTGTGTTCTCATCAAAGTGACTGTAGAGACCAACGTTCATATGTTATATCAAAGTAGATTGTCCACTATATTTGGAGAGTAACTATGTGTCTACATGCGTGTAAATTGAAACTTGTTTATGCTGTGCATACAAAAAGCGAGTAGCAAGAACAACATGCGGGCTATATTCTGCAGCCCTAGAGTTAATGGGGAAAAAAAACAGAAATAACCTAAGATTAGTTTCCATTTCTTAAATAATAGCATTTTAATACTTTCAATCATTGTTTTCATGTTGTTGTAATTGCCCATGTTAATGCTGTCTTTTTCCCATAAAACCAGCAGCATCAGCAACAATGACATTAATCAAAACAATAGCAGCAGCAACAGCATCAATAGCTGTTGCAATAATAACAACAACACAGATAATAATCACATTTTTTTAATGGCTGTAGCAAACAATAACAGCACAAATACAATTACCGCTATAACAAAAACAACACAAACAATAACAGCACAAATACATTTACCGCTATAACAAAAACAACACGAGCACACAGAATGACTACATGGTAGCAGTGGGAAATAATAATAGTGTCAAACAAGACTCCTAACAGCAAATAAGCTTTCTCATTTGCATATTCTAATAACACAAGTTTTGATTACGATATCAATCAGTGATCAGTCCTTTGTAGATCTTGTAAATCAACGACCTTGCATTATCTTGTCATCGTATTTTAGCTAGTACTAACATATTTGTTTCCCCACTCACACAACTCAACATCTCTAATTGGATCTAGTTGTAAAGTAACATTTCAACTCACCCTTTCACTGACACGGATCTCTCTGTGTGACCAGGCTCTTGTTGCTATCTTATATTTATAAGTAATTGACCTTCAATTGGAAGATATGGCTGTTAAGTTACATGAGTCAAAGTCTTACAAAGATTGATATTTTAAAGATAACAACGAAGAGCCCAATCGTGTTATAAAGGTGCAGATCTCGTTTGGAGAAACTTTCATCAATCTTGAAGCTCTATTTGATGAAAGATCGCTGAAGAAAAATAATCATCTCTGCGAGTGAGATCCAAAGTAAGTTCCTTTTGGTTTTGGGGCGAGTATCTCAACATGCACGCCACAAAGTAAAAAAATTAAATGCTTATATAAAAAAGATAAAAACATTTCATGTTACATGATCTATTATTTTCTGCGATAAATGTCGCATTGGTTTATTTTGGTGAGAGTGGAAGTATGTCTCTAGGAACATGCATACTAGCGGACACGTTTAACATAAGAATAATGGGAAATAAAAATAAAAGGTTGCTCACATAAAAACAAAGGTGAGCGGAGAAATGACGCAAGTCAGAAACATGGCTTAATGAACATGTTACTGCTCTCTATGACAAAAAGATCAATGGAATACATTTTTAAGTAAAAATAAATATTTAGAAAAAGAAGAAATGTTATATTAGAGAATGAAATGTTTTGTTTCACGTTTTAATGGGTGATTGTTTTTGGGAGAATGTAATTACACTTGTCTTCGTGGCAGAGAGTTTTATGAATTTAGAGACACCATTTGCGGTGATAGGTGGAGCAGATGTAGACATTGCTACACTGAGGTTTGTTTAAAAAAATGGAGGCTGGTTGCTGGTAAGTTATGTCTAAACCTAAGATAAACTGGATGTACTTGATGTACACTTACAGATTACTCTCTCCAATTTTCCCCACATAGTCTTCTCACTGGATCAAGTGGTGACAATGGGGTGAGGCTGACGTTGCGCAACTCCTTCTCATTGAAATCCAATTGAAATTCAGTCAGTCTTTCATTGGCTAAACAAGAACAGGGTTGGTATGATCTTCATCGATATCGATGAACTAACAACAACCAAAGTTCTGCAGCGAATCTCCGTGACTGAAGCTCTGCAGCGAATCTCCGTGACTGAAGCTCTGCAGCGAATCTCCGTGACTGAAGCTCTGTGGTAGTTACCTGAGAGTTGAAGAAGATTGAGGGTAACAGCCCACGAGTTGAATGAAAACAATAACAATGATTCTCAAAAAAGATAATCAGAAATGAAAGATGCGTAACAGATGATAATAATGGCACGAAATGGAAGATGTTTTGAAGTGACACCACAACCGATCAAGTACGTCTTCATAGTTCTATACTTACCTCATTCCCTGATGTTACAACATTTTTCTTTGTTTTCCAGTAATACAGAAATAAAGGGACACGGTTATCTCAACTTACCGTGTGGTAACTAAGTATTAGCGAACTAGCGTCATGACGGCATAAGGCCGGGTGGTCTGCTCCTTTTCTCGCTACCTCCCCTTCACAGGTAATGTATCTAGTAATTGTCAAGATGCTGGATGGACCCAGAGTGCCTTTTAGTCTAGAAAACTCATTTTGCCTCGACTGGCATTTAAACTCTAAACTTTTAGTTCGGCAAGTGAATGCACTAACACTAACATGCTCTCAATGAAGAATAAACATGCAAAACAAAACACAAACTTAGGACAATATAATATGTGATAAACAAAGAGCAAGTGGTGGGGTTTATTAAAAACTCATACAAATTATGTGACGGCTTTACAAGAACAGACACAGGAAGATTATTGACGTTTCGGCCTACATGCGTTGTCTCCAGAAAGCAGGACAACAACGTAGAAGAACGGACAAAACGTAATGAAGTTAGTTATTTTTAAAAACTTTTTTTTATATAATTACTCCACAGTTTATATACTTTATTAGTTTTAATTACTTCACATTTTATATACTTTATTAGTTTTAATTACTTCACAATTATATATTTTATTAGTTTTAATTACTCCACATTTTATATACTTTATTAGTTTTAATTATTCCACATTTTATATACTTTATTAGTTTTAGGCAATCAACATTTTTCGGGCACATCATGAGAAGAGGAAAGTTGGAATACTTGGTTACAACTGGCAAAATAAAGTAAAGATAGATCGCGAACGACAAAGAGAGAAAATACTGGATAGCTTGGTGTCATGGCATGGAAAACAGTCAACAACAGAACTGATACGATGAACTGTAGATAGAAGATTGTGGAGGGACATGATCACCTACGCCAAACGGTATGGCACATGATGATGATGATTAGTTTTAATTAATCCACAACATGGTATAGTGTGTCTTCATTTCGTGTGTCCGTTCTTCTTAGTTGTCCTTGTTTTCTGAAGAAGGCTGCATGTAGGTGAAAACGTCACTAATATGTATTGTCCTTTTTTGTAAAGCTGTCACCATGTAGGAGTGTTTACTACACCCCACCATTTGCTCCCTGCTTACCAGCTTACCGCAGCACTGCATTACCTGCTCCCTGGTAAGCAAAGACAGGAGTCGGAATTGATGATTTATGAAAAGATAGTTGGAGCAAACACAGAACTGAAATAAGAAAGACCAGATTAAAAGGTTTAGGCATGTTCCACGGACCATCATCATATATCATCACATTTAGGGCTGTAACAATGAGTCATCGAGAAAAAGGGTAAAGCAGACCTATGTAACAATGAAATAGCAGACATCATGAGGTACCCCAAACATGAGACACACAGCAGAGCATTAACCGAACATACAATTCCATCAGCGATGAAACGATAACAGTGTGGATGAACGTAAACTAAAACAACATTATCTTTTTTTTATATCTTTGTCATTTCTATTCTGACCAGCCTTTTTAATTCTATGTAGCCGGCTTTCATGTTCGATATAACCACGTTTGTATTTTCACTTCAAATATTTCTTCTCAGGGATACCACTTTCGATCTCAATTACGAAATTGTCGTTGAGACTAGCTTTGTTGTATTTTTATAATTTCTTCAGAAGTGTATTTTCCATGCGAGCCTTTCAACAGAACCTGCCGTTGTTTGCTTTTGCTTAAGCTCTATTGCATACTCAGTTTCAGTTTTTTATTTTGTGTGGAAATGTTTCTGACACTTTTCTGTATTTTTGATATTACACGCGGATGTTTTTTTTTTTAAATTCTGATCTCTCATGACTCATTCTATGATATTGCTGTCGCAACATTGCTGAGAACATCGCTGTCTTCATTTAGACATACTGTTCAGCATTTGCGACTGATGTCATTCAAGTGTTAAACAAAAACAGCATATATTTGGATATTCAAAATAGGAAGTTTCAGTTAAAAGGTAACGGTAAAATATGAGACTTGAATCGGCATCTTAGCACACGAGTTTTCCGCCCATTATGTGCTCGGCTGCCTATCCAGAAGTGTTCGGAGATTTCTGGATAGTGTCGCCTCAAGCATCGAAACTCACGATCCGAGGCGGCATTCCTTATCTTCCCAGAGTATTACCTTTGTACCCATTTCTACCAGTGGTTGACGGCGGGGATATTTTTTTTCCCCAACCACGAGTACAACTCACACTGCTCTCAGCGAGAATCGAACATGGATTGTCCGAACACGGGTGATTTTTCAAATAGGCTACGGAGGCCCCCCAATTGTCAATTAATCCTAGTTAACAAATGAATCATCAAAGCGTTTATGCTCATATAAGAAGTCGTACTTCAAACAAATCAACTACGGTACATGAAAACAATGACTTTCCGCGTTATCCAATGAAATGATTTGTATAAAACAGAAAGTCATCCAGCAATTGATAAATGCTGCTATTATTACGTTTTTGTACGCCACAAACAGGCAGGCGAATGTATTACTGTGAAGTGTTTCGACCGTGATATTGTGGTGAAGTTTCAAGAACTAGCTGACCTAATACAACTAGACAAAACATCTGCTGCATGTAGCAGGGTAATAATGCTGAAAAAAACATAACACAAATGATGACCAATAACACAAGAAGCGTTGCTGTAAAAAATCAAAATAATAGAAAACAACGAAGACACAGATGACAAATATTAATTGTTAGCGATGAAAAGCTGGAACCTGAAACATCAGCTGAAACAACATAAACTACAGTCTCTTGCAAGAATGAATATGGAAAAAAATAACTCGTTCTTTACTCTAAATTCAGGATGTTGCGCATCATATGTTCTTCTATACGTTTGTGAAGCATAGAGTAACAAAGATGAAATACCTGCAAGTTAGGGAGACGAAATGCGAGGATTTTTGCCTCTTTTACTTTGAACGTATCACGAATCAAAATGTTCGCCAAAGAATACAACAAGCAATCGGAGCACAGGGTGATCAGATAATACCTCTAGTAGCACAGTGAGTCAGATAATACCTCTAGTAGCACAGTGACTCAGATAATACCTCTAGTAACACAATGAGTCAGATAATACCTCAAGTAGCACAGTGAGTCAGGTAATACCTCTAGTAGCACAATGAGTCAGATAATACCTCTAGTAGCACAGTGAGTCAAATAATACTTCTGTAGCAAATTGAGTCACATAATACCTCTAGTAGCACAGTGAGTCAGATAATACATCTAGTAACACAGTGAGTCAGATAATACCTCTAGTAACACAGTGAGTCAGTTAATACCTCTTGTAACACAATGATCAGTTAATCCCTCTACTAACACAATGAGTCAGGTAATACCTCTAGTAGCACAGTGAGTCAGGTAATACATCTAGTAGCACAGTGAGTCAGGTAACACCTCTTGTAGTAAAGTGAGTCAGATAATACCACTTGTAGCAAATTGACTCAGATATTACATCTAGTAGCACAGTCAGTCAAGTAATACCTCTAGTAACACAATGAGTTAGATATTACTTCTAGTAACACAATGAGTCAGATAATACCTCTAGTAAAACAGTGGGTCAGATAATACCTCTAGTAACACAGCGAGTCACATAATACCTCTAGTATCACAGTGAGTCAGACATCACCTCTAGTAACACAATGAGTCAGATATTAACTCTAGTAGTACAGAGAGAAAAATAAAAGAAAACATTAAATGTATTAATTACAGTCTTCCTTTTTTTTTTGGCTTCCCTTTGGCACAGTCCTCTAAAACAGGGGCGGATTAACCATTAAATGAAACCAGCACGTGCTTAGAGAACAAGGGGAAGAGGACACCACAAAGGGGGCCTTCACATAAAAAAAATGTTTAATGTACATACAGATATACATAATAACAAGAGCATTCCGTGAGTGTAGAATTCCACCAAGGGTCATGAAATCAATCAAGCCAGCCTGGATGTCTTATCTCTATTAAGTATAGAAGCAGATGTGTTACATAAGATTACTTTTGAGGATCTCATCAAAGATTTTGAAATGTGTAAATAAAATCAGAAGAAAACTTTTGAAATTTAGAGTGGAAGTATAGAAACATAAACATTATTCTCCATCTTACAGTCAGTTTTGTATAATTTCGATCAATACAATGTTATTGAATGGGTTATTATTGTTTGTAATTTGAATTACATATATCTGAGCCATGGGCCACACTACTCTTTTAGGTTTTTAGGGCTTCTAAGGGTGTTAATGAGGCCCTGATCATAAACATCACAGACATTACAAACATCATAGGCATTGCAAACATCACAGACATACAAACAAACATAGGACATTACAAAACGTCATAGACATTACAAACATCACAGACATACAAACGTCACATACATCACAAAATCATAGACATTAGAAACATCACAAACATTACAAACATCACACATTAGAAACATCACAAACACTACTATCTAGTCAGCGGCCTACAAACTCGTGGCGTTCTGAAAGAGCAATAACAAAGTCCTGTCAATTTTGAACAGCCCCTGATCACTCTTCATTTTGCACCCAAGTCTGACCCACACTGTTTATTTCTATTTAAAGTTGTCCAAGTGATGTGCCTCTTTCGGCTTCCATCCGTGAGACAGCGTATGGCAGTTCTCATGATACTATCTAACGGTTTCTTGTCAATGAAATAATATATATTCATAAAATAGTGTGAGTCAAACAACGCAAAGAGATAATGATGGTAATTAGAAATATAACAGGAGCAATAAAATGGCAAACGTACGAAAGACAGTCTGGAAAATGTAATGACAACAGGGGTGGGGGATTGAAATCGAGGTAGGTAAGAGTATGAAAAATATGAGAATGGAATGTGTAAAGGTCGTGAGAAAGGAAATATGTGATACGATGGAGTCTACGGAAGAGTACAAAAATAGTTGTGTGGGTGTGTGGCGAGGGAGGCAAGTGTGGGTAAAGATGTGTTCACCAACGTTACGTCACAAGGCAAGATACCTGATGTTTATGACAAGGAAAGGGTCGGTAGGGGTGGGGTTGAGTGCAGTGGGACACCCCCTGCGAGCCTAGAATTTCGGTGTACGTATTTGAGATGGCCTCTCCTGCTGGCTGGGATATTGGTTAGCATCGATTGTCACAAGAAAGTGCTACAGGCGAGAACTAACATTGAACGTGGCTGGGCGAACAGTGAGACCCAGGGAGAACCATTCTTCCCGGACGCGTAATGCCTGGGCGATTGCGCGAGAGGACATGCAATGCTTCTCTCCCCTTGAGCACTCGCCCGCGATGTCGCTGTAGCTCTAACCAGCATTTTTTTAAATTTACATTCACGAGAACAGCAAGCGGGAGTCTACAGGCTCGATCAAACTACATGCAGACAAAGAAACTGCCTGTTCGGATCACTAACCTTATTTTGTATTGAATTTAACATTACGCGTTTGGTTACCACGATCAATCTGGCTAACATATCCTCACCATCTCTGGTAATTATACAATAACTGCACTTGGTGTCGATTTTTGGATTACTGTCTAATGTTAATTCCTGGACATTTGTAACGAAAGATCTGGGTTAGAGAAGGTAAAGTAACTCCAACTTAATTTTTAAAAACAAATTTCTGTGATATAGTTATTTGTGTGAGAAAAAGAATACATTTCTGTTGCGTTTTATGATTTCGAAATAAGACGGTTATATAGTACTATTTCCCCAAAACGTGTGCATGTTTATATTTTAAGAACTGTCACATTAGTTTCATACAACTGCTGTGCCCTCCCAAATTAGTCTTACTACAGTTGTTACATTCGCATGGTTTTCTATTCGTTTTTTTTTATTATCTGCCCCATTTTGTGTGTGTTTGATTTGGTGTTTTCGTGTTCGTTACTTTCCATATTATAGGTGGCAGCTTTTAGCACAAATCTCGCTCTTCTGATAGTCCCAGGTATTATTATTGATGCTGTTGTAAAGTCACATTACTGTTTCTCCATTTTACTCTAGGTATTCCTACGGCTCTACTTCTGTCTCCTCTCCCTATCCACGCCTTGCCGAGCATTCATTTACGGTTGGCGAACCGTATTTATTGTCTCTGTACATAGTTCCAGATTTAAACTATTCCCATTTTGTTTTCTTTAGGCATCTTTTCTAATTGTGTAATGTCTGGTCACTTCAGCTGCATGGTTATATTTTGCTGTCTTTCGTTTTTTTTTTATCAAACTTTACAATATACAACTACTGTATTTACATTTTGGTGTCCATTGCTTTTTTTTCCCCAAACATTATAATATAGAACTATTGTTTCTACATTTTGCTGTCTATTGTCTTTATTAAATTTCACACTACACAACTATTGTTTTTATATTCAGTTGTCTTACTTTACAATGCACAACTATTGTTTTTATATTCAGTTGTCTTACTTTACAATGCACACCTATTGTTTTTATATTCAGTTGTCTTACTTTACAATGTACAACTATTGTTTTTATATTCAGTTGTCTTACTTTACAATGCACAACTATTGTTTTTATATTCAGTTGTCTTACTTTACAATGTACAAATATTGTTTGTTATATTCAGTTGTCTTACTTTACAATGCACAACTATTGTTTTTATATTCAGTTGTCTTACTTTACAATGTACAAATATTGTTTGTTATATTCAGTTGTCTTACTTTACAATGCACAACTATTGTTTTTTATATTCAGTTGTCTTACTTTACAATGCACAACTATTATTTTTATATTCAGTTGTCTTACTTTACAATGTACAACTATTATTTTTGTATTCAGTTGTCTTACTTTACAATGTACAACTATTGTTTTTATATTCAGTTGTCTTACTTTACAATGTACAACTATTATTTTTATATTCAGTTGTCTTACTTTACAATGTACAACTATTATTTTTATATTCAGTTGTCTTACTTTACAATGCCCAACTATCATTTTTATATTCAGTTGTCTTACTTTACAATGCACAACTATTGTTTTTTATATTCAGTTGTCTTACTTTACAATGCACAACTATTGTTTGTATATTCAGTTGTCTTACTTTACAATGCACAACTATTGTTTTTATATTCAGTTGTCTTACTTTACAATGCACAACTATTGTTTTATATTATCAGTTGTCTTACTTTACAATGCACAACTATTGTTTTTATATTCAGTTGTCTTACTTTACAATGCACAACTATTGTTTTTATATTATCAGTTGTCTTACTTTACAATGCACAAATATTTTCGGAGTGTAATCAGTGCTGCACACCCCAGCTGGTTTTTACATTTAGTTGTCTATCGGTTCATCAAACTTTACAACATACAACGATTGTCGTGGTCTAATCAGCGCTGCACACTTCAGCTGTTGCTTCATTTACATCCTTTTAATGTATGTTATAATCAAGATCTACAGTACACGTTTGTGTAATCAATTTACGGCTGAAAGCAATGACTACACACATACGTATCTAATCTGTAGAGCCAACCAGCAGCAATACTTCGTTACATAGATTAAATGCAGTAATTGCCACAGGTAACAGGGCCTCCCGACCTCAGAGTGGGCTTGTATTAAGACACTGTTTTGAAGTGTTAACTTTGGCGTCGGTTCTATCATGAAACCGGTCGATTTAGTCTACAACTGATAGCTACCTGATTGGAGGAAAGACAATAACACGAAGAACTAGCACTGGCCACTCACTTCCAAATGATACGATCAAGCACCAGAAATGCTTCCGTCCCCTAAGACATGACATGATATGTGGCATCCTTTACCCTTGTCCTTGCAGCATTACCTTAGATTACATTAGATTATGTTGCAGTGCCGTTTATTTTCTATTCATTCCTATAAGGCTTATGGAGTATACGAGTAAAAAAACTAAAACTGCCCGGTCTTATAGGGGATGTTTAATGTATACATAATAGGCTTTGCTGCAGCTCACAGCCATAACTACTAATCATGAAATCTATACCGGAATTGGCGTAGGCTCATGGAGATTATGCTGCCCGTGAAGACCGTTACAGTGACCCAGAAGTGTCCGTTCTGAGCTGCGCGCTATTTGTACAGTTTAATGCGGCACGTTCAATTGAACAGATTTTATGAACGTAAAAAAACGGTCAATCTTACTGAACTAACACCTTCAATAGAGCATTATAGACGATCGTTGGTTGTTGCAACGGAAGCTGAGCAGATATGGAAGCGCCCGCCTGTAGTGAAGCCATTCTATTCTAAAGTCTAGACCACGATGTTTGCAAATGTCGTAGTCATAATACGAAGCACTTCATATAGTCGCTGCCTTATAGTCTTCAAGTCGAAACACAATCTGCTGTTTTAAATCGTGTTTGGCACAAAAATTTTTTAAAAATCTGCGTTCATGTAACAGTTCCATGTCTTAAACTAACTTCCCTTACATTAATTATCGGACTTCTCTTGCATTAAATACCCGACTTCCCTTACATTAATTACCTGACTTCTCTTACATAATTACCTTACGTCTACTAAATTTATTACCGGACTTCTCTTGCATTAATTACCTGACTTCCCTTACATTAATTACCGGACTTCTTTTACATTAATTACCGGACTTCTCTTACATTAATTACCTGACTTCCCTTACATTAATTACCGGACTTCTTTTACATTAATTATCGGACTTCTCTTACATTAATTACCTGACTTCTCTTATATTAATTACCTAACTTCTCTTACATTAATTACCTGATTTCTCTTACATTAATTACCTAACTTCTCTTACATTAATTACCGGGCTTCTCTTACATTAATTACCTGACTTCCCTTACATTAATTACCTGACTTCTCTTACATTAATTACCTTACTTCGCTTACATTGCAATATTGATATGGTTTGTTATCACTTGATCAGTGCTTCCTCCACGCAGATGCGGATATGTAAAAGGCATTCACAGCTAAGGAATGCGAACACGTAAAGACTGTGTTGTAGATTTGTCTGTTAAGAAAATATTGACTTTGGTGTCTAGAACAAGGTCCGGAGTCTAGTGGTCTTTAATGAGAATTCATTGTAAAATGAGAAATCTTCTACACCAGTACCCATAAGTCTCTCTTTTCACATGTTTACTTCTACAGCCCATTCACACGAACTCTACACCCCATATTAGCAATAATGTTTGTAATTAATATCATCATCATCATCATTATCAAACAGATTGTCCAGTCTAGGGCGTTATCTTTTCGATGATAGATAGATAATGCTCGTCTCTCCTCCCCACTCGCTACCTGAGAGTGCATTATTTTGATAGTCTTTGATGTTTTGATCTCATCGTTTTCTTTGACGTCCCTTCTCCCCAATGCAGGGTCTGTGCCCGCCATTCCTTTAATGCCATTTTGGCGTTTGATTAGGCCACATTTTTAAAAAGGTTTTTTTTTTTTAAACTAGTATATATATATCGAGTTTTCTACATTCCGTGAACCAAATTTATTACATTGCTAATCTGACAGAAGATTTTGTGATGATAAGTCGGGTTTTAGACCGAAATAACATGTATCCGTGCGTGCTCTAGAATCAACCTCTACCTGTGATTCTTGATATGCTTGACATCGGAGTCTCGTTTCCTAGATTTGTTTTTTTCTTTTCTTTATCCCCATTCATTTTGACACTAAAATGTTTCTTGGCAAACACACGACTGGCAGTTTGCCAAAGCTTTCCGATCGTCTCTTGCTGCTTTCCATTTGTAATTAATAGTTGTTTTACTTCATATTTGTATTTAGAATCTGTAAATATATAGTCCAATAATTGAAGTAAATAGCAAGAGATCAATACAATTAACGAAAATTGAAAAGATTTAAATGTACACGTTCTGATAAAACTGTCAAATTGAATGCTCAATGTCACGATAATCGACAAAGAGAGAAGATATTTGATAGCTTGGTGTTATGGGAAACAGTCAACAACAGAATTGATACAAAATGGATGCACAGTAGATAGAAAATGGTGCAAGGACAAAATGTCTACGCCTGTCGATATAGCACATAATGATGATGATGAATGCCACAAGACTGGCACGAGTCGTTGACTCTTAGACTGTGAGAGCTGATGTGGCGGTTTCAAGAACGTTTTTTTCATGTTTAGCTTTCTCTGGAGAAGTTGCAGTTTCTCCATCATAGAAGCGCAACAATACTAGGTCTTCTATATCGACAGATCTCACCACTGCTAGGACGTAGTTTCTTCATAAATGACGTCTTGTCTAATTTTGTTGATTACGTAGCTAATACAGACCACTATATAATATTTTGGAGACGTTCCCAAATGTTCACTGCCGTACCACTGAGGGTTCGACTTTCAGAGGCTGAGAACCACTGCTATTCTATTGCAATTTAGAAAACAGCGTGAACATATGATTGCCGTAATAGATAAAGACATAAATCTATGTTGTTGCAATTACACCAGCTAGATATAATAAACAGCACCGAGTAAAAAATGAGGAAGCTATGAATAAGTTAACAGTATTCATGACAATGAGTAGAACATTTAATGCAATGGCAAAGTAGATATTGAAACTATACAAATGATAGATCTTGGACGACTCATGATTCTGCAGTGTGTATTGTTTTCTATTCTTTATATGAAACAGCGATGGGATATTTAACACGAATAAGAGGTTGAACCGGTACAGACGAGTAATATGGTATCGACCTCAAGCCTGAAAGCAAGAATCCCTGTTGTGTTATGTGATGACGTCATACAAATATCTTGTTAACCCTCATATTTTATGGAGCCACAAATGGGGTGTAACTTACACTCTTATAAGGTATGGTGTCAGCTTTACAAGCAAGGACCATAACAGAACACTGACGTTTCGGCCATCCTCATAAGCGTTAAGACGTGGCGAGAATCCTTTTTGTTGCTACTCTCATTTTAAAGGCACCATATTTTATGACCCGTCAACATGTGTCGACAGTACTACGTCAGGCAGTCTTTATTTTTGGTGCCAGTTTGAGACTGGGTGAAATTAAAATCGACCGGTCGAAGGAGCGAACCAAATTGTTGTCCTCTGTAGGCGAAGTCACTACCTAGCGCACTATCGTCTTTAAAGTAAATGTTGGTCAACATGTCGTTTTATCTATTCTCAACTAAACTAATCAAGTGTCAGTTTAATAACTTATGTTTTGTAAAGTAGCAAGCTGGTGATAATTTAAGAGAAAAAAAACTGACTTTGTGTGAAATTACCATGACTCTCCTTTCTCATTTTAATTTGATAGTTTCTATAAAACATTTCACGTTGAGCCTACGGCTTAATTCAGTGGTTAGTGATCTGGACTATAAAAGACAAGAGGTAGGGTTCGATTCCAACCGACGGCTTCCGGTTCACTCAGCCTTAAATGGGTACCGGATTTTTTTCTGGGAAAGTAAAGCGGCACTGGCGTAATACCGACCACATTACCCCAAAAATCATGCGCCGTCTGTAAAATATATGGTCACTAACACCATATTCCCTATACGCCACTTGGCGTGACGGGTTACTTTGCTTTTTTTTTCTACGGTTGAAGCCTTATTGCACTGCCACGCACTGAAGTAAAAGCCGAACTGGCAAGGTTCCCCTCTCTCTTGGTAACCTGCACATTTTCCATTAATATAATAGTGTCTGACTGAAGTCATATATATCTCTAAAGTCTGGCCACTGATTGGGGATCACCCGAACCACGTGACGTTTTTAGCAGTGTAAGCAGGAGGGGTTGTGGGTAAAATGACGTCAACCGTCTATCTTGTATCTCCAGCTTTCATAGCTCAAGACGGCACAAGCTTGGAGTGTTTTCGGGAAAACCCCTTCAGCCCTTCTGCTTTGAGAGATATAACTGGTCTGATCATTGCCGCCTATATTGAAAGCCGAGCGGCTGAGAGGATTTTCCCGAAATGTTAGCTTAGCCCTCTGACGTCATTTTACTCACAGCCACCCATGACCGCAACGCTGAAAACGTCACAACCTTTGGGTGATCAGTGGCCAGGCTTGACAAATATATGTGACTTTGGTTTGTCATCATCATCATCATCATCATCATCATCAGGTACCGTGCATGCAGGCGTAGGTGATCATGTCTCTCCACAACTTTCCGTCTCGGCAGCTATTTATCATTTCTGTTGTTGACCTTTTGCCAAGCCATTCTCATAAGCACTCTGTATTTGTTCTCTATGCTTCCCTCTATTTCTTCGTCCCTAGATTTTTCCAGTTTAAACAATATATTCCAGCTGTTCCCTTCTCATTGCATGGCCAAAAAAATTGATGATTGTTTCTTCCTAATATTGGAAATTAGCTCTCTTTTTGCTTTGACCTCTTTCAGAACATTTTCATTACTCTTCTTAGCTGTCCATGATATTCTCAACATTCTTGTATGTTGTCCTGTTATCCATGATTCACATCCATATGTTAAGACTGACTCAACATAATATTTAAGAACTCTTTTTCTTGTTTCTATTGTCAAAAATGGATTGCATAGCAACTTCCTCATCTTCTCGAAAGCTGCTTTTGCCTGAGTTTGATTAGACACTCTTATATTAATGGTAAATGTTTAGGTGTTCAATATAGCCGGCAATTGTCTGACCATCGCAGACTCCCCTAGTCCACCGATCCGTACACTATTTTCTGTATTTAAACTGTTCTTACATATCTCTTTTAACTTATTAAGTGCTGCGACAAATTCATGCCAGAGATAGTACAATCGCTAGGTAATTAAGGGAGTTACTGAGAACGATTTATCTTGAGGGGATAGTGAGGAGTTGGTAGTGAAATAGAAGCCTAATACTAATACATAACAAGGCGACAGTACAAGAATTTGGCAGATCGCTGAAAATGAATAATGCCGTAATTTAAATACAGCGACAACGTTGTTAATTTACTGCTTCATAAATTATCTTCCAATGTAATTTGTTGATATAAGTTGCTGATTATGTGAGCTGCTCTATTGCCATTGTACGCTTTCAATTAGTTGTATTTTATCAGGTATATATCATCTGAACCATACAGATGTAACGCGCCATTGTATGTGACTGTCAAAGCATATTGCGGTCAGGCTGTATATTGTATGTGCACCATAGACATCTCTAGAAAAATGTAGACTTTGACATCTCTAGAAAAATGTAGACTTTGTTATCTCTTGCAATATGTAGACTTTGACATATCTAGGCAAATATAGACTTTGACATTTCTAGAAAAATGTAGACTTTGAAATCTCTAGCAACATGTAGATTTTGACATCTCTAGAAAAATGTAGACTTTGTTATCTCTTGCAATATGTAGACTTTGACATCTCTAGACAAATATAGACTTTGACATTTCTAGCAAAATTTAGACTTTGAAATCTCTAGCAACATGAAAACTTTGACATCTAGAAAATATAGATTTTGACATTTTTAGAAAAATGTAGACTTTAATAATGTACCTCAGTTCGACATAACTGTTTGAGAACAGCGTGCACAGCTTAAGAAGAGCATCGGTATAAGTCATAACATATCTGTTAGCGGGAATACCCTGTTAGTATCAAACATAGTCCCTCCAATGTTTAAATAAATACATTGTTTTCTATTTTGAAGTTAATTGTTGTATTATTGAACTGTGTTAACCTCAGAAGGAAGATGTACAAAAGAGGTGAGATGGAGAATGGCTCAGGCAAAAGCAGCTTTCCAGAAAATGAGGAAGATACTATGCAATCCATTTTTGACAGTAGAAACAAGAAAAAGAGTTCTTAAATGTTATGCAGAGCCAGTCTTAACATATGGATGTGAATCATGGACAATAGGACAAACAGACAAGAAATCACTGGAGTCTGTAGAAATGTGGTTTTACACAATAATGTTGAGAATACCTTGGACAGCTAAGAAGAGTAATGAGAACGTTCTGAAAGAAGTCAAAGCAAAAGAGAGCTAATTTCCAATATTAGGAAGAAACAGTCATCATATTTGGACCATGTAATGAGAAGAGAACAATTGGAATATATTGTAACAACTTGAAAAATTGAGGGACGAAGAGATAGAGGGAAACAAAGAGAGAAAATACCAGACAGTTTAAGAGAATGGCTTGGCAGAAGGTCAACAACAGAAATGATAAAGAACTATCGAGATCGAAAGTTGTGGAGAGACATGATCGCCTACGCCAGTAGGCCGGTACTTGATGATGATGAGGATGTTGTATTATTGCGCTGTACTTGGGCCTATTTACTGTGTATATTTGTGTATATACTTCTTGAATCGTTTCACATTGCTATATAAAAGTTTATTTGATGTAAACTACACATTTCTAATGTGTTGTCATTTCATAATTCACTGTGTTTGTCACATCTCATATCCTTGTGTGTGCATGTCTATGTTAGTCATATCTCATATCTTTGTGTGCATGTCTATGTTAGGCATGTGTCATATCTTTGTGTGTGCATGTCTATGCCAGTCATATCTCATATATTTGTGTGCATGTCTATGTTAATCATGTGTCATATCTTTGTGTGTGCATATATATATGTCAGTCGTATCTCATATCTTTGTGTGCATGTCTATGTTAGGCATGTGTCATATCTTTGTGTATGCATATCTATGTCAGTCATATCTCATATATTTGTGTGCATGTCTATGTTAATCATGTGTCATATCTTTGTGTGTGCATATATATATGTCAGTCGTATCTCATATCTTTGTGTGCATGTCTATGTTAGGCATGTGTCATATTTTTGTGTGTGCATATCTATGTTAGTCATATCTCATATCTCTGTGTGCATGTCTAAGTTAGTCATGTGTCATACCTTTGCGTGTATGTCTGTGTTAGCCATATCTCAATCTTGATGTGTGTCAGTGTTAGCCATGCCTCGTATCGCTGTGTGCATATCTATGTTAGTCATATCTCATAATATCTCTGTGTGCATGTCTAAGTTAGTCATGTGTCATACCTTTGCGTGTATGTCTGTGTTAGCCATATCTCAAATCTTGATGTGTGTCAGTGTTAGCCATGCCTCGTATCGCTGTGTGCATATCTATGTTAGTCATATCTCATATCTCTGTGTGCATGTCTAAGTTAGTCATGTGTCATACCTTTGCGTGTATGTCTGTGTTAGTCATATCTCAAATCTTGATGTGTGTCAGTGTTAGCCATGCCTCGTATCGCTGTGTGCATGCCTGTGTTAGTTACCTCTAGTGACTCGGGCAGACGGTGCTCGTAAACCTGGGAGGGACGACCATCTAAGGGCAGAATCCCCCTACAGAAAAGACAATCTGCTGCCTTGCAGGAAAATTGGGACAATGAAAGGCTAAGGAAAGCAAACCTGAATAAAATGCTGGCTGAAATCGGATGCACTGAGCCACTGGCGCAGAACACAGTGCAATGTTTTAACGGGTATTCAATCAGAGTGGATCTGGCGGACTCTTATTGTGATGTTCTGTCTGTGGGGGCGATCAACACACTTAACCTGACAGCTGACTTCATATGAGAGTCTGAACTCCTACTCTGATTGAGTCCTGATCGCAGAGAGAGAGAGAGAGAGAGAGAGAGAGAGAGAGAGAGAGAGAGAGAGATAGAGAGAGAGATATTTCATGATTCTATATAATTTATATAATTCTCAACATGTTCTTTCACAACGAAAATTAGTGTATGAATATATGTATTTATGTAACAATAAATATATAGAGACGGACGTATTTATGTACATAATAAATTAACGATCACATTTATTTTGGGCTCAAAATTGTGCAAAACTAAATGTACATATTTCACTTTCTTTCTTTCTTTCTTTCTTTCTTTCTTTCTTTCTTTCTTTCTTTCTTTCTTTCTTTCTTTCTTTCTTTCTTTCTTTCTTTCTTTCTTTTTTTTCTTTCTTTCTTTCTTTCTTTCTTACTTTCTTTCTTTCTTACTTTCTTTCTTACTTTCTTTCTTTCTTTCTTTCTTTCTTACTTACTTTCTTTCTTTTACCCGTTCGGGTGTTTGAGGGAGACACAACATCCTGGTTCTTGCCCGTTTGGCAGCTTATGTGTTACTTTTATATTGTTTGTCCACATTACTCTAGGTCTACCTCATGCTCTTCTCTCTTCCCTCTTTTAATATATACTTTGTATGGTAAGGAAATTCAAGGCATTCTTTCAAATGGGCAAATCAGTTTATTTGTTGTTTATATATGTAATTTAGGATTGGTTCAAGGCCTACTCTTTCTCTTATGTCATTTCTGATTCTGTCTTTTCTGCTAACTCCAAGGACTTTTCTCAGACATCTCATCTCTGTGGTAACAAGCTTTATTTGATGCTTAGACGTAAGTGACCATATAAGGCATTGGTAGCACAATGTGGGAATTAATATACTCTTTAAAAGATGGTTCTTGGTGGTAATAGGTATTGCTTTGTGTTGAAATATTGAGGATAGCTACATATTTCGTTTTATTCTTTAATTAATTTGACCGCGAAACGGATTAAAACTGTTTCTTTAAACATCCCAATACACCACAAACATGTTGATTCAACACCCGTTAAAAAATGTTACCCTTTAAATTGTAAATTTATTTCTTCAAGACATTATAAAGGATGCTTTAGGTCAAATAGAAAGCTGTACTTTTTCATAGGAAATTAAAGGTCCGTGTGTTGTCAATGATCTTGTAGGTAACTTAGAGAACCACACTGAATCTGTATTCCATAGTCAGTTGTTTGTGGGGATAACAAGTTGTTCTAGAGATTATTGTGCATAGAAACATTTATTTAAGGCAAGCACAGTCGAGGACTCATTGGCGAGTTGGTTACAGTTTCACCTGTTCGTCTTTAAGTGAAATATAGTTATTGATTTAGGTCTTCAGATTTACTCACACTAAGGAGTTTAGTTTTAAATCCAGCACTTCCTCTTTTCCTTTCTTTCTCTATCTCTCTATCTCTCTCTTTCTCTCTGTCTCTCTCTATCTCTCTCTCTTTCTCTGTCTCTCTCTATCTCCCTCTTTCTCTCTTTCTGTCTCTCTCTCTTTCTCTCTCTCTCTGTCTCTCTCTTCTCTCTCTCTTCTCTCTCTCTCTCTCTGTCTCTCTCTCTCACCATTTCTATACCTGTTCGTATTGACCAGTAGTTTCCTGTGGTTGTGGTTAGAATCTCTAAGGGAAAGAACCGAATGAAAAATGAACGGAGCAAATTTTGAATTGTTGAGGCATGGCTAATAAAAATGCTTATTGAACTTATATTTCTGAGAGCTTGTATTTTTTGTCATTTTGCCGTGAATCGAAGACTATTGACAAATCTACTAAAACAGAAATAAACGCCACTGCATGCACATATTACTGAAGAATAATTAGAATACCATAGAGATAAGATAATAAGCTTGTCCAATTTGTAATTCCTAAGATATAAGAAAAAGATGACAATGGTTGCATCAGCAACAAAAATTATCATCATAAGTGTCGTGTTTGCAGGTAATCATGTCTATCCATAAATGTTTGTCTGCATAAAAGATTATCAATTCTGCTGATTACTTTCTATCAAACAATTCTCGTAGACTGTCTGATACTTTTTAATATTCTGACAAAATATATAGACCCTGTCCTCAAGGTTTGCTAATGACACCTTAGGTACCAGCTGTAAATCCTACTCATTAAGCTATTGCCACCTTAGGTACCAGCTGTAAATCCTACTCATTAAGCTATTGCCACCTTAGGTACCAGCTGTAAATCCCACTCATTAAGCTATTGCCACCTCATGTACCAGCTGTAAGTCCTACTCATTAAGCTATTGCCACCTCAGGTACCAGCTGTAAGTCCTACTCATTAAGCTATTGCCACCTCAGGTACCAGCTGTAAGTCCTACTCATTAAGCTATTGCCACCTCAGGTACCAGCTGTAAGTCCTACTCATTAAGCTATTGCCACCTTAGGTACCAGCTGTAAGTCCTACTCATTAAGCTATTGCCACCTCAGGTACCAGCTGTAAGTCCTACTCATTAAGCTATTGCCACCTCAGGTACCAGCTGTAAGTCCTACTCATTAAGCTATTGCCACCTCAGGTACCAGCTGTAAGTCCTACTCATTAAGCTATTGCCACCTCAGGTACCAGCTGTAAGTCCTACTCATTAAGCTATTGCCACCTCAGGTACCAGCTGTAAGTCCTACTCATTAAGCTATTGCCACCTCAGGTACCAGCTGTAAGTCCTACTAATTGAACTGATGAAAAGGTTAATGTTTCCTCCAGACGTTTGATTTCTCTCAGAGTTAGCCATTTATAAAGAATATTTGTTATGCTCACTTTAAGCTGTCCATGATGTTTTCAACGTACATTCAGATTTATGTTGATGCTGTTTTTAAGTTGTCCATGATGTTCTCAATTTAAACCAACTTCATGTCGATGCTCTTTCTAAGTTGTGCCTGATGTTCCAAGCGTAACATCAGATATCGATGGTCTTCTTAAGTTGTGCTTGATGTTTTCAATGTAAACCAGACTTATATAATGGTCTTCTTAAGTTGTGCTGGATGGTCTCAATGTAAACCAGACTTATATAATGGTCTTCTTAAGTTGTGCTGGATGGTCTCAATGTAAACCAGACTTATATAATGGTCTTCTTAAGTTGTGCTTGATGTTTTCATTGTAAACCAGACTTATATAATGGTCTTCTTAAGTTGTGCTGGATGGTCTCAATGTAAACCAGACTTATATAAATGGTCTTCTTAAGTTGTGCTTGATGTTTTCATTGTAAACCAGACTTATATAATGGTCTTCTTAAGTTGTGCTGGATGGTCTCAATGTAAAACAGACTTATATAAGGGTCTTCTTAAGTTGTGCTTGATGTTTTCATTGTAAACCAGACTTATATAATGGTCTTCTTAATTTGTACTTGATGTTTTCAATGTAAACCAGACTTATATAAATGGTCTTCTTAAGTTGTGCTGGATGTTCTCAATGTAACCAGACTTAAGCCGATGCTCCTCCTCTTAAGCTGTGTATGATGTTCGTAATGTAAACAAGAATTATATATCCTCCAAAGATGTCATATATTTTGCCAATAACATTAATAATAGTAAAACTGAATGGGGGTTGCAAACCTATTTGGAAAATACCTCTCTTAGGTCAGTCCCGTAAATGTTCATGTGGCTGATCTTCTAACCTTTCCTATTTTGAAATCGATCGCATTCCTTAGCTTGTACTTTCATATCACCGTGGAATATTTGAATGTTCCAACATTTGTTTGCGTTAGTACTTCTTCAGTTCGTTCATGGATTACCGCATTTACTGATAGTAGTCGATGAGGAGCCAGACTTGAGCAGAATTATTTTTGTTTGAAGGCGTTGTTAATGATGAAGTTAAATAGAACATTACCCCAAAAATCCCACTATAGCTTCCAGCTAACACAGGGTTCACCTGTCTGTTTTTAGTCAATGGAATCTTTCTAACATTTATTCTATTTATTTTTATTTATTTTGTATTTGTGTTAGTTGTTCTGCCTTTGCCACAAGAGATCCCAAATATTTGTAATTTATTCACTTCCTTTTTTCCTCTTTTACGGCAATCTGTTAATTTCATATTAATTTTACAATAAAGTCTATATTCTTTGTTTGATCCATTCTTTGTACCCAAATATGCCCATGTATATGTAAATATGCCTTCAGGTTTTACTCTTTTCCAGCACTTATTGCTGTGTCATGTTATTAATAAGCTATTAATGTTTGCTCTTCAATTTCGTGTTTAGCTCTCGATAGATCATTGTCCTTTTTCTTCTTTTCTTCTTGTGTTCATCATCTTGTGATCAGTTCATAATGTTGAGAGAGAATCCTGGCGAGAAGTCACACACCTCCAATATTCTCCTCCTTTTACAATGATAGATCTGATGATGTCATTCTCTTTTTTTATTTCTGACATTTGTTTGCAGTAATGCTTTCTGCCTACTCTTGAATGTTTCACATTCATATTTAATTCACGTAATATTTTCCATCTGTCCGCCATGTCTGAATTTGCCACAAGTTTGTGTGTGATCAACGAAGCGAAGATAACGACCTTCTGTTGTACATCAAGAGCTTTTTTTCTATCATTGCGGCATATGTTATTTGCTCCATTTACTTCTTTAAAAAACAGTTCTGATATTACTTTTTTTCTTGAAACTTTCTTCTTCTTCCTGTATTTTGTTCTTGGTAGCAATGACAGTAAACATTCCTCCCAGACCGCGGTACCTCCAGGTAACGGAATGTTAGTCTCCAATTGTTTTGATCATCGGCACAGTACTATGGCCAGCACAACGCCAATATTATCTTTCTCAACAACAAAAATCGTTGGTACAAATTGAACACTCGATGAGCCTACTCGTCGCATCAAAAACGATTTCTTGTCCTCTTTGCCCAGCTCCCTATTCACAGAAGAAACTGATAAACTGCGTAAAGATTTTCTGGTTAATATAAGAATTAATTTGAAATATACGAAATACATAATATTATAAGAAATATTAGAGAGTGCTCGTATAAGAAATACCTCATCATTGAGTGCCGTTTTCGCATCGAAGGTTTGCTACCTTGTAGCATCATTCCGCTCTGTCTCTTGTTTTGATGGTGCAGGTTGTCATAGACTGCCTTGTCCATCTTTTTATGTTACTCGCCCATGTTAGTTTTGGTCTGCCTCTGTCTCTTGTTTTGATGGTGCAGGTTGTCATAGACTGCCTTGTCCATCTTTTTATGTTACTCGCCCATGTTAGTTTTGGTCTGCCTCTGTCTCTTGTTTTGATGGTGCAGGTTGTCATAGACTGCCTTGTCCATCTTTTTATGTTACTTGTGGCTGTTAGTCTTTGTCTGCCTTTGCCTACTTTACCCTGTATTTTCCCTTCCAAGATTACTTTTAATAGGCTACTGTGTTTTTTAACATGCTCCAAAATCTCATTTGTCTTGTTTGAATAGTGTTCAGTAGTTTTCTTTTCATTTTTAGTTGTTTACAGACTTCATCGTTTGTTTTCTTTTCTTTACATCCAATTCTAACCAATTCTTCTATAAATCCACATTTCAAAGGCTTCAATTTTATGCTCTTTTTTTCTTTCTAATGTCCATGTTTCTGCACCATACAGGAATGTTGAGAAGATATAACATTTTGCTATTCTTAGTTTTAGCCCGGTATTGGTTTTGATGTTAGCATACTTTTCATGACACTAAAATTACTTTTTGTCATTCCTATTCTTTAGTTTATTTCAATTTTACATTTTTCATCACTGGTTATAGTATGTCCAAGGTAGTAGTAGCTCTTAACTGTCTCCAAGTCTATTCCTTCAACTTTGATATCCACTTGTAGGTTTTGAGTACTTTCTTTCCTTAGAAATAACTGGAATTTTGAAAATTACCGGCAAGTATAAAAACGGATTTAAGCATGAAAATTACTCAGTCACTTTAAGAATTACTAAATACGTTAAAATTGAAGAATTCTTGGACAATTTCGACTGTAAAAAAAAAATTCCTGGACAAAACAAAATTTTATAACAGTAAAAGAATTACCTGATAATATTAAATTGTTAAAAGTTGGTATCATTATTGGATATGTAATTTATTACTGAATACAATTTTTAAATTTGAATAAAAACAAATTAAATACCTGATAATGGGACAATTATTTGATACCATTTAAAGATCTTGACAATTTATAGTTATCAAGCACCCTCAGTTTCTCGTCTCCTTCGTTTTTCTTTATGTTGCATTTTAGAGGATTTCATTTCAGTGCCGTATTTTTGTACATTTTTGGTTCAGTGTATTAAGCTTCGGCAAAAAATTGTTCGGGATTGCCTCCTACGTGTTTGTCCCCTTATTAAAATTGGCGTATGCCTTTCTCTAGCATGGCTAATACAATGTTTACTATCTAACAGGCAATTAACGCATCTGTAAATATTTGTATTTATCGTAGTTATAGTGATCTGTCAATCAACAGTTTTAAAATATAATTAGGTATATTATTAATCTTCTCAATATAAAATTATCACTACACTATTTTCAGCCACTTATTTACTAATTGACACTTACTTTTAAGTTTTATCATTTACCAACTAAAATTTACTGGACTATTTTTAACCATTCCATCACCAAACAAGATGTACTGGACTATTTTTAACCATTCCATCACCAACCAAAATTTACTGGACTATTTTTAACCATTCCACCACCAACCAAAATTTACTGGACTATTTTTAACCATTCCACCACCAACCAAAATTTACTGGAATATTTTTAACCATTCCATCACCAACCAAAATTTACTGGGCTATTTTTAACCATTCCATCACCAACCAAAATTTACTGGACTATTTTTTACCATTCCATCACCAACCAAAATTTACTGGACTATTTTTAACCATTCCATCACCAACCAAAATTTACTGGACTATTTTTAACCATTCCATCACCAACCAAAATTTACTGGACTATTTTTAACCATTCCACCACCAACCAAAATTTACTGGACTATTTTTAACCATTCCATCACCAACCAAAATTTACTGGACTATTTTTAATCATACCATTATCAACCAAAATTTACTGGACTATTTTTAACCAATCCATCACCAAACAAGATGTACTGGACTATTTTTAACCATTCCACCACCAACCAAAATTAACTGGACTATTTTTAACCAATCCATCACCAAACAAGATGTACTGGACTATTTTTAACCATTCCACCACCAACCAAAATTTACTGGACTATTTTTAACCATTCCATCACCAACCAAAATTTACTGGACTATTTTTAATCATACCATTATCAACCAAATTTACTGGACTATTTTTAATCATACCATTATCAACCAAAATTTACTGGACTATTTTAACCATTCCATTCTTCTCTTTTTTCTTTTCACTGATACCTAAAAGGTGTCGTGGTTTATATCATTTGTCGTTCTTGAGCTGCTCGAACTGTCTGAATAATTGATTTTCCTTTGTTGTTACATGTCTCTGTCACTACATCTATCCATCTTCTTCTGGGTCTTCCTCTTGGTCTTTTTCCATACATTCTCGAGAAGAACGCCTTTGATGGTGATTAGTAAGGGTTCTTTCTTACCAGGTGGCCAAACCATTTAAGTTGTTGTTCTATATATTCTTGGCAGGTTTAGTTCCTACCATTTTTCTTATGGTTTCATTTGGTATTTACAAAATTTACTCAACTATTTTTTTACTAACTGAATGTTAACTAACTAGTAAATTCATGTTAGCTATTCATTTAATAAATCGGAACTTGCTGTGCCATCAGCTTTGTTCTCATTAAGTAATACAAAAAAAGGACTAAACTCTTTTAGCCATCCACTTAACAATCAGACAGTGTTCTAATATCTTTATACACTATAACCAATCAGGCAGTATTTTACTATCTTTATATTCTATAACCAATCAGGCAGTATTTTACTATCTTTATATACCATAACCAATCAGACAGTGTTTTACTGTCTTTATATACTAACCAATCAGACAGTAATCTACTATATCTAGACACTGTAACCAGTTAGATAGTGTTTTACTGCCTGTATACGCTATAGAGAACAAACCTGGTTGACTGTAGGGTATAGATACACAAGCTTCTCAATAAGCTACAGAGAAATGTGTGGCTACTAATGAAAACACTGAAACATATATGGCCGTTCATTTACCCACCTACAACTTGCTGAACTATTTTTAGATATGCATTCTCTAATCGATAGCTACTAAACTATTATTAGCGATACATCTAACAATAAATATCGATGCCCTTTTTGAGTCATCGAACTAATGATCGATTAAAAAAAATATATATCTTTTTTCCTAGATACAAATGAAATGTCTACACATATAAATTCGTATACCTCACCTCTCACTTGTTAATTAAATACAAATGTAGGATATAATTAGCGGAATGCAGTAAGCATCTCTATTTTTGCTTCTCTGCATATGTATCCATTGAATCAATAAAAGCAGAAGAGAGTGAGGAAAATATTATCCAATCAAATATGTATTTGTTATATTCCTGATTAGGCTTGTCTGCTAGAGAAACGATAATAATCTTTGTCCATGTGGTGAATCAGTCACTATAGGTAAAGTTATTGCCTTCACTGTTCAGTCCTATAACACATAAGTCACTATAGGTAAACTATTGTCTGCGCTGTTCAGTCATATAACACATCGGTCACTATAGATCAACTATTGTCTTCACTGTGCAGTCGTATAACACATCAGTCACTACAAGTCAAATTATTGCCTTCACTGTTCAGTCATATAACACATCAGTCACTACAAGTAAAATTATTGCCGTCACTGTTCAGACATATAACACATCAGTCACTACAAGTCAAACTATTGCCTTCACTGTTCAGTTATATAACATATATCAGTCACTACAAGTCAAACTATTGCCTTCACTGTTCAGTCATATAATACATATCAGTCACTACAAGTCAAACTATTGCATTCACTGTTCAGTCATATAACACAAATCAATCACTACAAGTCAAACTATTGCCTTCACTGTTCAGTCATATAACACATATCAGTCACTACAAGTTTAATTATTGCCTTCACTGTTCAGTCATATAACACATCAGTCACTACAAGTTAAATTATTGTCTTCACTGTTCAGTCATATAACACATATCAGTCACTACAAGTTAAATTATTGTCTTCACTGTTCAGTCATATAACACATCAGTCACTACAAGTTAAATTATTGCCTTCACTGTTCAGTCATATAACACATCAGTCACTACAAGTTAAATTATTGTCTTCACTGTTCAGTCATATAACACATCAGTCACTACAAGTTAAATTATTGCCTTCACTGTTCAGTCATATAACACATATCAGTCACTACAAGTTTAATTATTGTCTTCACTGTTCAGTCATATAACACATCAGCCACTAAAAGTCAAATTATTGTCTTCACTGTTCAGTCATATAACACATCAGTCACTACAAGTCAAACTATTGCCTTCACTGTTCAGTCATATAACACATTAGTCACTATATATCAAATTATTGTCTTACATCAGTCACTATAGATCAAATTATTGCTTTCACTGTTCAGTCATATAAAACAACAGTCACTATAGATCAAATTATTGACTTCACTGTTCAGTCATATAACACATCAGTCATTATAGATCACATTATTGTCTTCACTGTTCAGTCATATAACACATCAGTCACTACAAGTCAAACTATTGCCTTCACTGTTCAGTCATATAACACATTAGTCACTATAGATCAAATTATTGCCTTCACTGTTCAGACATATTACACATCAGTCACTATAGATCAAATTATTGCCTTCACTGTTCAGACATATAACACATCAGTCATTATAGATCAAATTATTGCCTTCACTGTTCAGTCATATAACACATCAGTCACTATAGATCAAATTATTGCTTTCACTGTTCAGTCATATAACACATCAGTCACTATAGATCAAATTATTGCCTTCACTGTTCAGTCATGTAAAACATCAGTCACTATAGATCAAATTATTGCCTTCACTGTTCAGTCATATAACACATCAGTCACTATAGATCAAATTATTGCCTTCACTATCAGACATATAACACATCAGTCACTATAGATCAAATTATTGCCTTCACTGTTCATACATATACCACATCCGTCACTAAAGATCAAATTATTGGTTCACTGTTCAGACATATAACACATCAGTCACTATAGATCAAATTATTGCCTTCACTGTTCAGTCATATAACACATCAGTCACTGCAAGTCAAACTATTGCCTTCACTGTTCAGTCATATAACACATCAGTCACTGCAAGTCAAACTATTGCCTTCACTGTTCAGTCATATAACACATCAGTCACTATAGATCAAATTATTTCCTTCACTGTTCAGACATATAACACATCAGTCATTA
This sequence comes from Megaustenia siamemsis, assembly GCA_032433765.1. Taxonomy (NCBI): domain Eukaryota; kingdom Metazoa; phylum Mollusca; class Gastropoda; order Stylommatophora; family Ariophantidae; genus Megaustenia; species Megaustenia siamemsis. The sequence continues at coordinate 177,366,051 of JAVIAB010000092.1, forward strand.
TAGATCAAATTATTGCCTTCACTGTTCAGTCATATAACACATCAGTCACTATATATCAAATTATTGCCTTCACTGTTCAGTCATGTAACACATCAGTCACTATAGATCAAATCATTGCCTTCACTGTTCAGTCATGTAAAACATCAGTCACTATAGATCAAATTATTGCCTTCACTGTTCAGACATATAACACATCAGTCACTATAGGTCAAATTATTGCCTTCACTGTTCAGACATATAACACATCAGTCACTATAGATCAAATTATTGCCTTCACTGTTCAGATATATAACACATCCGTCACTATAGATCAAAGTATTGCCTTCACTGTTCAGATATATACCACATCAGTCACTATAGGTCAAATTATTGCCTTCACTGTTCAGACATATAACACATCAGTCACTATAGATCAAATTATTGCCTTCACTGTTCAGACATATAACACATCAGTCACTATAGATCAAATTATTGCCATCACTTTTCAGACATATAACACATCAGTCACTACAAGTCAAACTATTGCCTTCACTGTTCAGTCATATAACACATCATTCACTATAGATCAAATTATTGCTTTCACTGTTCAGACATATAACACATCAGTCACTATAGATCAAATTATTGCCTTCACTGTTCAGACATATAACACATCAGTCACTATAGATCAAATTATTGCCTTCACTGTTCAGTCATATAACACATCAGTCACTATAGATCAAAGTATTGCCTTCACTGTTCAGTCATATAAAACATCAGTCACTATAGATCAAATTATTGCCTTCACTGTTCAGTCATATAACACATCAGTCACTATAGATCAAATTATTGCTTTCACTGTTCAGTCATATAAAACATCAGTCACTATAGATCAAAGTATTGCCTTCACTGTTCAGACATATACCACATCAGTCACTATAGATCAAATTATTGCCTTCACTGTTAATTCATTTTCCTCTCGGTCCTAAGATAGGGCCAAGTTCCTATTTCATTACCATTGCCGATTTGCTGCTAGTTCTTCTTTGTTTTATAGCCCCATTGTTAAGCCTTCCCTAGTAATTGTTCTGCGTAGCAATTCTCTAGTCTGCCTTGTTTCTTTTACCAGATGGTTTCCACATAAACACTTGACGGGGAAGTCTTTCTTCACACATTCTCAGCACATGACCTATGTATTTCCAAGATGTGTTTTAGTTTTGATTCGTCTCTTATCGTTTAAAATGTATCCTTTCTATCTTACGCTTGAGGTCCTACAAAGACATTTATTTCTAAAGGCATTTAATTTCCTATCTAAGGTCTAAGTTTAAAGTGATAGTAAAAGGAATCATTTGACCTGTATGTTATACAATAGTTATCGTGAAAGTGATAGTAGAAAACAATAATTCGGCTTATATTGACTGATGTGTTACATGTTTGGATAGGAAAAGCAATAATTTGCCAGCAAAAATTAAATATTTGGACTTATATGTTATACAATAGTTATAGTGAAAGTGATAGTAAAAGCAATAATTTGACTTTTATTGACTAATATTTTATGTGACTGGACAGTCAATGTCAAAGTGACGTATATGTTATATGGTTGGAAAGGGAAGGCGCTGAGGTAGTGGTATCATTCACGATTCCTTTAAGTACACAGTAAACGGTCAAAACTTGTTCAATTCCTTGTGTGATACCAGTGCTAACATACGGATGATTTCACTATCCAATCATGTAACACATCAGTCAATATAAGTCAAATTACTGCTTTCACTATCCAGTCATGTTACACATAAGTCAATATAAATCAAATGACTGCTTTTATTTTCATTTTAACGTTTGTATTCTATACAATAGAAGTCAAATTATTGCTTTTACTATTACTTTTACTGTCCCAACTCTATTACATGTAAGTTACTGTAAATCAAATCAATCTGAGGAGACTAAAGAATCTTCGTTCTATGGAGGAACTGTTTATAACTGAAGGTATAAAAAACATCGATGTTTGAAACAATCAGAGAAAGAGCAAGGGAATAGAAGAAGAAGCTCAAAAATAAAGAAATTGTAAAAATGTGTTGCACAGAATGAAACTTACATCATGATAGCATCAAGTTTGAGAATATAGATCGAGGTAGTTACTGCAGCAGCTCCAAAAGTTGCTTTCTGAGACCCCGTAATTATGGCCGTTATCGTGTCAGCCCACGCTTCAAAATGTCACAAATAGATGGCTGTAGCAGGAATGATAGCACATGTAGAAACCACAAACCTTTCGGGAATGTTGTGCATCAGCTCTCCCTTGTGACACGTGAAGCAACTATGACCCGGAACCTGTCAAACTTGCTTGGGAAGCACCTCTCGAAGTGGATAATTATAAATGGAGAAACAGGAGACAGTGAAATGGTTTGACACTGGCTGGTGAGTCATGGCACGACAATTGATGTGCCATTTCTCCATCTGTGGAAAATGTGAAATGAACAAAACATAAACGGGACAGTAAACTCATTATTGCTGATAAGGATTTTACGTAATCAACCTGCCGCGGAAACACCTGCATGTGTATTCTACCCAAACTGTTAACATAAACTTCACAATTATATACTTTCCTGTTGCAAATAATAGGCCAATCCTAGATGGAATTGATAGCGGTTACATCTTGCAGTATCGGAATCACTGGTCATACAGGGCTCGCGAGGCGCTTTCAATGAGGCGTTAGGTTTCTCACAGCTGACTCTTGACACCATGACTAGCGATGTAGATTAAGATTAAGATTATACTCAATCATCTCGCGGTGCCTGTAAAATAGACTAACGAATCTGTCCAGAAAGTAGGGATTGAAGTAGGACGGTCTGATTTCTAAAATATTCCAAAATGAAGTTGGATGTACTGGGCCGTAAGGTACACATGTTTCCAGTTCATTACCACAAAACAACGCAATTTATTCACATCTCACGCCCCCTTTAGTGTGCGCAAGACAGAGCAGCAGTCGGTAGGGAGAACAGTCAGCATACAAAAGCATTGCTTTCAATTTTGTCATTTCTCTACCGGCTACATGACAAGTCATCTGAGTTGTCCATGAACACAGCAGTCTCGACACAAAAACAGTGACATGTGAATATATGACAAAATAGTTGATATCATTCTTCTATGGACACGCGCAGTGAAGCGTTGTAGGAGCTGCCGCTTCTATCCTAGACCAAATGTGTCGAAGTAGTAACTTCTAATTTTATGTCGCCCTGGGCTGTCTCCAACATGATCAATTCTCCCTAACGGCTCTTGGTTTTCTTTAGAATGATGTTGTTGAATGACGTTTTTTGCCTTACGACGAGGCACAATTCATTGAAAATCAGGCTATATTTTCTATATTACATTAGAGCCACTTACTATTACAATAAAATGAATGGAAACTACAATTGTATAAAGCCGATTAGATCAGCGCCGAGCGGCAATTATGTCCATCAACAGGCTGCCCAGAGAGCAGCTCCAAAAGGGACTAATTTAATGTGCTGTGGTAACAGTGTTAGGTTTGTCGGCATGGTCGTTGGTTGCCATAGGCATGGAGTGGCACTTGATGCTGTAGTAACAGTGTTAGGTCTGTAGGCATGGTCGTTGGTTGTCATAGCCATGGAGTGGTACTTGATAAAGCGACAGTATCATGGGATGGTTATACCACTTTATTTTTTTCTTTTTTTCCTCTGTAATGCAAGGTATGGCTGCACTTTCTTATGTCAGACTGTGTTATCAAGAGAACGTGGGTTCACCTGGGTCAACAGCTTCTTTTTTCTATCGAGGGTGAAATAAAAACTGAGGCCCGAGCACCTTTTAGGGACTGTTCAGGACATGTGGCCTTTATTTTCCGTTGTATATTCCCCCACCCCGCAGTAGACCCCAGAAATTGAGTAATACCGTAAAGACATTTTAGTAAGAATGTATTATCTAAACATCAAGGAATATATACTCAATAATCTAAGATAGGCTGATGATACTGCATTAATGGCAGAAAATCCAAAAGACCTACAACAACTAGTGAACACAATAAACAAGACAAGCAAAGAATATGGATTGGAAAGAAATAGTTTAAAAGAATAAAACTATGATTATTAGTAAAGAAAAGGCACACGATTATATATAATACAATTGACATTATAACAAATGATGAAAAATATAAGACAGAAATAAACAAACGAATAGGAATGGTAAAAACCAATTTTAACAACATGAAAAATATATTCACATCAAAGCACATATCAGAACTAAAACTATGAATAGCAAAATCATGAAAAAAGGCACCCAATCAGACACAGAAAGAAAACACGTAGCAGAAAAACACATAAACGATACCTACCTACAGGATTCTCGGTCCCACACATACACAGATGGCACTGCTACAAATGCCACCAGAAATGGAGGGGAGGTGTGTTCTTGACGCTGAATAACCAGGACGAGATTACCAAGTCAATAGCTACTAGGAAATTCTCAAAAAACTTTAAAGCAGAAACTGAGGCCCTCAGAGATGCTGCAACACTGGCTACTCAACACAAAAATAACATGCACAAAAATTGGTGATTCTGACTGATGCACTGTCAGTACTAAAAGCTCTAAAAAGCCCTAGGAACAATGAACTAGATGACTTGAGAACAACCCTAGCCAATGCCACTGTACACTGGACAACATGACAACAAAACATGTTCTACAGGATTGCCCCCAGTACACAGACCTGAAAAGGACAACGTGGTCCACACCCACCATCAAGACATGCACTATCAAGACAAGAGACAGTAAAATGACGTTCTGTTGTAGCCTTCGGTGTAGAGACGGCATCCAATTAATGAATGATTCATGTTAGTGTTTTTTCCTCTTATCTTAGATGTCTGATCTATCTCCCCCCCCTCTCTCTCTCTCTCTCTCTCTCTCTCTCTCTCTCTCTCTCTCTCTCTCTCTACAACACAAATACAAGATTCCTAAATTGTTTTTCTTGCCACAAATAGAGGGAATACCGGTCAATAGGCGGCAAGAACCATTGAGGCATAGTCTGAAAAGTGTTCCTTGTTGCAGTTTCCTCATACTCCAAGTCGAGCTTGCTGCCTGAGCTGCTGAGTTTAGTGCTCTGTGCACACCATGAGCTGTGTGTTTCATCCAGATTGTGTTTCGATATTCCGATTGCTTACGATGAATGATGATATTGTATGAAAAAGGATAATTCAGCTGCGTTCACATTCGGTGCCGCTTAGCCTTATGTCTTTTGGTGTGTGCTGTAGCTGCTATGATCGGGACTGCAACTGCCTTTCATTGTTTGTATCCTTCAACGAGATGAGTTGGTAATTCTGATAATTCTACTGGCACGGGCGGTTGCAATTATGGATTTTTAATTCGTTTGCAGTGATACCCGGGTCTTCAGCTAACCATAGCCATCTTGCCATTTTGATACTAGACTGTGTAAGTCAAGGCGACATACGATGTACAATTCTACTGGCCTTCTAGCTCTTTGTTTCGATTTCTCTTATGGTTTTTAATTTGTGAAGATTATTTCCATTTCCGTCAGTTCTGAAATTCGATTAATATGACTCATCATCATAAAGTGCCGTCTCCGCAACGAAGGTTGGCTACCATGGAGCGCCATGCTGCTCTGTCTCTTGCTTTGATGGTGCAGGTTGTCATAGGCTGATTGGTCCATCTTTTGATGCTACTCGTCCATGTTGGTCTTGGTCTGCCTCTGCCTCTTTTACCTTGTATTTTCCTTTCCAGAATTACTTCTAGTAGGCTGTTGTGGCTTTTAACATGGCCCAAAAATCGTACTTGTCTTGTTTGAATTGTGCTTATTAGTTTTATTTTCATTTTTAGTTGTTTTAAGACGTCATCGTTTGTTTTCTTTTCCTTCCAGCCAATTCTACCTATTCTTCTATATATATACACATTTCAAAGGCTTCAATTTTCTGTTCTGTTTTAGTTTTCTTGTCTAATGTCTTTGTTTCTGCACCATATAGGAATATTGACAAGATGTAACATTTTGCTGTTCTTATTTTTAGCCCTGGTGTTATTTGTTTTGATGTTAGTATGTTCTTCATGACATTAAAATTACTTTTTGCCATTCCTATTCTTTTGTTTATGTCAGTTGTACATTTTCCATTACTGGTTATAGTATGTGCAAGGTAGTTGTAGTTCTGAACTGTCTCCAGGTCTATTCCTTCAATTTTGATATCCACTTGTGGGTTTTGAGTATTTTCTTTGTTTATGATCATAGTTTTAGTCTTTTTGATATTCATATCTAGTCCATATTTTTTGCTTGTCATGTTTATTTCATTACGTAATTGTTGTAGATCTTTAGGATTTTTTGCTAGTAGTACAGCATCGTCAGCATATATTAGGTTATTGATTATCTTTCCATTAATTTGTAGGCCTGGCATCTCTGTGATGTTTTTAAAGATTCGCTCAGTGTATAGATTGAACAAGCTTGATGATAGGATGCATCCCTGTCTTACTCCTCTTTTTATATCAATGGGTGTAGAGTTCTCTTTGTTATATTTTATTATTGCTGTTTGCTCCCAGTAAAGATTACATATTAGTCGTATGTCCATGTCATCTAGATGTATCTCTTTTAGGTATTCTATAAGTTGTTTGTGGTGTACTCTATCAAAAGCTTTGGTGTAGTCTATGAAGCAGTTTAAGAGTACTACTTTTATTAAAAGAGAACTGAGCATTTTTAAAAATATAATGTAGAAGAAAACCTATATTTAAGCATACACAAAACTAAGACGATGTTCATTGACAAAACAAAAAGCCAATCCAAAATCATCATCAACAATGAAGAACTTGAAATTGTAACAAACTATTAATATCTGAGATCTGTAGTAGCTAAGGATAGAGACTGCAAGAAGGAGATCAAAAGAAGATTAGCAAAAGCAACTCACAAATTAAATGCCACGAAGAACATGTGGTACACTGCCCACAAAGCAGGGAAATTAAAATTACTGAGGACATGTATCTTCCCAATAGCAACATATTGTTGTGAATCATTGACAGTCTCACAAACAGGATTAAAATCGATTCATTCGAAACAAAATGCAACAGAAAATCCTTAATGATACCTTAGATAATGAAACAGAGAAACGAAGACATACGAGATTTAAACATTAAAAAGAACTGCCTTAAGGACACCATTTTCGGTGGGAATAAGAATATTAATTTCAGGGGCAGACCAAGAAGAAGCTGGTTTCAAGACACCAAGGAGACCTTGAATTGGCAACAGAAGTGGGTTATCTGGCTAGAAGAGACAGAGATTCTTTCAAACGAGATGTGGTGAATGCAACGTTCTGCAAAGGACATTTGACCTGTGTGAAAATGAAGCGGTCCATGTTATCTTTAGTTTCAAGCTTTGGTGCACTTTCTTTCATGTTGAACTTTTACAAGAACAATAAGAAACAACTGTGTGACGTAATACTTTATTAATGCAGTTAAGAGAGATAAATACACTAAAAACATCGTGCAACAGATGGATACGATCAAATAACAGTCGTGACGTTCTGGGTGCAAATTCTCTTCTTCTAGCACTCGATCTCGACTCGTTGCAAACTAGAGACTGGGAGCCTGTCAAATTAGGCAGCCCGAGAAGAGCGACCAATGACCTAGTCTGTACCACACGTCTTTCACCCAGCTATGGAATTAGATCTAATTCGATCCAGACATTTCTAGGCGGAGTTCTCTCTACTATAATCAATTAATCTCTCATTCTTATCTTATTTTTAGGGATCGTGTTGGCTATGTCCCAAATGTCTTTATTTATTGTGCATAACATCAGCTTTTGGGAAATTATTGGTAACTAGTTAGCAATATTGTCTCGTATATGAATGAACAAATAGTTGTCAATATTTATTATTAATAAGAAAGCCACAGTGTTTGTATTGTTCAAATGGGCATAACTGTTATACTCGTACTTACTTTTATCAACCTTTCAGCATCGAGGGAAAATGGAGTGTTCGTGACGAGGCGCTGTTGTATATCTCATGGTTCTCATCGTGGTGTCTATTATTTCATGATCATCATTTCTCCTCAGGTTTTTTTCTCTCCCCTTCTCCCATTGATTCTGAGCGCAAAATCTCTCTGGGAGAAAGATGTTTTTGGCCAGAGTTAATATTATAATTTTAGCTTTTGTTTATTTGTGTTTTTTTTCACTTAAATTTTATCCAGCAGTGATGTATCCAAATATATGTACACACATATATAATATAATATATATATATATTATATATATATATATATATTGTTTGTTTTTGCTTTTAGTAGTTTTGGTGGATTCAATTATACATAATGTAGGAAAGAGACACATTTTAATGCTTCATGCCTGAAGATAATTTTCCAAATTTTTTGGTAAAGTCTAAATACTGAATACTGCTCAACTCACACATTTTTAATCTGTTTAAATCTGAAAGCTGCATTTCAGCATTTAAAAAAAAATAAATCTTAGAAATGTAATAAGATATGTGACTGAAGGTGACTTGAATCTATTACAGTTACCTCGTTCTTCAAATATCTTTAAATGAGCCCTTCCCTATTTTGTGATACTATTTTAAAAAGTGTGAATTTCCAGCTTAATTAAACACTTCTCTTATGTTTTTTAGTCGAATAACGTTTGTTTGAAAGTACATCTCGAATGTTCATAAAATGAACACTCTTTCGTGTGATATAGTTTACCTTTAGCCATCAATATTAACGTTTCAACTGTACCTTCTTCTGGTCAATTTTACGTTATCATTGAAGAATGATATAAACAATCAACATAATTTAAATATCAATAATTAACAGCTGTGAGCTGATACAGCTGGCATATCAAAGATTAAAAGCTGTTAACTGATATAATGAAGAAAAAAAACGTAGAGAGAGATATCAAACAGATACCGGAGCAGGGAAATCCATACATCCAGAAGAAACTAGCAAGGTTGTTATGTCGAAAACCGAATGAATTAGAGTGACATAGTTCAGGTCAATCTCCGCTCTGAGAGAGTCCGAAGTCATTTTAGAAAACACGTCATTTTTTTTTTTTTAGTTGTATCGTACGGACAGCGTTGAACGAAATCTGATGAACTGCTGGCCATTTTCCACAACACTCTTAGACTACTAAATCCGTTCTCATATAATAATATATAACATATAAAAATTATAAATATAATCTTATACAAAGACGTATGCAAACGTAAGATGAAAGAGCTAAACATAGGCGTTAATGATTGGGAAGAACACGTAAAGATAAAGCTGGAGATAGGCCATGTACCTGCCATGAAAGCAGACACACTTAGTCTCAAACGGGTTGTTGATTCTTGACGAGCACGAAGAAAGAACAGCAAGGTATACAAATATCCTCACGTTTACACTATTAATTACGTTGTTACTGTGTACCACAATTTTACCTCTGACGAAGTCCTTATAGACGAGGAACTAAATTTTGTCGTTTTTCCTAGGCAGCCGTGTGCACAGGGGTCCCTCGTCTCACAGGCAGATAACTCCGTCTTCGGAGGTACTCATATATATTACATCGATGGGTAAGTGACGTTTTAAGCCGGGCCTCGCTGCTGAGGCCAGGGGTGGTTGCCGCAGAGAGAAATCATAAATAAAATTCCCAATTGGTTCAGTGGGGACTTAACCTACAGCCTCTCTGTCTCGGAGCCGACGTTTTGCTTCAAGACCAACCAGTCCCCGGCACAACAATGTCAACAAACGCGCTCCGACATTTCCACATGAACCTGGAATCCATGAAGTAAAGCAGCCCGCTACATATAATCAATTCTTATAACAGCTCTCATCATTAAATGGATCTAAACTAACTACTTGTATGCAACCTTTACCATAACTCTCATCATTAAATGGATCTAAACTAACTACTTGTATGCAACCTTTACCATAACTCTCATCATTAAATGGATCTAAACTAACTACTTGTGTGCAACCTTTACCATAACTCTCATCATTACATGGATCTAAGCTAGCTACTTGTGTACAACCTTTACCATAACTCTCATCATTAAATGGATCTAAGCTAGCTACTTGTATACAACCTTTACCATAACTCTCATCATTAAATGGATCTAAGCTAGCTACTTGTATACAACCTTTACCATAACTCTCATCATTACATGGATCTAAGCTAGCTACTTGTGTACAACCTTTACCATAACTCTCATCATTAAATGGATCTAAGCTAGCTACTTGTATACAACCTTTACCATAACTCTCATCATTAAATGGATCTAAGCTAGCTACTTGTATACAACCTTTACCATAACTCTCATCATTAAATGGATCTAAGCTAGCTACTTGTATACAACCTTTACCATAACTCTCATCATTAAATGGATCTAAGCTAGCTACTTGTATACAACCTTTACCATAACTCTCATCATTAAATGGATCTAAGCTAGCTACTCGTCTAGAGCCCATACTGTAACTATCATCGTCATCCTAGTGAGCTCTCTCTCTCTCTCACTCTTTAATCCTCTCTCTTCATCCATATAATATCTTTCTCTCTTGTATCATCTCTCTTCATCCTCATAATCTCTGTCTCTTTAATCCTCTCTCTGCATCCTTATAATCTCTCTCTCTATAATCCTCTCTCTTCATCCTTATAATCTCTCTCTCTCTCTCTCTCTTTCTCGTTCACATGGAAGTTAAAAACAAACAGTTATCAACATAAACATGTTAGGGTGGATGACGCCCAGTGGTTGTTGAAGGGTTGAAAGGAGGAGGGGATGGTGTTAATATAAATATTCTTCGTTATACCCCATAGCATTTCGGTGTGATGAGGCTAGTGCCCTCCCTCACTTTTACAACATTTTCTCCAACTCGTTGAATCAGGTGTCTTTTCCTAGAAAGTTCGTAATCATCATCAAGTACCATGCCTGCTGGCTTAGGTGATCATTTCTCTCCACAACTTTCGATCTCGACAGTTATTTATCATTTCTGTTCTTGACCTTCTGCCAAGCCATTCTCTGAAGGAGACAAATACAAATATATGAATGTTATTATGGAGGCAAACTTCCGAGGCGATAGATCAACGAATCATTTCAGAGAAAGAGGAATGTCTACGACACTCGATAAAAAAAACACAAATAATCAACAACAGAAAATAACTAAGAACAAAGGACAGCTCGAAGCAGGATCGAACTCGTACACCTCGACACAGCGCCTTGCCACAAGAAACAAACCCTGAAATGATTCGCTATTCCTTCGTTAGCTGGATGGACTGGAGAGCGCCAAGCTGCGTTTGAACCAATACAGTTCGCATCTCCAAACCACCACGTCATGACAACGCTACTCGCCTTCCTTGTGGAAAATAATAAGATATGTTGCTTACAATTCTATTTATCGGCCCACGAAGATATCTGTCTGATTGTCTGTATGAGTGTCTATCTAGCTGCTTATCTATTTTTTGTCGATCTGCCCACCTATCTACACGAGTAGCTGTTTATAATCAGCACCTTTAACATTTTGTAAATAATTTCAAATTTTATCAAGACGAGTGATCCTGGTTTAACGAATGAAGTATCACCTTAAAGACATGAGACACAAACCTGGCATTTAATGCCTTACTGACTTTTAAAAAGAAAATTTCACATACAAGCAAATATGCAGACAACAAGAGAAACGCTTCATTATGCTGCCGTTCTCTTATAAGATTGGTCCATCCAAGAAATCACCGGGAAATATAAATACGAATCACAAACAAGGTCTTTGTCAACAGCGACTGAAGTAAATGTTTATAACGAATACTTTCAGGGGAAGACGTATGTTTATAACACTCGGAAAAAATCTGAATAGGAAAATACAGATATACAATTTATTCCGGGTTGTGTTCGTAACCCTATGCTGTAGTCACTAGTGCACATGTGTGAAATACATTGCAAGTGAAAGCACCTTCTTTAGGTTGTTTAGCTAGCAGTGTGTCGTAGTGCAAAGTCTCTCTGGGCAAGGCGCTGTGTCAAGGAGTACCACTTCGATCCTGCTTCGGGCTATCTATTGCTTGTTATTTTTTGTGTTGTTGATTATTTGTAGATTTTTCTGAGTGTTGTAAACATACCTCTAACCCCTGAAGAGGTTCGTTGATCTTTCGCCTCGGAATACTTTCGTTCTTATATTATTATTTGTCCTTAGTCTAAATGTTTTCAGTACATATGGGAGTTATTATAACCTCTAGGTAAGTAATGAATGATTAAACAATAAAACCATCAAGACATGCTAGAAAACAGAATAGCGTTGGTGTGCCAGAACGTACAGATATTAATAATATCTACGACACAGAATGATAGAGTTGTCATTAGAGGTGATATCTCGACATCCCGGGCATTGAGGGTCCGTATCTTTCAAGAGATGCTTGTGATTCCGGTAGCTCGATGCGCTGGTTGTGCAAACACCTCAGTGACCCATGTTGGTTGCTAAAATTACTTGATGTAAGTTGCTGCAGTCGCAGCGCTGCATCCTGGCTAGTGGTTGTGCAAACACCTCAGTGACCCATGTTGGTTGCTAAAATTACTTGATGTAAGTTGCTGCAGTCGCAACGCTGCATCCTGGCTAGTGGTTGTGTCGATTTACATCAGATCATTGTCGATGTCCGCTAAGTAAAAACTTAGACCCCAACACCTCGCTTGTGCCGACTGCGTAGGACCAGGCCTCTTATTTTCCAGTCTAATATGTGCCCCCCACCAGCTGTCCCCAGTAATGGGAGAATACCGTACAGGTATGTTTTTGGGGGGTTTTTCTATCGTTGATAGCCTTCGTGACGTCACCAATAAACATGCCCTCTCCAAAAAAACTCATCTGAGACTAACCAATCAGCTCTTTTGTTGCCACAAACCTCGTTACCTAGAGACTATACTCGCATGGTTTATTATGTGGTTTACGGTTCTATATGTTTCAACCTCGCATACAGAAATCCTCCTTTACAGACTAATTGAAGCTTTGGCTCAGTCAGTAGCATTGAATGTTCCATTTAATATTGTCTTTAAAACTCACATGAAGGCACATCAGAAGCAAGCAAAGTCAATACACGTATAAATGTTTATGGAGCATGGAATTAATGCAGCCGTTTATTCATTGAAACTCTCTTGGTTTGCGTACAGGCAATACAGGCTTAATAGGTATATGACTTTCATAGTAAAGTACATAGGTCGTTAAGGTTGACAGAGACTGTTATTTCTTTCGAGGAAAAGGACAGCACAACAGTTATAAAAGTCTGACAGCTTTCACCGTATCTCTTGCCTTAGTTGTACGAACTCCCTGATTCTGGTGGAAAAGAAAGAATTGGGCTGCTGTTGTAGTCAGTGAAGAACATCGTTCTGTAGTGCTTCGTCTGTTGTGAATCACTTTCCTACCAAATACTGTTTAAGGGGCCCAAGTACATGTCAATCACTGGGAAATAAGTCAGGGTTGTAAGGGGGATCCGGGAAATCGTCCAGGGTCACGGCCATAGTTGGTGCAGTCAAATTGACCATGTGAGCGGGCATTGTCAGGGAGAAGAATGCCATTTCCAGACAACGTCCAGGTCTTTTCTCGCGAATGAATTATCTTGGGAAATCGTAAGTGAATTGCTCGTGAATGATTGCTTCAATACTGCCGAGACTGATGCTCACCTCTGCCCGCACAGTTGCACACAGGTTCTCAAGAATCTTTTCCTCAACACTTGCGATATTGACTGCAGTTGTGCAATTGTGTTCACGCTCTTGAAATTTCATCTTCTCCTCTGTGAACCTGCTCACAGCATTCGTACTCTCTTGCTCGCCGCATCGTCTGTTTCCTGTACCATGCTTAAGTGTTCTTCAACTCTCAGCTGGTGTAACATTGTCATTCACAAAATAATTTGAATACATAAACTCGTCTCACAGCTACAGACGTACTGTGTCTGCCGTAATATTTGCTGTAACTGTTACGTATGCATTAAATATATGATGTCGGGAGCGGAATATTACAGAAGGATTATGTGACAGCCCTCGTCAGTTTCATCTTATTTCGCTTATTTATCGCTTATTTACGTAGAAACTGAAGGATTCTTGTTAATAAAAGAATGAAGACTCAGTCAGTAATGTATGTCACACTTCTTAATTCTTAGGGTAACTACAATACGATTGTAAATACGTCCAAAGTCTGTATATTTTTATGTGATTATTATTACTCGATCGAACTCGAGTAATTTAATATCACGTAAGAGGCTGCATCTGAGACACGCAGGATGATATTTAATGTTTTTGGTGCGGAGATGAAAGATGATGATGATTAGAAGGTTACCATTAATACACTAACATTATTAAACCAGCGTGAGAAAAACAATTAGAGATTAACATCTAGCTAGCGACTTTGACATGTCCCTACACTTGTACTTAGACTTATGGCACAACAAACGTATTCGACGAATGCAACAAAGAGCGAAGGATTATTTTTATTGAGGAATAGCAATTTAAAGTTGTCAGACGGTGTGACATGATGACACAGAACAAAAAAAATATTTATTCCATAATGTAGAATTGCAAGATACAGATAGTTCTCAAGTCAAATTATTTCAAATGTCAGTAGAAATTAAAAAAAAAAAGATTAAAATTATACAACTATCAAGCACATTGTCATCTACGTCAGTAATAAATTGGATAAACTGTAGAAGAATATTTAAACATATTCACATAGGCAGTCTAGAATTCTGAACTGGTTGGTCTTTGACATTTCCAAATAAGATTTTGACAACATGATTGGAGTGTCAAGTATTGATTTTTAAATATCTCTTTAAGATTACGGAATAACGTAGTACAATTAGCTATGCCAGAATAACATAACAATCAAGAATTATTTCTTATTTTCGTGGGAATACCCACGCGTTTTTTAACCAGTTTAAGTTCATAGAGAAGAAGATAACGAAATTGTGAACGAAAAAAAAATGATTTGTCTGTGTTTGAATGCTTCTGACGGTGAAAAATGAATCTATTAAAGCGTCACCACCTCCTGAACCCGCTTGCACATTCCTTATATTGAGTTTCACTTCTCGATGATGATACTGCTTGCCGAGTGCTTTGTTGGACAATGAGAAAAGAGTCCTTAATCTACAAATGTCTCAGTTTTCTGCAATTTTACGTTTATTCCTTTATTCATGTCTAGTTGTGTTATTGTTGTTCTACCCAGTTTGCTACAAAGAGCTGTTAATACTTTTTAGCTGCCAAATATGAGTCTGTTTTGTTTAGTTCTGGGTTTAGAATGTCCTGACCTGGAGTCTGTTTTTTTTAATTCTACGATGAGTTTAACCTTTAACAACTTTTCTGTTTTTCAATTCTACGATGACTTTAACTTTTAACGATTTTTCTGTATTTAAATTCCACGATGGTTTTAATATTTTGTTTTTGTAGTGTCCATGTTTATGTCAAAATCTGTCTCGACTTCAGGAATGTTTAACAGTAGCTACAATGATTTCTTCTTGGCTATTTCTTGGTCCTGGTCTAGCCCTATTTACAAGTAATGAGTTCATCTCGGTTCATCATCATCAAGTGCCATGCCTGCTGCTGATTTCCTTTCTCGTTGTCCTAGATATTGACCGTTGTATACATTGCAAGAACATGACAATAAAAGAAACAAACAATTTGGACTGTCAGCTTCTGAAGTTAAGTTTTCATGAAATCCGGATATAGACGTTGGCTGAGTGTGCATGAGATTGTTGTACTGTGTATTCTGCGTACTCATCCCACGTCAAGAGAATTTAGACCAAATGTCAGCATGCTCACCTCACGTCAAGAGAATGTAGACCAGATCCCAGCATACTCGCCTCACGTCAAGAGAATGTAGACCAAATCCCAGTATGCTCGCCTCACGTCAAAAGAATGTAGACCAAATTCCAGCATACTCGCCTCACGTCAAGAGAATATAGATCTAAATCTCATCGTGTTCGCCACACGACAAGAGAACTCGGTACCAACTCTCTGATGGTACTATATTATTTTTAACTACAGCAGACGCCAAGTAAACGGGGTCCATGCTTTGCCATATCATAGACAGTGGATCCCTTGGTCAGGTTAAGCATTTAAACACAGCTTGAAAATGATAATAGAAAAGTGCAGGCTTTGTGTGGCTTTCCGTATATATTTAACAAAATAATATAGTAGCATCAAAACTATACTATTCAAATTCGTTTAAAATGTATCGTTGACCCTCGCAGTTGGCAAGTACATGATACTTTATGTTTGGATCTAACCAATGATTATAACTGTGATACTAACAGACATTCCGGATGATAAGTTGATGATCCTGTAATGAAGAAGAAAGGGTCTTTCATTAATTTTATTTTGTACATACTATTTTATGTTACTTTTCTTTTAAATTTATATTACTTTTCGCGAAATCACAAATTTGATAATCTAAGCTCAACAGTTCATCTTTATCATCTTCTCTTGTCAACCACATATTAATAGTTCTTTTTTCCAAGAATCAGCTGGAACTATAGTGCTTCCTTCATTGTGTTCTTGGAATGTTTCTCATGTCACAGCGACTGACCTTGCCTGTCTGGGGTCATGTGCTCGACCCTCGCGTCATTAACATCTGGAGTTATTTATCCGAAGGCAGGCGCAATCAATAATGATGATAAATAAGGTGGGTCCATATCTGTTATTATTTCATTATGTATGGAGCACTTTTCCTTAGTGGCTGACTGAAGCTGTAATAACATCCACGCGGGTACGGAAAGGGGAAAGTTTTTTTACATTACAATGGGATGAGGACATGGTTTAACATCACCTCTCTCGGATGCTATGTACAGCTGTTTGCTTGAATCTAAAAGTGGTAGTTTAGTTGAAGTCCTAGAAACTTTGATGTATTTAAAAGTGAAGATTCACGAGAATTGCTCTTCTCTTCTTCTTTAAGTTGATGTTTTCTGAGAGTGGTTCTAATTTGGGACATTACACACAAACCTTACCTATTCGAGAAAATTATTGTTTATGACATTACAAGTTTGAAGTTTATGACATTACAAGTTTGAAGTTTATGACATTACAAGTTTGAAGTTTATGACATTACAAGTTTGAAGTTTATGACATTACAAGTTTGAAGTTTATGACATTACAAGTTTGAAGTTTATGACATTACAAGTTTGAAGTTTATGACATATTTTCTAGAGTGAAATAGACAACGTTTTACCGCAAATATTATTACGATTTTGGATATACCTTTTTAAATTTTTTTTCTTTCTAATTAATTTGAATGTACCTCAAAAGAATCCCAATCGGGATATAACGTTGATAAGAGTAAGTCAGAAATACAACTAAGATATCAGTAATAAACATCTGTTTACTTGGAGAGTGCTTGTTGATGTTACAGAGAGATGAAATGAGAGAATGAGACATAGATTCTTTGATATTTTTTTTCTAGAGAGAGAGAGATAAGGAGAAAGTTTTGGCGTTATTTGTAGTAAAAAGAGAGAGTTCTTCGATAAAATGTAGAGAGAACGTGATGCGTTCATATCATTTTGAATTGTTCACAATCACATTGTAACATGTAACAATGACATGAATTCACCTTTGCATCACTGTGTGATACACAAGTTACACTGAATCGTTTGACCTACAATGTGTGATGTGCAATAATTTAAATGAACTAACTCACAGTATGACGCGCGACTCCTACATGGATTATTTCAATATATGTGATTTCAAATTAAAACATTGAATTCGCTGTTCTTTCTAGTCACACCCAAGCAATTACAATAAAGCCAGCCATGCCATATTAACAATGATGGAGCAATGCGCCATTGAGGAAAGACATCAGAACATAGGAGTGGCCGACAACTTTATGATAAAATATGATAGCGCGCAAATTAGATTTTACAAAATCCATTATAACTTAATACGATTCTCGACAGGAGAAGCTAATAGAGAAAACAAAAAAAGGGAAAGGAAGGAAAGATTAACTAATGAGATGTGTGTCAGAGGAGAGACGATAGCGAAAATACGCCATGGAAGAATGCCGAGTCTTGTTGCCATGGACAACGTACTTCCATGAGAGAAGTTGTCTTGAGTGTAAAAAGGCATGTGCGATTTAAGTAGCTCAATCAGAGCTAGATAAAAGTGTCCTGTTGAATTTACAGAAAGTGTAAAGCTCTTCTTAAAGAGGATAGTCTGTCATTGGTCTTGTGTTGAAGACGGTGTTAAATTTACACTAGAAATACTGTAGTTGTTGAGACATCTTTATATAAGTGAAATTATGTAATGTTTTGTTGTTATTTGATGTTTGCTCGCTTGTGAGTGTGGCCATTAGCTGTGTTTTCTAGTTTGTTTTGCTACTTGACTTTTGCTGTTAGTTCAGCTTTAGTTCAACTCCTCTTTGTTGAACACTTTGTTGTTGTTAAACTTAGCAGAGTTTTCTTATCTGTTATGTCTTTCTTTTTCTGAAGCTTTTCTGTCTAGCAGAATTATATTGTTATTTGAATTTTGTTATTTGTTAACATTTGCTGTTAGCAGTTTTATCGATATTCGGCTTTTGCTATTTGTTCAATTATTCGCTATGTTATTCATTGGGTGCCGTCTACACATCGACGATTTGGCTACCATTTCACTGTTTCTTGTCTGGTACATATTATCATAGGTTCATCTGTCCAACTTTTGATGTTACCAGTCCACTTTAGTCTTGGTCTGCCTCTGCCTCGTCCCTTCCAAGATGACTTTCAGTATGGTATTATATTTATGTCTCTTCACATGTCCACAAAACTTCAGCTACCTTTTTCGAATTGTGTTAAGTTGTTCTTTTTTCAGCTCATTCAGAACTTTGTTGTTTGTCTTCTTTTCCTTCCAAATAATCCTCCCCAATGATCCACGTTTCAAGGACTTCAGTTGTCTGCTCTGTTTTCTTGTTTCTGCTACCAACAGAAATATTTTGTAAATGTAACATTTTACAATCCGCAGCTTTTGTTCTGCTGTTAATATCCTTTGATGTCAGTATGTTTTGCATGTGGTCAAAATTGTCTTTTTGTCTTTCCTATTTTTATATTTCTGTCTTACATTTTATTTCTCAATCATTTGTTATATTAATGTTTTTTTTTTAATTTCTGTCGTACATTTTCAACAATTTGTGACAATTATATATCTATTTCTATTTTTATCTTACATTTTCAATAATTTTTGACAATTATATGTCTTTTTCTATTTCTATCTTACATTTTCAGTCAGTTTGTTACAATATGTCTAAAAAAGCTATTTTCTTGAACTCTTTCTCAGCACTTTCCTTCTACTTCGAGGTACACTTGTATGTTTTGTGTTTTATCTCCGCTAATAACCACAGCTTTCATCATCATCATCGTGTGCCTTCTCCGCAACGAAGGTTGGCTACCATGGATCGCCATTCTACTCTGTTTCTTGCTTTGATGGTGCAGGCTGTCATAGATTGAATTGTCCATCTTTTGACGTTACTCGTCCATGTTAGTCTTGGTCTGCCTCTGCCTCTTTTACTTGTATTTTTCCTTCCAAAATACATTGTCTTAATTGTATTTAGTAGTTCTCTTTTTATTTTCAGTTGTTTTAAAACTTCATCGTTTGTTATCTTTTATTTCCATCCAATTCTACCTATTCTTCTATAAATCCACATTTCAAAGGCTTCAATTCTCTGTTCTGTTTTCTGGTCAAATGCCCATGTTTCTGCACCATACAGGAATATTGAGAAGATGTAACATTTTGCCATTCTTAGTTTCAGCCCTACTGATATTTGTTTTGTTGTTAGTATATTTTTCATGGCATTAAAATTACTTTTGCCATACCTATTCTTTTGTTTATTTCAGTTGTACATTTTCCATCACAGGTTATAGTATGTCCTAGGTAGTTGTAGCTCTGGACTGTCTCCAGATGTGTTCCCTCAACTGTGATATTTAATTGTAGGTCTTGAGAATTTTCTTTGTTTATGATCATAGTTTTAGTCTTTTTGACATTCATTTCTAGTCCATATTTTTGCTTGTTATGTTTATCACATTAAGCAATTGTTGTAGATCTTTAGGATTTTCTGCTGGCAGAACAGAATCTTCAGCATATCTCAGGTTATTGATTATCTTTCCATTAATGTTTAGACCTGGCATCTCTGAGATGTTTTTAAAGATTTGCTCAGTGTATAGATTGAACAAGCTTGGTGATAGATGCATTCTTGTCTTACTCCTCTTTTTATGTCCATGGGTGTAGAGTTCTCCTTGTTATATTTTATTATTGCTGTTTGCTCCCAGTACAAATTACATATTAGTCGTATGTCTGCGTCGTCTAGATTTATATCCTTTAGGCACCTCATCAAGGCCAGCTCCTTGTCGTGGGGATGGGCTTAACAGTCACCAGGGACTGAAAACTAAGACTGGCCAGGCCTTCCTACACCTGAGCAAGACCACAGTCTGCTCTAGCAAGTTCAAGTGCTGAAGTCGGAGGCAACCAGCCAAAAGGCGCACAACAATCAGGATGCCACGCACTCAACGCATATGGAAGTATGTCTATAACCGCAAATCGATATGGCACTCGCCCTGTGATGGGCACTCAGGCAGGTGCAGCGCCGGGCCCTCAGCCTCGAAAGGGCCCAACCTCTATTACTGGATGTCCTTCTCAACCGCCCTGTGGAGTCAGGGGGCGAGAGAATAGAGCTACTGGCCAATCCAAAATAAGACCACTAAAAATAATGCACTGGAATGCTGAAGGCATCAACAGCAAAGAGATGGGTACAGTAAAAAGATAGAATTAGAAAATATCCTGCATGAAGAACAAATAAGCATATGCTGTTTGCAGGAAACCCATCTAAACAACGACATAGCCTTGAAGATTAGGGGATACCAGTGCTACCGATCTGACAGAATAAATAGACAAAAGGGTGGAATACTGACTCTTGTAAGGAACAACATTAATGCATGTCAGATTGAAGTGTATATGGATGGGGCGGAATATCAAATACTGCACCTCAGGACAGGAAATACAGACTTCCATCTACTTAACTACTACTGTCCGAGTGACCGCCCACTAGCACTAGACACAATTACATTAAAAGAAAGAATAATTGTATGTGGAGACTTTAACAGCCACTCACAGAGCTGGGCTATGAACATATGGACAAGAGAGGTGAAGAGCTTGAAAATTGGCAGGATGACAATGGGCTTATACTATTAAACCAGGCAACAGATCCACCAACATTCTACTCCAGATCATGGCATACCACATCTACACCAGACCTTGCTTTCCATTCACCAGACCTGGATTGGAATATCACACGAATTGTTGGGAAACAACTTGGAGGCAGCGACCACCGACCAGTCTTTTTAGTGGTGCAAAATGAGGCCTTCAGGGAGAGCAGCACTCTCTCCAGATGGAATTACAAAAAGGCAGACTGGAAAATGTATCAACACTACACCAGTGTACTGACTAAAGATATAAATACAGATAGAGACATCAACAAAATAGTTGATGAATTCAGTAGACTAATAATACAAGCTGCCAGTGAAACAATACCTAGAGGGGCACGGAAACACTACAAACCATACTGGAGTAGTGAACTAGAGGAACTGCACAATGACATGGAAACATCTCGAAAGCAAGCAGAAAATAACCCTTGCCAAGAACACCACAACAACTACCAGCATGCTAAAGCCAATTTCAACAGGCTAAACTACAAGCCAGACGGAGAAGCTGGAAAGAGAAAACAGAGTCCTTGAATCTTGAACGAGACACAAGAAAAGTGTGGAAGCTTGTAAAACAGCTGAATGATGAGGGTACAGAAAGGAACACCAAAATTACACTGAAGAAGGATGGAAACATTCTAACAGTAAACATGCAGCAAATTACTTTGCAGACTCCTTTGCAAATGACAATAATATTGAAATTAGCCTAGAAAAACGACATGAGACCCGTCTAAAACAACAAAATGCAAGACAAGAAGAGACCACACATGAAGTCATGGAAACACCCATTACACAAAGAGAGCTAGAGCTGGCAATATCCAAATTAAAATGAAAAAGTCACCAGTCAATGATGGAGTGTCCAATGAAATGATTAAGAACTTGGGAACTGCAGCTAAAGCAAAACTACTGCAGATCTACAACATTTGCTGGATCACAGGTAGAGTGCCACAGGCATGGAGAGAAGCAATTATGATACCATTACTAAAGCCAGGAAAAGATAGTTCAATGACATCCAGCTATAGACCAATCAGCCTTACAAGCTGTTTGTGTAAAACAATGGAACGTATAATCAATCTCAGACTGCAGTGGTACCTGGAAAGTGAAAATCTCCTTGTCCCACAACAAGCAGGCTTTAGACAGTGTTACTCTACCGAAGATCAAGCAACCTATCTTTCCCAGGAAATCGAAGATGCGTTTCAAGAAAAGAAACTGGTACTAGCAGCATGGATAGACCTAAAGAAAGCATTTGATAAGGTATGGAAGGAAGGGCTTCTGAAGAAACTGAGAAATTATGGAGTAAATGGCAGGATGTACAAATGGGTCAAAGCATACCTGCATAACAGGAGAGCCAGAGTGCAACTGGATGGTCTTAAGAGTAAGAAGGTCTTATTGCGCCAGGGCGTTCCACAAGGAGGGGTACTATCTCCAACACTTTTTTCTGATCTACATCAATGACCTAGTTACTGAACTACCACATGGCATCAAAGTGGCAATGTATGCAGATGACTTGGTAATGTGGTGCACAGAGGAGTATGCAACAGTGGCCTCCAAATTGCTACAAAGAGCTATGAATGCACTGAATTCATGGACAAATAGATGGTGTATCAGCATCAATACAGACAAATGCAGTACTACACTTTTCACACTCTCCCCAAAACAAAAAGCAGGAGCCATCTACATAAACAATGAGCCTGTGAAAGAAGACATACAAGCTACATATCTCGGAGTTACATTTGATAACAAACTATCTTGGAAACAGCAGATAAATAAGGCAACCCAAAAAGCAAGGAGAAAATTGGCTATTCTAAGAAGTTGTGTGGAACCACATGGGGTGCGAGTGGGAAAATACTCAGTAAAGTTTACCAACAGAGTATACGCCCACATTTAGAATATGGATCATCCGCATGGTGCTCAGCATCAAACACCACATTGCAAGAACTGGATAAGTACAAAACCAGGCACTTAGGGTCATCACAGGAGCAATGAAATCAACACCAATATTGGAGATGGAGAAATTGTGGAGGATACCAGCACTGAGAGAACGGAGAGACACAAGGTGCTGATACAGGCAGAAAAATTTGTATGCATGCCGAGACATCCAATGAAGGACAGATTCCAAAATCTTGCATTGGGACGACTTAAGAGAAGCAGCTTTATCCACCAAGCCAAGCGTATTAGTAGACAAACACCAGACATGCCAAGAGTTGTTAAACCCCTTCTGCCCATACCAGAACAGACTCCCTGGACAGATGAATCAGGATTATCAGTTCAAATACGGACAGAAGTGAAAGGAATAGTTGACAAAGAGGAACAAAATAGTCTACAGCGAAAAACAATAGCTCTCAGTTTCCTGAATGAAGAATACCCACAAGACCTATGGATTCGTGTGTACACAGATGGATCAGCACAGAATGCAGTAAAGCATGGGGGAGCAGGTGCATATATAGAGTACCCAAATAACACTAGGGATATGGATAAAATAGCAACAGGAAATATTGTCACAATTATGATGCAGAAATACAAGCAATAAAGTTGGCAATAGAAAAACTGCTGAACAGTAATCTTAGCCCACAGCCTGTAGTGTTTTGACAGATGCAAGATCAGTACTCCAGGCACTACAATCCAGAAAATTACCACATCTGCAGACCTTATTGACTGAACTCTGCAAGCACCACAGGGTTGCCCTGCAGTGGATCCGTCTCACTGTGGAATACCAGGAAATGAGAAAGCAGATCAGTTGGCAAAGGAAGGTTCAACAGGCACACAACTAGATACACCAGTTACATACCATCATAAGAAACAGATAATCAAATCAATCAGAGGACCACAAGCCCCAAATCAGGATGCCTTTCATAATATGAATAGATATGAACAAGTTATCATTATACGCCTAAGAACAGGACACAATCGACTCCATAGTCATATGTATACAAAATTCAAGATCGGCACATCAACTACTTGTACATGTGGACAGGCACCCAGACTGCTGAACACATACTTCAAGACTGCACTGAATATAGTAGACTGAGGAAAATCCATTGGCCCATAGATACAACACTACAGACAAAACTATATGGGCCACTGCAAGAATTACAAAAGACAGTAAAATTTATACAGGAAACGACATTGCAGATATAGACAATACTTCAGGCGAACGAAAGATAGATAGATAGATCCTTTAGGCAGTGTATAAGTTGGTTATGGTGTATTCTATCGAAAGCTTTGGTGTAGTCTATAAAGCAGGCATATATTGGTTTGTTTACTTCTGTGTACTTTTCAATCAATGTTTCTCATGCTGAATATGGCTTCTTTCGTCCCACTGTTTTTCTTGAATCCAAACTGTTGCTTATCTAATTCAGTATTGATTTTATTCTGAATCCTTCTTTGTATAACTTTTAGTAAAAATTGTGTTACCTGGCTCATTAGGCTTATTGTTCTGAAGTCACTGCATTCAACTGCACCATTCTTTTTAGGCAATGCAATGAAAGTTGATGTTTTTAGATCGTTTGGTATGAATCCTGTATGGTATATGTCATTGCATATGTCTGTGATCACTGCGACGCCAAGGTCTTCTAGAGCCTGTATCATCTCTATCTGTATATTGTCAGGCCCTGCTGCTTTTCCCTTTTTCATTGTTTTTATAGCTTTTTCTACTTCAGATTTCAGGATTTTATAGTTGTATGTATATTTTATGTCTAGCTTTTTGTCCCTTTCGTCATGGAATAATTGTGTTATATATTCTTGCCATCTATCTATTATATCTTTGTTGTCTGTTAGCATTCTTCCCTCTTTGTTTGCAATACATCCGTTTCCTGCAGCTTTTTTGTCTTTAATCGTCATTCTCTTTATTTCTGTGTGCATCTCTCTTAAGTTTTGTTTACTTTCCATAGTTTCGATTTCTAGACATCTTTGGTTGAGCCAGTCTTCTTTTGCCTTTTTGCACATTCTCCGTATTCATTGTCTATATCCTTGTATCTGGCCGTGTTTTCGCTTGTCTTCTTTCTTCCATTTTTTCTAAGATTTTGTCAGTTATCCATTTTTGTTTTTTGTTACTTTCCTTTTTGGGCAGGGTGTTGCAGGATTCTTGCATGCTGTTTTTATGCATTGCCATTTTGTTGTGACTTTTTCCTCAGGATTTTCTCTTCTGTACTGCTCAACCCCCTCTTCTAGTAGCTTCTGATATGTGTTCTTTACTTGTACAGTATAAGTTTCTGGTACATCTTTCTGGTTAACGCTATTGGTGTTGCTGAATTAGTTTTTTGTTTGTTTCTCTTTAATTTGATTTCATTTTAATCATTACAGGGTTGTGGTCTGAATCAATGTCTGCTCCTGGGTAGGTTTTGGCTTTCTTGACGCTGTTCCTGAATCTGTCTTTTATCATTATGTAATCTATTTGATTTCTCTTCTTGTCTCCAGGGCTTCTCCATGTGTATAATTTCCTTTTCTCTTGCTCAAAGGTGTTGCATATTATCAGTCTGTTTTCTTCACAAAATTGTATTAATCTTTCTCCTCTGTTATTCCTTTTTCCTACACCATGATTTCCTATAATGGTCTTATATTTACCTTTACACAGCCTTACTCTTGTTAATGTTTATCTCCAAACCAAATTATTTGTTTGTCAAGTTTATTTTGTTCATTGGTTTTCGTAGGTCATCTGGACTTTCTGCTATTAGTACATCATCAGCATATCTTAGATCATTGAATATATATATATATATATATATATATATATATATATATATATATCCATTAATGTTTAGTCCTGTCATCTCCTTGATGTTTTAAAGATGTGCTCTGTTGGCCGATTTTTTTGTTTTTTTTCTTCTCATTCCGTGAATTTTGTTTTTACTTTAATTTTTTATTCGTTATTATTTATTGTAACCTTTGAATTTTTTTTTCCATTTTGAATATTTCTGCTTGCTTTCAAATAATTCTATTATTATTATTTTTTTAATTATACCGTTAGTTTATTTTTTCAACTGCTTATGTGCTTATCATGTATGTCAGTTTTCTGTCATCTGTGTTTGTTGAACTTTTCTGAGTGTGACATTTATCAATTATTGAATGTTCTGGAAGTAATACCATTTTCTGCTAGTGAACCTGTTATGTTTAAAGATCATTTCTACTTACAGAACTTCACAGGCATTGAGTTGTTCTTATTATATTTGCAAACATATTTGATGACAGTGTATTTTTAATGAAACAAGTATTTGTTGACAGTGTATTTTTAATGAAACAAGTATTTGTTGACAGTGTATTTTTAATGAAACAAGTATTTGTTGACAGTGTATTTTTAATGGAGCAAGTATTTGCTGGTGAAATGTTTAATCATCATCTAGTCTAATATTTGCATTTTAAAAAATGTGTTCTGTTAACTGCATTTACTTGTTATTGTAATATTTATTTTTGTGGAATATTTGTATATTAGTCGACTGTTGTTTGTCATAGATAAAGAAAAGTAAAGTATCCCTGTCACGCCAAGTGGCGGCGTAGAGGGAATATGGTGTTAGTGACCATACAATTTACAGACCTTCGGCACATGATTTTTGGGTAATGTGGTCGGTATTATGTAACATAGTTACATAATATAGCATAGGTCGGTATTTTAAGCCTGTGCCGCTTTACTTCCCCCCCCCCCCCCCCCATCTGTTCTGTTAACATTTAGAGCTGGGAACTGATTTGGCCGACAGAATTTTTAATTAAATTTTTTAACGCGAGTACTTGCCCATGGCATTACCTCAACACATACAAACACAGTCTTCCCTACCAATCCACGATTGTTTAAATACAGTTTTTAGTCAAATATTTTCCGGCTTATGAAAACAAAAATAATTTAAATTCCACTTTTAATTTTAAGCGTGGTTTTCTCACGTGCTTTAAACACAGAAATTATAACATTTATTTGTATATTTATTTTTCCTCTTTTTTTTCTTTCTTTTTTTTTTAAGCCGATTTTCAAAGTTTCTCTTACTTGCTTTAAACTAATTATACATTTCAAATACAATGTTTGTATTGTTTTGTTTTTCTTTAAAGTTCCAGCGCTATAATTATATACTACTTTCTTGTTAAAACGAAAATATACCGCATATCAAGCAGACATCAGTTTGTTTGTTTTTTGCCTAGTTGGGGTTTTCGTTTCCCCCTTCCATATATGATTCCTTCCTCCCTTCCCCAAATATTTGAATAAAGCTCTCCCAGGATAGAATAGACAGATCCAGGTGCTGACTGCTCACTAATTTATCAACCTGTGAGAATCTCTTTATCATTTGCACGTGGGATGATATTAACAAACAGACAGAGGAAATATCATCATCATGTGCCATACCGGTTGGCGAAAGCGATCATGTCTTTCCACAATATTCTATCTACAGTGGATCGCATCATTCTGTTGTTGACTGTTTTCCATGCCATTGACGCCAAGCTATCCAGTATTTTCTCTCTTAGTCGTCCGTGATCTCTCTTTCCTTTTATTTTGCAGTTGTAACCAAGTATTTCAACTTTCATCTTAAGAGGAAATATAACTTGAGTAAATTGTGTTTTAAGGGAAATGTAAAGAACGTTTTGAGTAGAAAACGATAAATTAAGAAATCGATTATCAAGTTCAGCACCACGTGACATTAAACAAAAGCAACTTCTCTCACTAGCAGTAAGGTAATATAACAACACTTAACGGTGAATGTCATATTGTTTGACCTCCCAGACACTTTATTATTTCGTCTCCAGTCGTTATCTTGTTTCATTTCGCCGTCATTTTCGTTCGTTTTAAACAAGGCAGGAAAGATTGAAAGAAAGATCATAAGAATAAAAAGGAGGGGAGATTGTAATCTCAGATAAAAGGAGGAAGGGTAGAGCAAAACAGAAAGAAGCAGAAAGAGAGGTTAATTTAAAACAATAGGAGCATGAAATAAATGAATGAAAAGAAACAGAGAAGAGGAGAAGGCGATTATGATTTTGAAGGAAAGGTGGAAGGTTGAGTTGGAGGGTGATTGGCAGAACATGGGAGAATCAGAGAGAGAGAGAGAGAAGAGAGAGAGAGAGAGAGAAAGAGAGAGAGAGAGATGGTATTTGTGATTTAAAGGCAAAATCAAATTGTTGTGATCGAAGTAGTTGCCTTTGTTTCTAGCCATGTATAGACCATAGCTTCAGAAACCAACGACGCCTTCTTCTCACTGCCAAAACTACTCATGGGAGATAACCCAGCGATGCTTTGCTGAACAGAAAACAGAATAAACGTCACCAGACACGTGCAGGCACACCTGAGAATACACTTCCGCTGCAAGTATAAAAGTTTTGCTTTGTGAAGTGCTCGATATCAAACATCCGTTTACTTTCTGCATAGTAAAACCATCTGCCAAGGACAGCAAGCTATCAGACAAGAACAGATGATTTTATTAAAATACTTTCTGAACGAAGTGAACACATAATCATTTTCATTTTTCCATCTTAATTAATGATATTGTAAAGTTGTAACATACGATGAAAAGTTGATGTCATGAAATACACCACAAATTACAAATGATTGTTGTAAATTATTGAACCTCTTTTACTGGACGATTCAACTTTTACATCCAAGGTGGCTAGCAAGCATTCACAGAACTCTAGCAATGTGTCCACTTTTGAGTTGTGAACTTTCTCATTTTCTTTCTTTACCATTCTCCGCCTCTGTTTCCTTCCAGAGTGGAAGAATCTTGTTAGATTTCTAACTGCCATGTTCTCTTGTATGTGTACAGAAGCGTGCATACGGGACCTCCTGTTTTTCGCCTTGACCTTAGTGGCCAAACATCGGATTTCATGACACAGTGATCAATGATCTGCAGTATGTCTCTGTCTTGTGCCATTTTGATCTGCTGACTCAATGATATTTTGTCTTCTATGTATAATGTTTGAGCCGCGATTTTCTCAGTGGTTAGTGACCTGGACTACAAGGACAAGGGGTTTGACCCCAACCGACGGTTTCGGGTTCACCCAGCCTTAAGTGGGTACCGGATTTTTTTTCTAGGAAAGTAAAGCGGCACGGGCATAATACCCACCACATTACCCCAAAATCATGTGATGAAGGTCTGTAAAATGTATGGTTACTAACACCATATTCCCTATACGCCACTTGGCGTGACGGGGGCTCTTTACCTTGTTTTAAAATGTATAATGTTTCCTCTTTCCCGCTGATTCTAAAAGGTAAAGCCGACTGGGAATACCTTCTGATGATGAGCGTAGCTCACGTCCATATGATTCTTGACTTGACCTGTCGGTTCGCAACATGCTCCAGCCCCTGCTGCTGTAACTGGTTCTGTATATACGTGCATTTTCATACTCTTCTCATGCATCTTTTCCCCGTTATGACGATTTTTTTTTTATGTGACCGCTAATGTCCATGATTTATATGTATAGCATAGTATTGGACCGATTCTGATTTGTTTGTTTGCCTACGCCAGTTCTATATCTCTATTGAAGTTCCGAGGATCTGAATTTGAACTGAATATCATCTTTTTTCTTTACTTTTTCCAAACCTACAGCCTGTGATCAGGTGCTTCGACATACAAATTGATACTTCAGAGGTGCGCTCATCTTTTTTTTTTATATCCGCATTAAACAAGTGTTGAAACTTTAAACTTTTCTTTCTGGTTGATTTGTCTACTTAACTGTTGCACTTGCAGAAGCCATTTTTTGCCTAATCTTTTCGATGTTCAACTGCCGAGGTTTCTTTAACTGGCGCAACGCGCACACATGGCCTCCGTTGTTTTACCTTTATTCATGAAGATGCCACCACCCAGAGACTGCCGACGATAAAGCCAGGAAGAAACGACAGAATCCAATAGAAACAATTCACACCGATTGTGGCCAGCTACGATTCCGGAACCTTCTTGTCCAGAAGCCGACGCCTTATCTCTGAACCACCAAGCCTCCGAAAGTTTTCTAAATTTGCATTTAAAAAGTAAAATAGTGAAATAAACGAAAACAATGAACATAAACTATCATGTAACAGCAGCTTTATTTACAGTTTTCCTTATTCTTGTGTCACAGATAATATTGTAGTTTAATGCTTTTATTTTACCTTCCCAGCAGTGCATCATCAACTTCTTTTCTTTGGTCAAAGTCCGACATTGCAGTCAGTGGCAGGTACGTCTTGTTGCACTTTGTAAGGAGCACAGGAGTTCCCCACTTCGCGCGGTACCCCAGGTGTGGCTCAATTCTACCATCCCTATTTCACCTACCTGAGGGTAGTCGTCCTTAGTGTTACTCTTTCCCTATTAATTCAGTGTCAACTACATTTCAGTTTATTTGTTGTTTCTTCTTCACTTCTTAACAAAAAACATGTCCATATCTACATCAACTGTTATCACTGTTTGGTGTTATCACTGTTTACTGTTATCACTGTTTATTTGTTTATTGTTTGTTGTTAGGATCATAGACTACACCAAAGCTTTTGATAGAATACACCATAGACTGTTTAAAAGATATAAATCTGGACGATACAGACGTACGACTAATATGTCAGTTGTATTGGGAGCGAACAGCAATAATAAAATATAACAAGGAGAATTCTACACTCATCTATCACAAGCTTATTAAATCTACACACTGGGAAAATTTTTAAAAACATTACAGAGATGCCAGGCCTACAATTAATGGAAAGATAATCAATAACCTAAGATATGCTGACGATACTGTACTACTAGCAGAAAATCCTAAAGATCTACAACAAATAATTAATGTAATAAACATGACGAGCAAAAATATGGACTAGATATGAATATCAAAAGACTAAAACAATGATCATAAACAAAGAAATTCTCAAGACCTACAATTAAATATCAAAGTTGAAGGAATACATCTGGAGAAAGTTCGGAGCTACAACTACGGGGACATACTATAACCAGTGAGGGAAAATGTAAAACTGAAATAAACAAAAGAATAGGTATGGCAAAATGTATTTTAATGCCATGAAAAATATACTTACATCAAAACAAATACCACCAGGACTAAAACTAAGAATGGCAAAATGTTACATCTTCTCAATATTCCCGATGGTGCAGAAACATGGACATTAGACCAGAAAACAGAACAGAAAATTGAAGCCTTTGAAATTTGGATTTATAGAAGAATAGGTAGAATTGGATGGAAACAAAGGAATCGAATGATGAAGTTATAAAACAACTAAAAATGAAAAGAGAACTACTAAACACATGTGAAACAAGACAAATGAAATTTTAGGGCATGTTAAAAGACACAACAGCCTAATAAAAGTAATATTGGAAGGGAAAATACAAGGTAACAGAGGCAGAGGCAGACGAAGGTTAACATGGACGAGTAACATCAAAAGATGGACAAGTCAATCCATGACAACCTGCACCATCAAGCAAGAGACAGAGCAGAATGGCGTTCTATGGTAGCCAACCTTCGATGAGGAGACGGCACTAGATGATGATGTTAGGATCAAAATCACTGCACACCGGACGAATCTATAAGTGCTCCGATAGCTACCTTGAGAATCTCGAGAAAAAAGAAAATAAAAGTAGAATTCTGGCCCATGTGCACGAACTCCGTAGCACGGTGTGGGTAGGTTCTGATGACAGTTTTGTCCAGTCAGCGCCATAATTATAGCTCACTTTTATGGTGATAACTGTCATTGGATTTTAACGTTCGAGAGTGCACACGAGGACACCCCCCCCCCCCCACCTTTTATTTCCGTTACCCGAGAAAACAAGACATCGGATCTCACAAGCCATGAGATCCGGTGAGGGTAAACGTTATACAGAAACTACGAATTAATTTCTCATATTTTAAATATCACCACTAGTTCGAAACGTGGGCTTTGAACCTCGGTCCTTCCTATCCTGGGACCGACTTCCTACCTCTAGACTGACTACCCAACTCCCCTCCACCCCATGTTGCTGTTATCATTGTCTTCTGTGATCACTATCTGCTGTTATCACGGTTTTCATCTCCTCATCCTCATCTATTGAGCATTTATAGGTTGCTGATTTATTTAGTCAAAACATCCGAGAATTTGCCTCTAATGCCTTTCATCGTGGAGATAAAGTGCGAATGCTCAGATCAATAATATCCTGTTTTGTGTCTCATGTATGGTTGTATTGTGACAGTAGTCTCGATATGCTTTTACATCGTCAATTACTCGCTAGCTCATGACTTTGAACGACATAGCTGTTTGATTAAACATTTCATAAAGTAAATATGATGAAACTCAAGTAAATAATCCTGTGTCATAGATGAGTAAACAGAAGCTGAGACATGTTGTTTATTTTCAATAAATTCAACCAGATTTATTAATGAAGCACTTACGTTTATTTCTGTTCACTGTTGCTGACGTTCAAATGAATAAATTAAATGATAGATTTGGAGAAACAGCTATAAAGTTGTTTGAAGTATTAGCATTGACTCTGTTATTTGACTTGTCAATTATTTATTTTATTCATTTGGTAATGGAAGTCCACATTTATTACAGCCTGCAGAAGGGCGCGAATTCGAAACTCACTTGATTGAAGGCGAAATGAAACGTTAACATGTTTACCACGTAGCAACTGGACTTTAAATGCGACCTTTCTTTCCATTCTGCAACTGAATATACCCTCTCCACTATCTCTATCACTCTCTAATACTCTCTCTCTCTCTCACTCTCTCACTCTCTCTCTCACTCTCTCTCACTCTACTCTATCTCTCACTCTCTCTCACCCTCTCACACTCACTCTCACTCTCTCACTCTCTCTCACTCTCTCTCACTCACTCTCTCTCACTCTCTCACACTCACCCTCTCACTCTCTCTCACTCTCTCTCACTCTCTCACATTCACCCTCTCTCACTCTCTCTCACTCTCTCACACTCACTCTCTCTCACTCTTTCTCACTCTCTCACACTCACTCTCACTCTCTCTCACTCTCACTCTCTCTCTCTCACTCTCTCTCACTCTCTCACACTCCTCTCACTTTTTCTCACTCTCACTCTCTCACTCTCTCTCACGATCTCATACTCACTCTCTCTCACTCTCTCTCACTCTTTCTCACTCTCTCACACTCACTCTGACTCTCTCTCTCACTCTCACTCTCTCTCTCACTCTCTCTCACTCTCTCACTCTCACTCTTTCTCACACTCACTCTCTCTCACTCTCTCTCTCACTCTCTCTCTTTCACTCTCTTTCAATCTGGCTGTCTCACTCTCTTTCACACTCACTCTCACTCTCTCTCACTCTCACTCTCCACTCTCTCTCACTCTCTCACACTCACTCTCTCACACTCTCTCACACTCACTCTCACTCTCTCTCACTCTCTCTCACTCTCTCTCACTCTCTCACACTCACTCTCTCTCACTCTTTCTCACTCTCTCACACTCACTCTCACTCTCTCTCTCTCACTCTCACTCTCTCTCTCACTCTCTCTCATTCTCTCACACTCACACTCACTCTCTCTCACTCTCACTCTCTCACTCTCACTCTCTCTCACGATCTCACACTCACTCTCTCCCACTCTCTCTCACTCTCTCACACCTCACCCTCTCTCACTCTCTCTCACTCTCTCACACTCACTCTCTCTCACTCTCTCACACTCACTCTCACTCTCTCTCACTCTCACTCTCTCTCTCACTCTCTCTCACTCTCTCACACTCACTCTCACTTTTTCTCACTCTCACTCTCTCACTCTCTCTCACGATCTCACACTCACTCTCTCTCACTCTCTCTCACTCTCTCTCTCACTCTTTCTCACTCTCTCACCTCACGCTCACTCTCTCTCACTCTCACTCTCTCTCTCACTCTCTCTCACTCGCTCACACTCACTCTCACTCTTTATCACACTCAGTCTCTCTCACTCTCTCTCTCTCACTCTCTCTCTTTCACTCTCTTTCAATCTGGCTGTCTCACTCTCTTTCACACTCACTCTCACTCTCACTCTCTCACTCTCACTCTCTCACTCTCTCTCACTCACTCTCTCTCACTCCTCTCACACTCACTCTCTCACACTCACTCTCACTCTCTCTCACTCACTCTCTCGAACTCTCACTCTCTCACACTCAATCTCTCTCACTCTTTCTCACTCTCTCACACTCACTCTCACTCTCTCTCTCTCACTCTCACTCTCTCTCTCACTCTCTCTCTCACTTTCTCACACTCACACTCACTCTCTCTCACTCTCACTCTCTCACTCTCACTCTCTCTCACGATCTCACACTCACTCTCTCTCACTCTCAACTCTCTCTCTCTCACTCTCTCTCTCTCACTCTCTTTTCAATCTCGATGTCTCACTCTCTCTCACACTCACTCTCACTCTCTCTCACTCTCTCACTCTCTCTCACGATCTGAACTCACTCACTCTCTCTCTCTCACTCTCTCTCTCACTCTCTTTCAATCTCGCTGTCTCACTCTCTTTCACACTCACTCTCTCTCACTCACTCTCTCTCACTCTCTCACACTCACTCTCTCTCACTCTCTCACACTCACTCTCACTCTCTCTCACTCTCTCTCACTCTCTCACACTCACTCTCTCTCACTCTTTTCTCACTCTCTCACACTCACTCTCACTCTCTCTCTCACACTCACTCTCACTCTCTCTCACTCTCACTCTCTCACTCTCACTCTCTCTCACGATCTCACACTCACTCTCTCTCTCACTCTCTCTCTCACTCTCACTCTCTTTCAATCTCGCTGTTCTCACTCTCTCTCTCACTCTCTCACTCTCTCACTCTCTCTCACTCTCTTCTCACACTCACTCTCACTCTCTCTCTCACTCTCACTCACTCTCTCACTCTCTCTCACGATCTCACACTCTCTCACTCTCTCTCACGATCTCTCACTCACTCTCTTTCAATCTCGGTGTCTCACTCTCTCTCACACTCTCTCACACTCACTCTCACTCTCTCACACTCTCTTTCACTCTCTCTCACTCTCTCTCACACACATCCTCTCTCTCACTCTCTCTCATTCTCTCTGACACTCTCCTCTCTAAAACTCTCATTCCTTTAACTCTCTCTCTTTCTCTGTCTCCCACTCTCTCTCTCACTCTCACACTCTCTCTCTCACACTCTCTCTCATTCTCTCTCACCTCTCTGACTCTATTATTCTCTCTCACAACTCTCCTCACACTCTCTTTCAAAATCTCTCTCACTCTCTCTCACACTCTCTCACACTCTCTCTCACTCTCTCTCACTCTCTCTCTCACTCTCTCACACTCTCTCCTACACTCTCTCTCACACACCTCTTTCTCTCTCTCTCTCACACTCTCTCTCACTCTCTCGCACTCTCACTCTCTCTCACACTCTCTCTCACTCTCTCTCGCGCTCTCTCTCGCTCTTTCTCCACACTCTCTCTCATTCCCTCTCACTCTCTCTCACTCTCGCTCACACTCTCTTCACACTCTCTCTCACTCACACTCTCTTTCACACTCTCTCTCACTCACACACTCTCTCTCTATATATATCTCTCTAACTCTCTCTCACTCTCACTCTTTCACACTCTCTCTCACTCTCTCTGACACTGTCTCTCATTCCTCTCACTCTCTCTCTCTCACTCTAACCTACACTCTCTCACACTCTCTTCACCCTAACTCGCACTCTCTCTCTCTATATATAATATATTACTCTCTTTCACTCTCACTCTTTCACACTCTCTCTCTCTCACATTCTCTCTCACACTGTCTCTCACTCTCTCTCTCTTTCTCTCTCTCTCTCTCTCTATCTCTAAAGAAGATCTAAAAAATAGTAGTCGAACGAATTTTACTAAAATATGTTACACTAATGACGAATAGAAAAAAAGAGGGATGGGGTGTGGAAACTTGTTTGCAACCTTCTATTTACAAGTTGGGCGCAGAATGCGTTAACTCTGTAATTATTTTATTTGTTTGATCAGAATTATCTCGCTTGGCAACCAGTGACGTGTCACTGTCGTCAGGTTTAAATGTCTGTATAATTTGAGTCCTCGGTTAAGGCCCGTCAATATATGAACAAATGCTATAGAAAACATCGACCAGATCTTAA
This sequence comes from Megaustenia siamemsis, assembly GCA_032433765.1. NCBI lineage: Eukaryota > Metazoa > Mollusca > Gastropoda > Stylommatophora > Ariophantidae > Megaustenia > Megaustenia siamemsis. Next base: position 177,402,133 of record JAVIAB010000092.1, read on the forward strand.
CGAGACTAAATGTTCACTATACACAATAACAAGTATAACTGAATACCAATTTAAAAACTATATATGCACACAAACTCTCACACACACACTGACACACACACACACACACACACATACGTACACTCTCTACGCACAAACACCAAAAAACTTTACATACTATACACACACATACACACTGATACACACGCACACAAAAACTTTACATACTATACACAACTATATACGAACACATAAACTCACACACAATCATAATCTCACTCACACGAATAAATACGAAAAGCTTTACATACTACACAAAACTATTTACACATATACAGTCATGCACTCATGTACACACACACTCACAAACACCCACACCATAAGCTTCAATATACTATACAAACTATATACTTACACATGCACACATACACTAAAACACATAGACACGCAAACACGCACCAAAAGCTTCACATGCTATGTACAGTTATAATATATATATATATATATATATATAATATATATAGAGAGAGAGAGAGAGAGAGAGATACATACGCTCATACACACGCACGCACACATCAAAGGCTTTACAAACTATACAAAGCTATATATATATACACAGAGAGAGAGAGAGACGCAGACAAAACTGGACATAGCATGAACTATACAAAGCTATATATATATACACAGAGAGAGAGAGAGAGACGCAGACAAAACTGGACATAGCATGAACTATACACAAGCTGTTTCTAATCAGAGTAATAAGAGATCCACTCATACTTCAGAACATTTCCAGAATACATAATATCTGATATGCTACGTCTGATGAATAACCCCATGTCTGTTAAGTTCGCTCTACACACATTGCTGTGACGTGAAATATAATCTAAACTGCTGGAGTGTATGTGACGTTCAGTGTTGCAGTCTAGGCTTACAGAAGAAGGCAGATGATACGCAATTAGTTCAGACAGGTGATTTCCTTTCATGTACTGCACTTCTCTTTTAATATTCTCGTGTATAAATAGATTGAATGATCAGAACACACAAGTGTTTCTTGACTTGGAACTTCTATGTTATTTTTGTGATAATTGTGTGCATGTATAAAACATCCAACCACTTGCTTGTGCTTTATGTCGTTGTTTGTCTTTACAAATCGTTTGGTATGTTTTTTGCTAGAAGTTTGAATACTATGTGGTCCTCTTTTTTTCCTCATTTGCTATTCAGCTTTAAAGGGAGGTAATAGTTTTGCTGTCTGTTGCCTTCTCCTGCTGTTATGTTTCCTAGTGTTTCTAATATTCCGTCAATCCATCATTTCGTGGTTTGTCCTATGGTGTGGTGTTCTTAAAGCTTTTGTTTAAGGCGCGTTGTGTTGTATTTGTATCTTTCTGTTTCATCACATTAAATGCTTTTATCTGTTGTATTTTATTGTATGTAATTCACTAACGGGTATTCCTGTTTTCTTCGTTTTTGTTTTTTGTTTTGTTTTGTTTTGTTCTGTATCTCTCATTCTATTGTATGATTATTTGCATCTTTCATAATGTTTTCCATACATGTATGTGAACAATTAGTGAACGATTATATCTTTTTGATACTCCGAAGTGCATCTATTCATTATTTTGTGACAGAGATATTTAATAATCAAACTATTACTCTTCACTTTTACATATTTCCCACCTGATTTGACGTGTGTAGCGTCATATTTCTCTCTGCGATCAGAGTCATATTTCTCTCTGCGATCAGAGTCATATTTCTCTCTGCGATCAGAGTCATATTTCTCTCTGCGATCAGAGTCATATTTCTCTCTGCGATCAGAGTCATATTTCTCTCTGCGATCAGAGTGATATTTCTCTCTGCGATCAGAGTAATATTTCTCTCTGCGATCAGAGTCATATTCTCTCTGCGATCAGAGTCATATTTCTCTCTGCGATCAGAGTCATATTTCTCTCTCTGCGATCAGAGTCATATTCTCTCTGCGATCAGAGTAATATTTCTCTCTGCGATCAGAGTCATATTTCTCTCTGCGATCAGAGTCATATTTCTCTCTGCGATCAGAGTCATATTTCTCTCTGCGATCAGAGTCATATTTCTCTCTGCGATCAGAGGTCATGTTTCTCTCTGCGATCAGAGTCATATTTCTCTCTGCGATCAGAGTCAATTTCTCTCTGCGATCAGAGTCATATTTCTCTCTGCGATCAGAGTCATATTTCTCTCTGCGATCAGAGTCATGTTTCTCTCTGCGATCAGAGTCATATTTGAAAATACAAAATACAGCACGGACAGATTAGAGGAAAAATGAAACGAAATGATCGAAAACCAGTGCACAGAGGGAATGCCTAAAGTACACTAGATAAAAAGTAGTCAGTTTGGTGAATTCATGAGAAGTGAAAAGCTGAAATATTCTAACAATATATAAATAGCAGGAGAGAGACACAGAGAAAGACAAAAACCATACAAATTATAGATGTATTAACAGCCCGCATGAATTAACAGTTTTGTTATTGCTGTTAACCAGAGGCCTAGACATCGGATCTAATTACCAA